>JARHVA010001248.1:1010000-1520000 GCA_037957365.1 Torreya grandis | reverse complement strand
ATCTAAGTTTCTATGAGCTCAGTTGTGTGATATGTCTAGATTAGAAGAATATATGTGTGATATGGAAAATTTGATATATAGGGCTGGTGAAATGTTTAATCCTGCATATAAGGTCAGATATATAGAATCATTTCCAAAGTATTTTGTAGAAAAATATAAAGCTGTTATGGGTCCTCAGTTTTCAAATATGTCTTTCGGTAGAATAAATCAGTATATTAGAAAGACAAATTAGAAATTGTGTGAAGAAAGGAAAGCCCATAAAGAAACTATGCAGTTTCATAAGCAATTAGGTTTAAAGTTCTGCAATAGTATTGAATATAGTTATGGTTGTACAAATCCAAGGAATTACAGAAAGCAGAGATATAAACAGAAAATGAAAAAGAAATCAAATTGTCAGCCTACAACAAATTGGTCTAGAAAACCAAAGTTTAAGAAGAAATCTTTCTTTCAGAAGAAAGTATTTCGTAAAAAGAAACATGGGTTTCAGAAAGCCCCTATAAAGTGTTTCCTCTGTCAAGGGAATCACTATGCCAATAAATGCCCTCAAAAGAATACTCAGTCAAAGAAAGTAAATTTCTTGCAGAGTCATAATATTACAGAAGATGAATATGTTTTGATCCCTATAGATAATGCTGAGTATGAATCAGATTTTGAATTTATTGATGAAGAATCTGATACTGAAAATATGATTAATATGTTAAATGAAGAAGTTGAATCTGAGTCAGAATTATCATCTGATTATGAATCAAAAATAGGATTCCAGATTCAAATGAATAGTATGCAATATTCTTCTCCTCAGTTTTCTGACAGCTTAAGCCTTTCTCAACAATTGCAAACTCTGAAACAAAGGTATGATAGTTTGCCTCCTTATATGATGTCTAAGAAAATGGTTTTACAAAGTCAGATTTAGGATACTGAAAGAAGATATTTAAATCAGTTAGAATTTAATCAGAAGCAAAAAGTTTCTGTCTTCTCAGTTTTCTCAGCATAGTATAGATAAGGGAAAAGAAATTATTAGTTCTTCTACTGATCTGCATAGAAAAGAATGGATAACAAAGCATATCAAAACGCTTCAACTATTTCTCCACAAAGCCCAAGCAGAATTAGAAACTCTGCTTAGAGAAGAAGCAGATGAAGAAGATAAAGAACATAAATTTGAAGAAGAACTCATAAGAGTTACTGATGCTGTAGAAGTAGAATATGCTGCTACCCACATGACAGTGGATAATAACATTCATCAAGTTTAGTTCATGAAACTAGTAATCCAGTCTATGAGGTTAGTATAAAATGGAAAGGATTTAAAGCCTATGCTTTAGATGTTTTAATTGATATTGGTGCTGATGCTTCATTAGCTAGATTTCATGCCATCCCTGAAGATAAATGGATGCCTGATTTTGTTCATCTGACGTTCAACACCAAGACGATCATATCTAAATATTAAGCTAGTGTTCCTGTTCTCCTAGATAACACTGTATTTAATTTTAAGGTTATCCATTATGAAATGCCATTGTTTGACATGATGTTCGGATCAGATAATCTTTCTTGCTTCTATCTGATCACCATTAACAAGCATGAAATTCTGTTGGCACAAAAGTATTCTCTTTATAAAAAGCATAGATATGAATGCAGAATTTCATTAAAAGAAAAAGTTTAGAAACCTGTAAATAATCAGTGGTTGTTTCAGAAAATAAATTGTTGTATAGCTGATATTGACCCTGTGCTTGCAAAGATTGTTAGAGATTGTTGTTCAGAGAATCCGCTTGCTTTCCAACACAGAAAGGTTCATGTTTGTAAAATAGACTTAAAGTTAGTCACTGATAAGAATGGTAAATTAGTGGAACCAAAATTCAAAGCTCACCATTGTGGAATGTCACCTTCTCTCAGAGCTGAATGTTTTGCAAAAATTCAACAGTTAAAAGAGCAAGGTCTGATTAGATATTCTTCCAGCCCTTGGGGTTATGAAGCATTTTATGTGAATAAAAGAAGTGAGTAGGTCAGAGGTAAGAAAAGATTAGTCATCAATTATATTCCTTTGAATAAGCATGTGGTTCCTATCCAACATCCTATCCCTTCCAAGGATGAAATTTTGCAAAGACTAACTGGTAGTAAAGTGTATAGTAAATTTGATTTGAAATCAGGATTCTGGCAGATACAGGTAGCAGAAGAAGATAGATATAAAACAACATTCATCACTCTGTTTGGACAATATGAATGGAATGTGCTTCCATTTGGGTTAAAGACTGCTCCTAGTATATTTCAAAAAATGATGAATGAGATATTTGCTGCCTATAGTCAGTTTATAATTGTTTATATTGACGATATTCTTGTGTTCAATAAATCCCCTAAGGATCACATAAAGCATCTACAATAGTTTTATCAAATTGATAATGGTTTAGTACTTTCAGAAAAGAAAATGGTTATGTTTAAAGAGGAAATAGATTTTCTGGGTATAACCATTAGTTCAGGAAAAGTTACAGTTCAGCCACATGTGTTGCAGAGTATACAGAATTTTCTTGATGAAATTACAGATAAAACTATGTTGCAGAGATTCTTGGGTTGTGTAAATTATATAGCTGGCCATTATTTTAACATTGCTTAGGATAGAATTCTTTTGAATAAAAGATTGTCTAAAACTCCTCCTGCATGGACTAATGAGATGACTACTGCTGTTCAAAGAATTAAGCAAAAATGTGCTAATTTGCCTCCTTTGTAGTTATCAGGCAATGGTTAGAAAATTATTGATACAGATGCATCCAATGAATATTGGGGTGCAGTGCTTAAAGAAAAGATGTCTGACGGGTCTGAAAAACTTTGCAGGTATGCTTCAGGTTCCTTCAAGAAAGCTCAATTGAATTATCATTCAACTCATAAAGAAATTTTAGCTGTGATAAAAGCTATTCAAGCTTTTATGTTCTTCATAAGGTCAAAAAATTTCATTGTTTGTTTTGATTTGAAAAATTTTATGAGTATATTAAATTCAGCTGATAATCTAAAGAAAGGATCTGTAAGTCGGTTGATCAGGTGGGCAACCTATTTAGCAAATTTTGATTTTACAGTTGAGCACATTGCAGGTAAGAAGAATTCTTTAGCTGATTATCTTACTAGAGAATTTCAATCCAAAGCTATCATGACAGTAACAAAAATTCATGAAGAATTTCATGAGAAATTATGGCATTCAAGACCTTTGGTCACTACTCAGCTTCAAAATGAGATTACAAGATTGCAAGCTCAATCTTATGCTGTCACAGATACTTTGAATTCTCAGAATATTGCCTGGAGTACTCATTATGCAAAAATTGAAGGAGAAAATAGTGTTCATACTACACTATTAAATAAGCCTAGCAATTTTCTTGATCTCATGGGTTCTAAGAATCCATTGATAAAGATGATTTATAGAATGGGCACTGTGTTTACTTTTATGTGGTCTACATTCTGGCCAAAATTCAATCCCAGTCAAGAAAATTATTGGGAATCTCAGGACATGCCTGATTATATGTTTGAATTCTTAGATTATATCATGCCAACAAGAGCTACTATTGATTATTTTGTTAATATAGAACCAAATATGCTTCACAATATTTTTATTGCTCTAACAATTCCTTTCAGGGTTAAATTTGAACTATTCCTAGTTCAGAATCATCAATTCAGTGCCCATGCTCGTAGTCATGTACGAGTGCAACCTGCTATTCCAGTTGCTTCCATATGGAGAAGGATAACTGTCAGTCATGAAGCAATATTTCTAGAAACTCCTAATGGAAGATTGTTTCGGATTCCATCTACACTCTTTATGGATCACACAGACAGTGATATGATAAGCCATGATGGTGATACTGATGACTCACCATATTCCCCAACTGGCTCGCATGAATTTGCAGATGATGATTAAAGACTAATCACGGGGTCTATCTGTGGTAGTGATTGGAGCGCACTATATCACTCTTTATGTCATTATTGTGGACCACACCACTTATTAAAGGTGGTATTCTATCGGCCATGTCGATAGACTTTGGTTACTGTTTGCTTTTATCGGTGCGTAGTGGGCCCATACCCACAGCTGTAATCACATCTTGTGTGTGAACCGTTGATGCTGTCGGTTTGTGATATCCGTTGATCTTCCTCCTCTAATGCTATAAATAAGGAAGCTCTCACGAGTTATCGGCATCTGGTCTTTGGTCTGGTATTCAAATTTGGTCTGAGTCTTTAGAGTCCTAGCCTTAGTATAATAGTTTTTAGTGTCTAAAGCCTTGAGTCTATTCTAAGAAAGCTTTTGTAAGTTCAGTTTAGCAAGTAATATAAGAAGAAAGTGTGATTTGAGAAGATCTTGTTATTTATGGAGGAATGAGTTGGCTATGGGATGTACCAATTGTCACCACACTTTTCCCAGGTGCGGGTGAATGCTTAACAGTAGGGCACAAGGTATTAGTAAGTCGATACATGACCTGATAATGAAAAGCAAGCGGGCAGGAACCAACAAGCATATGAAGACCAACAGTTTGGAGATAAAGCTTAAAGATTTGATTAAAATTTTTCTCCTGGTGAATAGCAATAGGATAATTGGGATATATAGTTGTAAAAATTGGACCGAGGTGAAGACCAGCTTGAAGGGCAGCTTGTAAGCAGTCAAAGAAATACATATGTCGATTATCTAATAGACAGGCTAACATACTAACATTCAATCCTTTTCTAAAGAGAGGTTGGAAACCTATAGAAATAGCACCTATATGCATAAATTTATATTTAGACTAGGCTTTAAGAGCGGCAATCTCTTTATCACTAAGAATTTGTAAAAAATACTTGTCTTGATCCGTAGATTGGATTTGTAAAAAATTCTCAACAAGCTTAATATTAGTTTTAGCAAGAAGATTAAAAGAAGAAAGTTTATCATAAACATCGGATGGTTATAATGGAGGTAAGTGCCAGGCAGGACTAGGACTATTTTCATCAAATTCTAATAATTCAGAATTTACAGACTGTGTAGCTAATTCATCAAGAGTGCATGTATCAGACATACCCGGAGCATCTTCAACGGAGTGACTCAGAACTTCCATTATGACGTCTATTGTTGGTACTTAATCGGATCCACAAAATGCCTATCCACGGCTTAGGAGGGACCTTGCCACTTCCCTATCGTCAACGCTGAATTGAACGCGATACCGAATCACAAGTGTTAAAGAGACAAAAATATAATAGATATAGAACTCGAGCAAAGTAGACACAGAGAGTAAACAGAATAAAAGAATTGAGAAAAGTAGACAACAAAACTATGGCACATATCATCAAAGATTTCACTTGGCTCATATAAAGATTTCACTTGGCTCTGATACCATAAATAACAGGATCTTCTCAAATTGCACTTTCTTCTTATATTACTTGCTAAACTGAACTTACAAAAGCCTTCTTAGAACAGACTCAAGGCTTTAGACACCAAAAACTATTATACTAAGGCTAGGACTCTAAAGACTCAGACCAAATTCAAATACCAGACCAAAGACTGGATGTCGATAACTCGTGAGAGCTTCCTTATTTATAGCATTAGAGGAGGAAGATCAATGGATATCACAAACTGACAGCATCAACAGTTCACACACAAGATGCAATTACAGCTGTGGGTATGTGCCCACTATGCACCAACAAAAGCAAACAGTAACCAAAGTCTATCGACATGGCCGACAAAATACCACCTTTCATAAGTGGTGTGGTCCACAATAATGACATAAAGAGCGATATAGTGTGCTCCACTCACTACCACAGACATACCCCGTGATTAGTCTTTAATCATCATCTGTAAATTCATGCGAGCCAGCTGGGGAATATGGTGAGTCATCAGTATCACCATCATGGCTTATCATATCACTGTCTATGTGATCCATAAAGAGTGTAGATGGAATCCGACACAATCTTCCATCAGAAGTTTCTAGAAATATTGCTTCATGACTGATAGTTATCCTTCTCCATATGGAAGCAACTGGAATAGTAGGTTGTACTCGTACATGACTACGAGCATGGGCATTGAATTGATGATTTTGAACCAGGAATAGTTCAAATTTAACCTTGAAAGGAATTCTAAGAGCAATAAAAATATTGCAAAGCATATTTGGTTCTATATTAACAAAATAATCAGTAGCAGCTCTTGTTGGCATGATATAATCTAAGAATTCAAACATATAATCAGGCATGTCCTGAGATTCCCAATAATTTTCTTGACTGGGATTGAACTTCGGCCAGAATGTAGACCACCTGAAAGTAAACACAGTGCCCATTCTATAAATCATCTTTATCAATGGATTTTTAGAACCCATGAGATCAGGAAAATTGCTAGGCTTATTTAATAGTGTAGTATGAACACTATTTTCTCCTTTAATTTTTGCATAACGAGTACTCCAGGCAATATTCTGAGAATTCAAAGTATCTGTGACAACATAAGATTGACCTTGCAATCTTGTAATCTCATTTTGAAGCTGAGTAGTGACCAAAGGTCTTGAACGCCATAATTTCTCATGAAATTCTTCATGAATTTCTGTTACTTTCATGATAGCTTTGGATTGAAATTCTCTGGTAAGATAATCAGCTAAAGAATTCTTCTTACCTGTAATGTGCTCAACTGTAAAATCAAAATCTGCTAAATAGGTTGCCCACCTGATCAACTGACTTACAGATCCTTTCTTTAGATTATCAGCTGAATTTAATATACTCATAAATTTTTTCAAATCAGAACGAACAATGAAATGTTCTGACCTTATGAAGAACATAAAAGCTTGAATAGCTTTTATCACAGCTAAAATTTCTTTATGAGTTGAATGATAATTCAACTGAGCTTTCTTGAAGGAACCTAAAGCATACCTGCAAAGTTTTTTAGACCCGTCAAACATCTTTTCTTTAAGCACTGCACCCCAATATTCATTGGATGCATCTGTTTCAATAATTTTTTGACCATTGCCTGATAACTACAAAGGAGGCAAATTAGCACATTTCTGCTTAATTCTTTGAACAGCAGCAGTCATCTCATTAGTCCATGTAGGAGGAGTTTTAGACAATCTTTTATTCAAAAGAATTCTATCCTGAGCAATGTTAAAATAATGGCCAGTTATATAATTTACACAACCCAAGAATCTCTGCAACATAGTTTTATCTGTAATTTCATCAAGAAAATTCTATATACTCTGCAACACATGTGGCTGAACTGTAACTTTTCCTGAACTAATGGTTATACCCAAAAAATCTATTTCCTCTTTAAACACAACCATTTTCTTTTCTAAAAGTACCAAACCATTATGAATTTGATAAAACTGTTGTAGATGCTTTATGTGATCCTTAGGGGATTTACTGAACACAAGAATATCATCAATATAAACAATTATAAACTAACTATAGGCAGCAAATATCTCATTCATCATTTTCTGAAATATACTAGGAGCAGTCTTTAACCCAAATGGAAGCACATTCCATTCATATTGTCCAAACAGAGTGATGAATGCTATTTTATATCTATCTTCTTCTGCTACTTGTATCTGCCAAAATCCTGATTTCAAATCAAATTTACTATACACTTTACTACCAGTTAGTCTTTGCAAAATTTCATGCTTGGAAGGGATAGGATGTTGGATAGGAACCACATGCTTATTCAGAGGAATATAATTGATGACTAATCTTTTCTTACCTCTGACCTGCTCACTTCTTTTATTCACATAAAATGCTTCACAACCCCAAGGGCTGGAATAATCTCTAATCAGACCTTGCTCTTTTAACTGCTAAATTTTTGCAAAACATTCAGCTCTAAGAGAAGGTGACATTCCACAATGGTGAGCTTTGAATTTTGGTTCCACTAATTTACCATTCTTATCAGTGACTAACTTTAAGTCTATTTTACAAACATGAACCTTTCTATGCTGGAAAGCAAGCGGATTCTCTGAACAACAATCTCTAACAATATTTGCAAGCACAGGGTTAATATCAGCTTTACAACAATTTATTTTCTGAAACAACCACTGATTATTTATAGGTTTCTAAACTTTTTCTTTTAATGGAATTTTGCATTCATATCTATGATTTTTATAAAGAGAATACTTTTGTGCCAACAGAATTTCATGCTTGTTAATGGTGATCAGATAGAAGCAAGAAAGATTATCTGATCCAAACATTATGTCAAACAATGGCATTTCATGATGGATAACCTTAAAATTAAATAGAGTGTTACCTAGGAGAACAGGAACACTAGCTGAATATTCAAATATGATCGTCTTGGTGTTGAACGTCAGACGAACAAAATTAGGCATCCATTTATCTTCAGGGATGGCATGAAATCTACCTAATGAAGCATCAGCACCAGTATCAATTAAAACATCTAAAGCATAGGATTTAAATCCTTTCCATTTTATACTAACCTCATAGACTGGATTACTAGTTTCATGAACTGAAACTTGATGAACGTTATTATCCACTGTCATGTGGGTAGCAGCATATTCTGCTTCTCCAGCATCAACAACTCTTATGAGTTTTTCTTCAAATTTTTGTTCTTTATCTTCTTCATCTGCTTCTTCTCTAAGCAGAGTTTCTAATTCTGCTTTGGCTTTGTGGAGAAATAGTTGAAGCATTTTGATACACTTTGTTCTCCATTCTTTTCTATGCAGATCAGTAGAAGAACTAACAATTTCTTTTCCTTTATCTATATGATGCTGAGAAAACTGAGAAGACATAAACGTTTTGCTTCTGATTAAATTCTAACTGATTTAAATATCTTCTTTCAGTATCCTAAATCTAACTTTGTAAAAACATTTTCTCAGACATCATATAAGGAGGCAAACTATCATACCTTTGTTTTAGAGTTTGCAGTTGCTGAGAAAGGCTTAAGCTGTCAGAAAACTGAGGAGAAGAATATTGCATACTATTCATTTGAATCTGGAATCCTATTTCTGATTCATAATCAGATGATAATTTTGACTCAGATTCAACTTCTTCATTTAACATATTAATCATATTTTCAGTATCAAATTCTTCATCAGTAAATTCAAAATTTGATTCATACTCAGCATTATCTGCAGGGATCAAAACATATTCATCTTTTGTAATATTATGACTCTGCAATAAATTTACTTTCTTTGACTGAGTATTCTTTTGAGGGCATTTATTGGCATAGTGATTCCCTTGACAGAGGAAACACTTTATAGGGGCTTTCTGAAACCCATGTTTCTTTTTACGAAATACTTTCTTCTAAAAGAAAGATTTCTTCTTAAACTTTGGTTTTCTAGACCAATTTCCTGTAGGCTGACAATTTGATTTCTTTTTCATTTTCTATTTATATCTCTGCTTTTTGTAATTCCTTGGATCTGTACAACCATAACTATTTTCAATACTATTGCAGAACTTTATACCTAATTGCTTATGAAACTGCATAGTTTCTTTATGGGCTTTCCTTTCTTCACACAAATTTTGATTTGTCTTTCTAATATACTGATTTATTCTACCGAAAGACATATTTGAAAACTGAGGACTCATAATAGCTTTATATTTTTCTGCAAAATACTTTGGAAATGATTCTATATATCTGACCTTATATGCAGGATTAAACATTTCACCAGCACTATATATCAAATTTTCCATATCACACATATATTCTTCTAATCTAGACATATCACACAACTGAGCTCGTAGAAACTTAGATCTATTGGCTTCTCTTTCATCTTCAATAGCACCAACAAATTCATTATATACTGCTTGACATAAGCAGGGGACTGGTTCTGCATGATTCACTATTGCATCCTTATACTGACTGTGACCATGATCCCACCATTCCTTAATATTACCAATGAATCCATTAATAATTTGTTGGGCGACTGTTTTAGCATCTCTTTTCAAGCCAAACATTTGGACACTGGCCCATGATAGCATAGCTTGACACATCTCTTTTCTCTCAGCAGTGGATTCACAATTAAACTGCCAAAAGAAAGGTTGTAGACTCAGGGTTCTGATCTGACCATCTAAGGGCTGTTTTGAAGTTTCTCCATCTGAGAAATAACTAAACTTTTCTGGTTCTCCTATTTTTGCCATTCCTATCTTAAAGGCTTTGTCAATCTCAAGATGGGGAGCTTTCATTGTAAGAGGAGTAATGAGAGGTTTAAAGACTTCCTCTTTTTTTTATGTTTTCTACAGATTCCCAACTTAGAACATCAGCATGTTCAAGACTCAGGCTTAACGGCTGAATCTCTGTAGGCTGTTTTGTAGGCAAAAGTGCTAAGTGTTGTTGCTGAGCAGACACTTCTCTATTCAGGGAGTCAATACCAGAAATAACTTGATCAACCTTAGATTCAACATCAGATACTTCTATTTTCAATTCTTCTTGGCTATGAGCTATGTCTTGATGACCAGTAATAATAGTATCTAACTTATTGTTAATTTCTTCTTCTTTCTGAAGTACAAGCTTAACTTCTTTTTCTATTTTAGACTGAATATTATGCGAATGCACACCATTATTACTATCTATAGTTTTTACTGCTTTAGCAAGCTCTCCTTTTTGATACAGATCAATACTCTTTAACATCTTATTTACTTGATCCAAGCTCTGCTGAATACTAGCTACTCGATTATTGATGCATTTGGTAGCCAGGTTATTCCAATTCATCAACCTAACCTCAGTAGGTTGTTCTATGGATCTATCTGCAGTTCTCAAATAATACATTTGAGATCTGTTCTTTCCATCTGGTGAGTATTGAGCAAAATCAGAGGTTTTAGGGAAAACCTTTTCATTATAAGACTCATCTCCTTGTGGTGTCTTCCAGACATGACCATCATCAGACTCAGAAGGACTCTGTGATGTACTTTCCATTTGAAGATTCTTCTTGTAAGATAATAACTGTCTGTTTTTAGCAAATAGTTTCTGCAACTCTATGTCTCTCTGACATCTACTGGTAACCATGTTGATAACAACATGACTGGGTTTTTTCAAGATATTTTTACAATCAGGACAATATAATGAATCAATTTGAGGATCATGAATCTTCTAAGGGTGAAGACATTGAGAAGGTGTAGAGAGAGATGAAGTAATGGGAGCTTTAGAAGTAGTATCAAATCTAATAATAGACCTATTAGGAAGATCTTTAACAGATGTAGCTCTGGCTAAGGATTTATGTGCAGGCTGCATAGACTCTGTATCAATTATCCATTTATGCAAAAACTTTAAATCAAACCAGGAAATAGCTTCATCAGGCATGAGTTGGCTATGGGATGTACCTCTTCTCAAATCACACTTTCTTCTTATATTACTTGCTAAATTGAACTTACAAAAGCCTTCTTAGAACAGACTCAAGGCTTTAGACACCAAAAACTATTATACTAAGGCTAGGACTCTAAAGAGTCAGACCAAATTCAAATACCAAACCAAAGACTGGATGCCGATAACTCGTGAGAGCTTCCTTATTTATAACATTAGAGGAGGAAGATCAATGGATATCACAAAATGACAGCATCAACGGTTCACACACAAGATGCGATTACAGTTGTGGGTATGGGCCCACTACGCACCAACAAAAACAAATAGTAACAAAAGTCTATCGACACGGCCGACAAAATACCGCCTTTAATAAGTGGTGTGGTCCACAACAATGACATAAAGAGTTATATAGTGCACTCCACTCACTACCACAGACAGACCTCGTGATTAGTCTTTAATCATCATCTGCAAATTCATGCGAGCCAACTGGGGAATCTGGTGAGTCATAAGTATCACCATCATGGCTTATCATATCACTGTCTGTGTGATCCATAAAGAGTGTAGATGGAATCTGACACAATCTTCCATCAGGAGTTTTTGGAAATATTCCTTCATGACTGACAGTTATCCTTCTCCATATGGAAGCAACTGGAATAGCAGGTTGCACTCGTACATGACTACGAGCATGGGCATTGAATTGATGATTTTGAACTTGGAATAGTTCAAATTTAACCCTGAAAGGAATTCTTAGAGCAATAAAAATATTGCGAAGCATATTTGGTTCTATATTAATAAAATAATCAGTAGCAGCTCTTGTTGGCATGATATAATCTAAGAATTCAAACATATAATCAGGCATGTCCTGAGATTCCCAATAATTTTCTTGACTGAGATTGAATTTCGGCCAGAATGTAGACCACCTAAAAGTAAACACAATGCCCATTCTATAAATCATCTTTATCAATGGATTCTTAGAACCCATGAGATCAAGAAAATTGCTAGGCTTATTTAATAGTGTAGTATGAACACTATTTTCTCCTTCAATTTCTGCATAACGAGTACTCCAGGCAATATTCTGAGAATTCAAAGTATCTGTGACAACATAAGATTGACCTTGCAATCTTGTAATCTCATTTTGAAGCTGAGTAGTGACCAAAGGTCTTGAACGCCATAATTTCTCATGAAATTCTTCATGAATTTCTGTTACTTTCATGATAGCTTTGGATTGAAATTCTCTGGTAAGATAATCAGCTAAAGAATTCTTCTTACCTGTAATGTGCTCAACTGTAAAATCAAAATCTGCTAAATAGGTTGCCCACCTGATCAACTGACTTACAGATCCTTTCTTTAGATTATCAGCTGAATTTAATATACTCATAAATTTTTTCAAATCAGAACGAACAATGAAATGTTCTGACCTTATGAAGAACATAAAAGCTTGAATAGCTTTTATCACAGCTAAAATTTCTTTATGAGTTGAATGATAATTCAACTGAGCTTTCTTGAAGGAACCTAAAGCATACCTGCAAAGTTTTTTAGACCCGTCAAACATCTTTTCTTTAAGCACTGCACCCCAATATTCATTGGATGCATCTGTTTCAATAATTTTTTGACCATTGCCTGATAACTACAAAGGAGGCAAATTAGCACATTTCTGCTTAATTCTTTGAACAGCAGCAGTCATCTCATTAGTCCATGTAGGAGGAGTTTTAGACAATCTTTTATTCAAAAGAATTCTATCCTGAGCAATGTTAAAATAATGGCCAGCTATATAATTTACACAACCCAAGAATCTCTGCAACATAATTTTATCTGTAATTTTGTCAAGAAAATTCTGTATACTCTGCAACACATGTGGCTGAACTGTAACTTTTCCTAAACTAATGGTTATACCCAAAAAATCTATTTCCTCTTTAAACACAACCATTTTCTTTTCTGAAAGTGCCAAACCATTATCATAAACAATTTGATAAAACTATTGTAGATGCTTTATTTGATCCTTAGGGGATTTACTGAACACAAGAATATCATCAATATAAACAATTATAAACTGACTATAGGCAGAAAATATCTCATTCATCATTTTTTGAAATATACTAGGAGCAGTCTTTAACCCAAATGGAAGCACATTCCATTCATATTGTCCAAACGGAGTGATGAATGTTGTTTTATATCTATCTTCTTTTGCTACCTGTATCTGCCAGAATCCTGATTTCAAATCAAATTTACTATATACTTTACTACCAGTTAGTCTTTGCAAAATTTCATGCTTGGAAGGGATAGGATGTTGGATAGGAACCACATGCTTATTCAGAGGAATATAATTGATGACTAATCTTTTCTTACCTCTGACCTGCTCACTTCTTTTATTCACATAAAATGCTTCACAACCCTAAGGGATAGAAGAATCTCTAATCAGACCTTGCTCTTTTAACTGCTAAATTTCTGCAAAACATTCAGCTCTAAGAGAAGGTGACATTCCACAATGGTGAGCTTTGAATTTTGGTTCCACTAATTTACCATTCTTATCAGTCACTAACTTTAAGTCTATTTTACAAACATGAACCTTTCTGTGCTGGAAAGCAAGCGGATTCTCTGAACAACAATCTCTAACAATCTTTACAAGCACAGGGTCAATATCAGCTTTACAACAATTTATTTTCTGAAACAACCACTGATTATTTACAGGTTTCTGAACTTTTTCTTTTAATAGAATTTTGCATTCATATCTATGCTTTTTATAAAGAGAATACTTTTGTGCCAACATAATTTCATGCTTGTTAATGGTGATCGGATAGAAGCAAGAAAGATTATCTGATCCGAACATCATGTCAAACAATGGCATTTCATGATGGATAAACTTAAAATTAAATACAGTAAATTCAAAATCTGATTCATACTTAGCATTATCTGCAGGGATCAAAACATATTCATCTTTTGTAATATTATGACTCTGCAAGAAATTTACTTTCTTTGACTGAGTATTCTTTTGAGGGCATTTATTGGCATAGTGATTCCTTTGATAGAGGAAACACTTTATAGGGGCTTTCTGAAACCCATGTTTCTTTTTACGAAATACTTTCTTCTGAAAGAAAGATTTCTTCTTAAACTTTGGTTTTCTAGACCAATTTGCTATAGATTGATAATTTGATTTCTTTTTCATTTTCTGTTTATATCTCTGCTTTCTGTAATTCCTTGGATCTGTATAACCATAACTATTTTCAATACTATTGCAGAACTTTATACCTAATTGCTTATGAAACTGCATAGTTTCTTTATGGGCTTTCCTTTCTTCACACAAATTCTAATTTGTCTTTCTAATATACTGATTTATTCTACCGAAAGACATATTTGAAAACTGAAGACCCATAACAGCTTTATATTTTTTTGCAAAATACTTTGGAAATGATTCTATATATCTAACCTTATATGCAGGATTAAACATTTCACCAGCACTATATATCAAATTTTCCATATCACACATATATTCTTCTAATCTAGACATATCACACAACTGAGCTTGTAGAAACTTAGATCCATTGGCTTCTCTTTCATCTTCAATAGCACCAACAAATTCATTGTATACTGCTTGACATAAGCAGGGGACTGGTTCTGCATGATTCACTATTGCATCCTTATACTAATTTTGACCATGATCCCACCATTCCTTAATATTACCAATGAATCCATTAATAATTTGTTGGGAAACTATTTTAGCATCTCTTTTCAAGCCAAACATTTGGACACTGGGCCATGATAGCATAGCTTGACACATCTCTTTTCTCTTAGCAGTGGATTCACAATTAAACTGCCAAAAGAAAGGTTGTAGACTCAGGGTTCTGATCTGACCATCTAAGGGCTGTTTTGAAGTTTCTCCATCTGAGAAATAACTGAACTTTTCTGGTTCTCCTATTTTTGCCATTCCTATCTTAAAGGCTTTGTCAATCTCAAGCTGGGGAGCTTTCATTGAAAGAGGAGTAATGAGAGGTTTAAAGACTTCCTCTTTTTCTATGTTTTCTACAGATTCCCAACTTAGAACATTAGCATGTTCAAGACTCAGGCTTAACGGCTGAATCTCTGTAGGCTGTTGTGTAGGCAAAAGTGCTAAGTGTTGCTGCTGAGTAGACACTTCTCTATTCAGGGAGTCAATACCAGAAATAACTTGATCAACCTTAGATTCAACATCAGATACTTCTGTTTTCAATTCTTCTTGGCTATGAGCTATGTCTTGATGACCAGTAAAAATAGTATCTAACTTACTATTAATTTCTTCTTCTTTCTAAAGTACAGGCTTAACTTCTTTTTCTATTTTAGATTGAATATTATGCGAATGCACACCAGTATTACTATCTATAGTTTTTAATGCTTTAGCAAGCTCTCCTTTTTGATATAGATCAATACTCTTTAACATCTTATTTACTTGATCCAAGCTCTGCTGAATACTAGCTACTTGATTATTGATGCATTTGGTAGCCAGGTTATTCCAATTCATCAACCTAACCTTAGTAGGTTGTTCTATGGATCTATCTGCAGTTCTCAAATAATACATTTGAGATCTGTTCTTTCCATCTGGTGAGTATTGAGCAAAATCAGAGGTTTTGGGGAAAACCTTTTTATTATAAGACTCATCTCCTTGTGGTGTCTTCCAGACATGACCATCATCAGACTCAGAAGGACTCTGTGATGTACTTTCCATTTGAAGATTCTTCTTGTAAGATAATAACTACCTATTTTTAGCAAACAGTTTCTGCAACTCTATGTCTCTCTGACATCTACTGGTAACCATGTTGATAACAGCATGGCTGGGCTTTTTCAAGATATTTTTACAGTCATGACAATAGAATGAATCAATTTTAGGATCATGAATCTTCTGAGGGTGATGACATTGAGAAGGTGTAGACAGAGATGAAGTATTGGGAGCTTTAAAAGTAGTATCAAATCTAATAATAGACCTATTAGGAAGATCTTTAACAGATGTAGCTCTGGCTAAGGATTTATGTGCAGGCTGCATAGACTCTGTATCAATTATCCATTTATGAGGAAACTTTAAATCAGACCAGAAAATAGCTTCAACAGGCATGAGTTGGCTATGGGATGTACCAATTGTCACCACACTTTTGCCAGGCGCGGGTGAATGCTTAACAGTAGGGCACAAGGTATTAGTAAGCTGATACATGACCTGATAATGAATAGCAAGCGGGTAGGAACCAGCAAGCATATGAAGACCAACAGTCTGGAGATAAAGCTTAAAGATTTGATTAAAATTTTTATCCTGGTAAATAGTAACAAGATAATTGGGATATATAGTTGTAAAAACTGGACCAAGGTGAAGACCAGCTTGAAGGGCAGCTTGTAAGCAGCCAGAGAAATACATATGTCGATTATCTAATAGACAGGCTAACATACTAACATTCAATCCTTTTCTAAAGAGAGGTTGGAAACCTACAGAAATAACACCTATATGCATAAATTTATATTTAGACTGGGCTTTAAGAGCGGCAATCTCTTTATCACTAAGAATTTGTAAAAAATACTTGTCTTGATCCGTAGATTGGATTTGTAAAACATTCTCAACAAGCTTAATATTAGTTTTAGCAAGAAGATTAAAAGAAGAAAGTTTATCATAAACATCGGATGGTTTTAATGGAGGTAAGTGCCAGGTAGGACTGGGACTATTTTCATCAAATTCTAATAATTCAAAATTTACAGACTGTGTAGCTAATTCATCAAGAGTGCATGTATTAGACATACCCAGAGCATCTTCAACGGAGTGACTCAGAGCTTCCATTATGATGTCTATTGTTGGTACTTAATCGGATCCACAAATCACCTATCCACGGCTTAAGAGGGACCTCACCACTTCCCTATCATCAACAATGAATTAAACGCGATACCGAATCACTACATATATATATATATATATACATATATACATACATATATATATATATATATATATATATATATATATATATATACATACATACATATATATATATACACATATATATATATATATATGTATGTATGTATGTATATATATATATGTATGTATGTATGTATGTATATATATATGTATGTATGTATATGTATATATATATGTGTGTGTGTGTGTGTGTGTGTGTGTGTGTGTGTGTGTGTGTGTGTGTGTATGAAAATTGACATCCTTAACTTAGTCTACTCAATGGAAATGTTTTTAGGTTTTGATTATAATAATGAGGCACACTCTTAGCTCGCCTCACAACTTACATCAAGAAAATTACAAACCAAAGATGGGGCTCAAACAAAGAAACCACCAAATTCATAAAAGGATACAAGATCATAATCCAATACAAAAAGAGGTTCCATTATTTTACTGATGAAATTAGGGAATGTTATGAGAGCAACAATATATGGAGACTCTTTTGGAAAATTATCCTAAGTATTTTAAGAATCGAGAATCTTAATCTTGATACCCAAAAAAAAATATTAGTTGAAAATAATTACTCAAGACAAAATCAAAACATGAAGGCACTAAAGTCTACTCCATCATGTGACATAATAAGTTTCATTTCTATTCACAAACCAACATTGTGTGCTAAAGTGATTGATTCCTCCATAATTTTTGAATTCACATACAAATATTTAGATTTACTCGAGTAATCATAACTTCTGAGGGAGAAAGATATAATAATTTAGCTTAGGGGAAATGTTATGGCCATTGATTTGTTTCTATCCAAACATCTATAGCCTTAACCGAGATACCTATGGTTCCACTTGATGCCTTTCTCCACTTCCACTTAGGATAGAAAGCATGCATTAGAATTTCCCAAATCACTCTTTGAAGGAAAGACTTGGGATTTTGTATTTGAATTTAGTTTCCTTTAATTTTTTATTTCTTCTTTGAAAAATATTTTCTAGTTTAATCCATTGAGGGTTGGGAACCAATCCATGGGTAAAATGAAATTTAGAAGGCCCATGACCAATAAGACAAATCTAAATAAATTTAGTGCTTAATCAGATTTAGATATTATATTAAGTGCATTTGATGGATTTAGATAAGAAAATAAATGTTCTTAAAATCCACACATTCTATTTGGAATTGTAGGCCTTCAAGATTCTAAAAATTTAAAAGAATCATAGCATCTCATGCAATCATTCAAATAAGACTATTCAAATTTAAAGCTCTATAATTCCATCTATGTTACTCACTTTATAGGCCTCTCATCCATCCTTAATTTGATGAGCCAGGAACCAAAAGACAAAATAAATGGTCTAGACTAAAGAGGAACAACAACAAAACTAGATTGACAAGGAAAAACATGAAAAGTAGAAAAAAATAAAACTTATGCTAACAACAAGGAACAAGAAGTAAAAATAGGAAACCACAGTATAAAAGGAAAGAAAAAGAAGTTATTTATAGAACTTGCCAATGAAATGCATGATTTTAAGTGAGATTTAGAGGAAATCCTCATTTAAAAGAAACAAAACATCCTCACAAGTTAAACACCTAAAAAGGAATGATTTCATGTTCAAGATTTTAGGAAGATTGGTAGAGATCCTACCAAAAGAGAGGACACATTTTTAAATTTATGTTGTCCTCTACATTCATGAACACTATCAAAAAGAGATTAATTTATGTTATTTTCATGAAAATTAAACAAATGTTGATCATAAAACTTAGTAATGTATCTATGTTTATCTTGAAAAAAGCACTTGGGATAAGTTATAAGAAATAACTCAGCCCATACATTGTATTAAGGTTAGGGGTAGGGGTAGGGTTGAGAATCCATACATGTTAGAGTAGTTTTTTTACCCATCCTAACAAAGATATCCTCTTGGTGGTAGCCATTTAGTTAGTCACTTTTTGGATACTCCTTGATTAATATGAATGCTTTGGTATCATCTTCCTTGTTATGCTCGTCATATAGAAGGATTAGGCTTGATTATTCTCATTCCAATGATATTTTATATTTTTCATTAGTAGTTTTAGTATGTGGAGGATTACATTAGATCAATTTATTTTCATCTCACTCCTCCACATGCATCATTTCTTTATCTAAGCCATTGTGTTCATGATTTTTCATTTCAATTTTGAATGCCTCTACTACTAAGAGGATCACATAGATCCTACCATTGTGTTTTTGATCACATTAAATAAGATTTAAAAATGTATGATTAGGAGCATAGGATAAAAATTATTTAGATGCATAAATTGAATCTTCCTAATCTAATTGTTGTATATTTTCAAATTTTTATTCTGACTAATTTCAAGAAATGTCTGATTATTCCTCTAGTATGGGTAGATCCTTGTTACTCTGGTATTGTGCCATGAATTCACATGGAAATACCATTACAACTCATCATTTTATTCATCATCTTCATCATTTTTTAATCTCTTAGACTAGTTCATTCTTAACGAATGGGACATTTTCAATCAACAAGATTGTTTTAGCATAACATCCAATTCTATCTTGGTATGCTCCAAATTATGAAGTTGGGAGTATGGTCTCACAACCCAAGTTGTACATTAATTTTTGGGGATCTCTTGTAATAAATTTAATTTGATTAAAAAAAACACTGAAAGATACTAAATCATTAAAAAATATGAAGTAGCATGTTGATCATACACTAAAATAACATAATTATATGCATTTAATAAACACGCATGGTTCTCATTTGTTATAGGGAGATATGAATGATAGTAAGCTTGAGGAAATTATTTATTTAAATTTCCAAAATGATCTATAGGTTAACTTTTAGGTAGGTAAATTAGAGTTTTTTGGGTGTAAACACCTTGTTGTTCCAAGGAATATGAAGGGTCAACTTTAAATCCTTGATACATTGATTATTGTTCAATAGTGTAAGCTTATTGATACATCAAATACAAGGATGAAAGAGCAAATAGATTCCTCCTAATAAACATAGCATTAAATGGGTATAGCATTCAAAGATAAAATCCTATGATAACTTCTTCTATTTTTATGAATGGGTCTTTCAACCTTTTGTACAACTGATGAAGATGATGGTTGAGCACACTAATGTATTCATTAGACTTTCTACAGGTTGAAATGAATCAATAGTATAAGGTATTAGGATTAATGGGAACACTTAAATGGTTAAGAAATATATTTCAAAATATGGACCACATGGTTATGCACCCATATAGTAGACCAAGGTACCAAAAATATGCATCTTGATCCATGAAATAAGGGAATAGGCAACAAGCCACATCCTCATGTTGGATCTAAGTTTTGATAATGGCATATATAAATTCATGAATGTGTTCCTTAGTAGTTTTAATCCCACTAGGTGCATATCTTGAATGAAGTCTTCAAGAACTTTATTCAAGTCATGGATAGGCCCTAGAATGTTAACAGGGTAGAACCATCCACCTATTGAAGCAAATACCATCGGTGGGTTATAACATCAGTCTTTAAATCTTAGAACCTAGAATATTACTAGGTAAAAATCATATATATATATATATATATATATATAAGCCTAAAATAATCTATTTCAGACTTCCTTCTAGTGTCAATCTATTGTTTGGCATTTTGACACAACTAATACAACTCAAGAATAAGAAGTTTTGAGGAGCCTTTTCCTCTCTTGAAAGGAAGGGATTTGTAAGGTCCTCTCTCGAAGGTTTTTATCTACCTGGTCTAGGCACATTAATCTTCACTCAGTGTCTAATTGTGACCATTCCATTTCAAAGAGCCTATGCTATTTTTTAGAATATATTTACACTTATCATTAATAAAAATGATTATATGAACTTATTGACCAAGGAAATTAGTAGATGGATTTAATATGATAAAATAATTAATTTAATAAATTTTCATTTCACACATACATATTAAAAATGCAATATCATTAATGAGAAGGTTATGGAATCAAGATATACATATAAACACAGGTTTGAAATTTAAAACTAAGTTACCTATTCTAGTAGAGTTAGTAAAAAATAGTAAAATATGGAAAGGTATAGAGAAATAAAAGATCAACCCTCTTTCTATAAGAGATAGATTTTATTCTACTGAGTGTATAAGTCCCTTGAGATAATCGATCTTTGCCTAGTTATCATAGCACAACTATAAAAAAAAGATGGTGCAGGAGTCTAAAGGAGAACTTAGTAATGAAAATAGAAGGATGTTGATGTATGTTATTATTATTCGTGTTGAGGCATTTATGTTGTCATTATTGTCAAAATAAAGATGGATGTCATTAATGCCACGTTCAAGAGTTCAGGCCATGCATGGTGGAGTGGTATGAGATAAAGAAGTCTTATGATAAGAGAAAATTTGAAGACAACCTATTGTTTCTTTGTTGATATATAATTTCAAAGCAACCTGGTAATTCTTCTAAGTTTTATGGCATTTGAAGGTCAATATCATGATACAAGGTAAGCTATTATTGAGTATTAAGTGTCTTAGAACCCTAGTCTAGTCTTATGAGAAGGTGTATGCATAAAGTATCATGAAACTTGGTGAATTATGTCAGCATAGGCATGAGGGAGTGTATAAATTTGTGTAAACATGTGAAATATGTAAATATTCCTTTATAAGAGTTCCAATGTTAGTTTGGCCTCTTAGTCCTTGCATTAAGAGACTTAATGGGAAGGCATAGGCCTAGTAGCATGATGATATGAGTAGTATGAGACTTGTGTGAAGAACGTTTGTAGTGTATGATAATTTTATGAGGTTTTATGACATGATGATGAATTTTTTATAATATTAAAATAGGTTTTAAGGTGTGATAAAGGTCTAAGTATAATTGGAAGTTTAAGGCCTAGTGTGCAAAGAGACCTAGTGTGACCTAATGAGGGGTCAAGTTCAGTTACCAAGGTGACAAAGATCATAAGAGCATTGTCAAAGGTATGATAGGTTATTTCAAGTTTTTTTTACCAATTTTGAGGTAAAATCCTAAAGGAGAAAGCATGAAATTTGGTGTTTAGTTTTTTTGTGTGCATAGAATGAGGTGTTATACACTTGAGAAGGTTTTTATTATGCTCATTGGTATGTGAAACCTTTACATGAGATCTTGATAAATTCATGGAGCTTGGTTAAGTTTCCTATATTTAATTTCATATCATTATTTTTTGATTTTATGGGAAATATTTTATGAATGATTGCTAAGAATGCAAAGAAGTCAAAACCCTCCTAAAACCCTCATAATGACCTGATAGGAAAGATCTTGTTGGAAATGGATTATAATAGATTATATGTCATATTTTTATGATTGTATAATTTATATTACACTCTTAGGTTTCTCTATGTGGCATTGGTTTGTCAGAAGAGTGAATGGAAGCTACATGAAACCCCTTGTTTCTCAGATTTTTCATGTAATAGGTAGGGTTGACTAGGTTAAAGCATGAAATTTATTAGAGGTTGAATATTGAGTCCTATATATTATTAAATTTTTTGTTTATTATTATATTTTAGACTTTAAATATTCTAAAATTTTCATGGAATTTGACCTATCACTAAATAGACCTAATGAGGAAGATAGTGAGAAAACCAGGCAAAAGTGAGAATGAGATTAGGGATGGGTTGCAGTGGATTAGGGATGGAGCCAAATGAATATAGTCATTTTAAAATATCTATATAAATTTTTTCCCTTGAATATAATTTTTAGTGATGCTCCTATATAACAAATTTTTTTCTCTCAAAATAACTTGTCTAACATAGTGAGGTTTGTGCAAGGTGAAGACATGAGATTGGTCGGTAAGACCAATATTGATATTGAACCATGTAGTATATATATATATATATATATATATATATATATATATATATATAATAATTATTAATTATAAAATAAACACATTATAATTTCAAAAAAATAGTTCCCACTAGTGTTCTAAGACTTAGTTTTCATGACTATTTTTTGGAGCTACAAGCAATTTTCTGTGTATAAGTGAGAATGATGTTCTTGAGTATTTTTTCATATATTTTAAGAAAAAAATTTAAATTAAGTATATATATATTTATCATATTTTGTTTTTAATTTATTTATATGCATGATAAACTCCTATGAAGGTGTGAAAATTCAAAGGTTCTTGACTAGGTTTTTGAAGCCTGTGTGTAGTTCTGAGTAAGCATATGAAAATGGTTAGTTTTAGGTCTTCTACCTTGTTTTGTGAAATAAAATGAAAATTATGATGACCTTTAGGTCATTTAAATTATATAAATTTTATTTTTTTATTATTTTATGTGTTAAAGTTGAGTAAATGCTTCATATTTTCAAGATATACTTTGTGGTAGTGAGAAGGGCTAATTGCGAGTAGACCTAATTGTGTGGCTCAAAGAGTGAAATGAGATAAATGGTTTTGGGGACCTAATTTTATATTATAATTTTTATAATTTAATTTTTTATGATGTTTTTCATCTATTTTTTGAGGCTCAAGGTGTTCCAATGAGGCCAAAGTGAAACATGTGCTTTGAGAAGGCCTAATTGCATTAGCTCTCTATTAGGCCTAATAGTGGTTTTATCCCTTAACGGTAATGAAAGACCTATGTAATGGTTGTTTCAATTTTAAAACATGTTTTTTTATCTATTCCAATTGTGATCCAAGTATGTAAAAGTTCTTATCTGACCAAGATGGGTAAGATCAAGAGTCAAGTATAAAGAGAAGGTCTATAGGCCTAATTAACTTATTAGAATATTGAGGACATGAGTGAATGATATAGAGTTTTGAAAACTAGGTATATGGATTTAAGATAATTAGATAAGTGTGTTTAATATTTCATTAATAACTAACTATGTTTTTATAGGTTATGATCAAGGTCATATGAACTAATTCTGCCAAGGAAAGGGCTAACTAAGCGAGAAGGCCTAATAGGTTGTTTGAGAGAGATAAAAGAGTGAGAAAATAAAACTAAGGTGGTCATATTTAATTGAGTGAGAAATATGTGTCCAAGGGTGATCATATATTCAAGGTATCTGAGTTGGTGCTAAGTTACCTATGGGGTTGGTGCCTCCTTATAAGTTAATGCTTCCTAAAGGACTAGTTGAGTTGGTGCTTGACTAGAGAAGGGGTTGATGGTTCTTGTGGGGTTAGTGCCTCACTAAATTTTGATTTATTTATTATAGGACTATATTCCAAGATGTAGACACCTAAATCTAGCCACTGATAATCTCCAACTAGGATTTTGACCAATTTCTACATAAAATGCACAATTTGGCTTAAAAACACTAAAAAATGTTAAATGATGTGAAAATAACATATTCAAGTGCATATTTTGTCCAAGGTATAATTAAATGGGGTAATTCAATTTATGGGCCACCTAACTTTGATTGAATCATTCTGAGTCAAAATGCTAAATTTGCACCTAGGTGCTCTAAATTTATCTTTCTTATCAAATATCTTACATGAGACACATGCCTTTGTTATTTTTTTTTTGTGACATCCTAAATGGGAATACAGTTCTAATGCATCTGACATTGACTTCCAATTCCAATCTAGTCAAATTTTGGACCAATAACAAGGCATTTTGATCAATTTGAGTAATTTGTGCACAAACTGCTTAATCATATTTAAGATATAATTAATCCAAATCAAGGCATAATTAATAATTCCATGAAAACTTATTGAATACTTATTTTTAGAAATGAATATTGAATATCTACATCATCAGGTGACCTCATTTCTTGGGAAGACATCCCTAGGCCATAAATGCCATGAATATCAAAATTCATGCCTTCCATGCCTTCCATGATGCCCTCCATGCCTCTTAATTTTCCCTTATTCTGATGTGATGATGAGGATAATTATAAACTTAATTAAAAAAATTGGATTAATCCTTATCCACACATCTCAATCTCAGGATGGATGGTTTAGGTTGATTCTAGACATTTTCAAAAATATATAAATAAGAGGCTTCACCACATGAATTTTAAGGACATGATTATGAAAAGTTATAATGCAGAATTAATTACAAAGCTTTAATAAAATAGTGTTACCATGCCAAATTGATTCCAAGCCAAGCCACAAGCCAAAGGTTCCAAGGAGAGATGGAGGTATCCAAGCTTCCTTTGATGAATACTTCATGAGCATAAGCCGAGCAAGCCACTATAACAAGAATTTTTGAGCATTAAAGGAGGTAAAAGAAGGTTTATTTTGAATTTTAGTTATGTGTTTTATTCATGTTTATTAACTAAGCTCTCCCTATTGTCTAGGCCTAGAGATGTTATGCTAGTTAGTGTGTTTCTTTCATTTTGTTTTCATTTTAGAACTAATACCATACTAACCATCCTCTCTTGAGTCAAATTCCTAGATCACATAATACCACACCTGGAAGGAATAGATGCATCCCACACATGAATAAGATCATTTTATAGCTTTAAAATCTTCATTTGGATCATTAAAACTCTTGTAAATTGATTTTCTAACTTTGTTTTGCCATTTTTGTTCACCACAAGTTTACACAGTAATTGATGTCAGTTAGTAAAACTGACATCAGTTGGATAGCTGGCATCAGTCACATTAGTATAACCAATGTTGATTAGATAACCATCATTATCTACCAAATGTAACCATCATTAGTTATATAACTATAATCGATCATTGTGTTTTTCTTAAAACACAGACCTGAGAGCTCTTTTTTAAAAGTTCATTATTTCAAACCTAAAAGAACTTCAAGGCTAAAGGATATGCTAACATTTTTGTTACAGGACCAAGCTATACATTTGCTTAAAACATGTTTAGATCACCTTTTTCATGCTTAAAAAAGAATTAGGAACATTATTTTGGTGGTTAAAGTAACATTTAGGTGCTTAAATAAGTGTTTTTAGCATTAGTTTTCAAAGTTATAACTAATACCAAGGGGTCAAATGAACTCATCTTTCCAAGATTTTTGTTTTCAATAGTTGCTTGATCTAATTTTTGTTTGGAAAAAAGAGGGATGTTGCATGTATGTTCTTCTATTTTTCCCCTTTAGGGAACCCTTGGAATCAAAAGCACCATTCCTATTGTAAAAATCCTAGTCCAAGGCTTAGAAATAATGTCATCTAAATCACTCCCCAAAAACTCATCAAAGTTTGGGTGACCTTGAAAATTACCCTAAAGTCTTTCTATTAGTCTTTTATTTTCATGCAAACTGGGCTTGTAAGGGGGACACCATTACCTCCCATGAGTTATTTAGGGAAGCCTTGACCTAGGATTTCACCTCTCAATATGGACTTTATTTGGATCCTAATTGAGTTACACATGGAATGTAGTGGCACTTTGGACATTGACCTACACTGAGTGAACAACAAGATGTAGTGGTTGCAAAAAAGACTAGACCTTTTTGTAACAGGCCAAGTGATATGGATCCAAAATCTATGTTTTTCTTTTGCATTATTTGGCATGAAATTCATTGTGCAATCAATTCCCCTAGAACATTCAGAAACTTGTTAGGTCTTATAAAAATCTCCACTTACCATGAAAGTATTGTTGGTGCAAGGTGCACCTCAAGGTCCATATCATAGTACTATCATTTGAGAGAAGGGGGGGGGTGTAAAAACCTACTATATAATGTGTATTTACTTTTGGATAAACACTTAAAATCCTCTCAAATGATGTATATTGATGGATTCTAACAATACCAAGAAACCTTTTCAGTTTAGGATTTAAGAGTGATTAATTAGTTGGTCTTGTCTTAGATTATATTCTTGTTTGAAGTCAAAACTTGGTGTAAACAAACAATTCAAACCAAAACACATAGTCCTAATTTTACTTTAAACAAAGAGGCATTATGCTTCCCATGTGAAAACATCAATTGGCCTTGTTCAAAGTTCATCAAAATCTTGGGAGCCATCCACTTTGGTGTAGTTATGATGCCCAATTGAGTCTATACCTTTACCAAAGTTGTTTAAGTCCTTCACTTATAATATAAATTTGGAATTATATCTTTATAAGTTCATAGGGTTAATGTGTTAAGTGGATTCACCATTTTCACTAAACTTGAGGGAACTTAGGTTCAATTTCCCATTTTGGTTGAAGGTCATTTTAAACTTATAATAATTGTCATCACTTGATAGACTTAAGCCATTTTTTGCTAAACACTTGCACTTTAAGTCTATACACCACAACATTTTGAGTCACAAAAATTATTTTTATGCTTTCAAAATTATGGGAAATTATCTTTGCCTTAGAGAGTTTTTGAAATAATTTTTTTTGTCACACCTTTTAGGTAGTGCAGTGTCGTTACGCTGCCCAAAAAATTTAAAATATTGTTTCATAGACCCTCTTGCATAGATTTCAAAAATTTTCCTACATTTTTAGACCAATCTGAGTGTACTTTTATGATCTTTTGTCTAACATAGTTATACTTTTCACTTTTGTCTAGATTATTTGTCAAAAGAACCAAGTTTTATACCATTATTTATGAGAAAATAAACTATCTCTAAAGTGCCTTTTATTTCATACATTATACTTAGTTGATCAAGTTCATGTAGAAGAATCAAATGCCTAGTGTTTATTTGAAGTGTTTCAAATCTGTTAAATTAAAAGTTTCATCTATTTTAAAGTCTTGCTTTTGACATTGTTTGGCTAAGAGTCCTAGCGTATGCCTTGTTTGAGCCTAGCTTTTGATGTTGTGTTTGGCCAAAAGACCTAGAAACTTTTAAATTTATAAATTAGACTGATTTGAAACACTTTGACCTTAGAGTTTGGCATTTCAATTTTTGGTCCATTTACTTGCTTATCTTTGTGTGAATAGTGAAATGTTAGATAGTTCATGCTAACTTGTTTCCTCACAAATCTTTGCATAAACCTTCTAATCCTTTTGATGAATATAGATCAAGTTAGAACATAATCTATTTTATATTTTGTTCTTTTTATATTTTATAGAACTCTTTGACCTTTTATCACAAAGCATTGAATATGGATCCTAACATGTATTCCTACACTCATAGTGGACTCATGTACAATCCAAGGATTAGTAATGTAGTTATACAGAAAGAAATGGTGCAAGACCCCTACATGGATAATATTTATTATGAGATGGATTCTTATCCCTCTTATAATACTCAATCAGGGGCACAAAACCAACATCCCTTATCTAACTATTTGGTTAACACACCACCTTATTTAGAAAAAACCACACAATACCTATCTATAATACCCAAAGTGGATGAGCCAGTTCTTAAATAGTCATTTTCTACTAATACATCTTCTATGTATGGTCCATTTTTGTTTGAGTGACATTTATTAGAGAACAAAGATGAGATTTTGGTTAGAGCCATAGAGGTAGGGGCCATGTTTCTAGTAGAATTCCCCCATGAGAATTTACAAAGCCTAGTATGAGTGCCCCAAAATATCATTTATGATTAATAGGCTTCTTTTAGAAATCCTATGGCTCTAGTCCAAACAATGTATGAAGACCCTAATATATCTAATCAAGGCAAAAACATCATGGAAGATCACTTTAACCAAATACAGATAGCATATCAAACTTACCTAAATCTAGCACATAATTTCAATCACATGAACATGGTCAGTAAGCCTCTTATTGACCTAGTTCCTTCAACATGAGTGTTGATAGAGTTAACTAGACAAGATAATCCAACTTTTGACCCTTTCATATAAACCACTTTGATAGATAACTTGATGCATATGCCTGTTATTGAATAATTGTCTTCGGCCTCTACATAGAATAGTGAGTGAAATGTAGTGGACAATATGCAAACAACATCCAATCTTGATCAAAGTGGTAATAACACATAAACAACTAGCCAATAATATGTGCCTATAGTTAATCTCATGAATAAATCATCATACCAGGGAATAAGAGTTTTTACATCCCAACCTCAACCAGATGCTTCTTCAAGTGTATAACCTATGGGATAAGGTAATAAAAAAATGGCCAATGTCATACCTCAATGATAGAATGTGATGAATCCTAATCCTCCTCAACAAGTAACAAGTAGTATTCCACAATAGTAGGCACAATCTAGTGTATCAACACAATAGAGGACAAATACATTGCCACCTTAATCAAGGGATAATAATGTTCCACCTCGCTAGGTAATGACAAACATACCTCTTTAATCATAGACTAATATGCCAATCCAAAACCAAGTAATGACTAGTCAACAATGTTCAAATATTGGTCAATGATAGATGTTGAATTTGCAACCTATTTTCACTTCTCTATAGGGATCTGTGTAATAAGGAGATCCCCATCTTTTTCAAGTACCTACTAGACAATTGTTGGTTTCAAATGTGCCACAAAGTTAGAGATAGGGTCTTGGTCCATAAGTTCCTACTCAATAGTAAGGTTTGATTAGTTAGTAACATGTCCCTTTTCAACCATAGTAGGCAAAGTATAGTTATATCCCTCCATCCCAACCACAAAATCCTCCAATTCAAACCTTTATTGCCAACCCAAACTAGAAAATCACACAACCAAATGTATAATTTCAAGTACATCCTAATCCATGTATGCATATTCTTGGTCCATTCCCCAACCAAACCAATGTACCCCAATATGTATTTCCATCATACCCTGGTTAAAGTGTCCCACTTGTGACCTCCAAACCATCTAACCAAACCAATATTCTCCCTCAAACCAATGTTCCTTCCAGTTTCATATCCCAATAATTGTAATAGATGAAGGATGTAATTGATACCATTCAGGGTAGGAAATGGACTAAATTTTTTAAATTGGATGATGTGTGTTTCTATCCATTCAACATGGAGTATTTATATATACTATTTCCTCTAGGATATGAACCACCAAAATTTGACAAATACAAAGGGAAAGGTGACCCTAAGGCCCATTTAACTAATTTATTTCTCACATGCCAACTAGTGGTATATAGTGACATATACCTTTTCCATTAAAGGAGCTTAGTTGGACAAGCCTTGGAGTGGTTTTTAAAATTACCCAAAAATTTAGTAACAAATTTTGATCTTTTTGATAAGTTTATGTATCACTTTTCCTATAATCTCGAGCATGAGATTTCATTAATGGACTTAATGCAAGAAAAGCAAAAAGCTAGTGAGAGTTTTTCAAGTTATCTACAATGATGGAGAGCCCTTGCAAGCTATTTCACCCATAGTTTACTAGATAAAAAGTTATCCGCTATGTTTACCAAAAATTTAAATAGTGAGATAGCTTATCATCTGGAACTATAATGTGCACATAATTTCAAAGAGATCATTGATAAAGGTTTGTTGATTGAGTGGGTGCTCATAAATAAATAAGTCATCAAAATTCATTCAACTAATCAAAATCAAGGTACCAATCAGGGAAATAGATAACATCAACATCCCATTCAAGTACAAGTCTCTTAACTGGCATAGGCCAATAACCAAGAAAGATCGAAGAAATTCAACTACAATAGGAATGTTGTGGGAAATGGAGTAACCAAATCCCATCATGTCCAAATGGTGTAAACATCATTTATACCAAATTTTTAGCTTACTTCTACCCATAAACCTCTCCAACCAATGCCATAAGCATAACAACCAAGACCTACACAACAAATACAACAAGCTTTACCATTGTAAACCCCTCCTCCTAGGAGAACCATGCCTACACATCATGCCTTTAGTGACTTAAGAGAACCTATTAAGTCCATATTTTTTAATCTTGATAATGCTAATTTGATTAGTTGGTCTATACCAAAGCATTATCTATAAGGCATTCCTTATCCTGATTGGTATTGTGAAAATGAATTCTATGACTATCATTGAGTCAATGGGCATAATCTATGAAAATGTGTCTAAATCAAGCATTTAATCTAGAATATGTTAGAGAATAGGGAGAATAAATTAGATAATGGTGCTTCCACTTCCAATAAAACTCTTGGGATTTATCAAAACCCCTTTCCCTAGCATAATAATCAACAATAGCAAAATGATCAATAAAAACAACAATAATGGCTAGTGCAGTAGCAAATCAATGGTATCAAAATCAAAGGCCAAACCAATAAAATCAATAAAATTAGTATCAAAACCCACAATAATAGAAAAATGGACAAAAGCAAGGTTAGGATAATAACAAACAATAAACCCATCATGCAATTATCATGACTACAATAGGGTTGTAGGTCATATTGTCAAGGGTAGTGTTAATAACATCTCCATTAATCCTAGACCAAGCACTAATCAGCCTGGACCATTTCTAAAAAAAAAAATTCAACCAAATTACATGGATAATATTTTTTTACTTAGGAGTGCATACAAGAAAACCAACAAACTAGGACTTCCCCCTTTGGATCTTATATAGACAACTTATCCTTACCACATGACCACGTACGAGTGCACCAATAATCAAGGCTTGTCATGTCTAATCCCACACCATTCCTAACATTTGTTTGCAATAATGGTCTAGTATTTAATCTTGATTATATAATCATAACTCAGAGTTTGAAGATTTCTATCCTAGGCCCATAACCATCCACCACTTTACCTATTATGCAACTGACTGTTCAACATTGAAATAAACCATTCAATACTGACAAAGATAAAAAGTTTGATATTATGGAGGAATTGTAGAAGACACCACCACAAATTTCTATTTTAGATCTATTGTGAATGTCATCAATCTATAAGAACATCTTGAATGAGTTTTTAACCCAATCCACTATTGCTAGTGACATATCCCTGGATAAATTTCAAGCTTTGGTTGGACACCTAGCTCCAACCCAACAAGTCACATTTAACCAAAGTGATATGTCTTCCCTTGGCCCACTCCATAATAACCCATTGTATATAAAAGTTTATATAAAGTAATATAAATTGAAATGTGTCCTTATAGACAATGGATTAGGCCTCAACATAGTGTCTCTAAAGCTCATCAAGCTTCTTGGGTACACAATGGTAGATCTTTAGCCAGAAACAATAACCATCAAAGCCTATGATAATTAAGAAAGATAATCACAAGGAACCATTAGTTTTACATTTATCATTGGGCCTTTGACCCATGATACACTTTACCATGTGCTTTATCTTGATTTATCATACAATATGATTCTAGGTAGGCCTTAGTTACATGAGATTCATGCAGTCTTGTCAACACTGCACTAATGTATCAAGTTTTCCCACTCAGGGATGGAAGTGAATATTCTAGGATATTTACACCCATATGTACATTGCAAACATATTGAGTCTGAATTTCAAAGCTATAATTATCAGTATGACATGAATCCAAGTTCCAAGCAAGATAAAGGAAAGGCTATACTTATTGATCCTTCACAAAATAATTGTATAGATCATAATACCTTGGATTCCCTTTATCACATGACACTTCCTAAAGCTTCTAATCATTTCACCATTTAAAATAATGGACTAGGAGAGTATGTGACCCATGATGCATTTAATATTTCTAATCTTCCTTAGAATTTGAAAACCTTTAGGTAACATAAAGTCACTCCACATATGCATTGGCAATAAAAGAACAAAGATAAGGGACCTATCATATTTATACCAACATTTGGCCTAAAAATTGACCCTATTGAAGGGGATGAATCATGGTTATACAATGACAACCAAGATGATTTTTATAAAAATTCAAAGTATCCTAATCTCAATAGGATCATGGAGCATCAAATTATGAAGGAAGAGGCCTCAGAATAAATTAACAAGGAACCATATAGCCAATTTCCATGACTAAATATGAAAGACCTTATGGACTTGGATTTAAACTTGGGGGTGACCCCACATATTTTATTCAAACTCCATCACTAGTGACTAGTGATGATGATGCTGACAATGAATCAGAGTTCGATCGTAGCCTCACCTTTGATGACCTAGATGAAACCAACCTATTTGATAACAATGCCATTTGTACCCTTACCCTAGCCATTCATCAAAACCCATTACCATTATATTATCCCTAATTGATAGATTAGGACCAATAAGAATCAAGTCTATCAATTGATGAGTTCTAAAATGCTGAGGCATTCTGTGACTTCTTATTCCTTAGAGACAACATTCTGTTGGGAGATCACATGTCAAGATTCCCAATTACATTAGATCTTGTAGCCTATTTTGGAGAGAAAGTGAATACCCTTAGACAAAAATAAATAAGTAAAACATTAAGGTCTCAAAATGAAAACCTCTTTGAAGCACTTTCTAACTAGGGAAAAAGTAAAGATAAAGGCTAGTCTAGTGGTGAAACTGTATTTCAATCACCATTAGATAGGGGTGTTCATTCTTCTTCGATTTAGACCAAGAGACCACCAATGATGAATTTGCCTATCGATCCAAGTTTAGCTTTGAGAAATAATAAGTATTTGATAAAATTCTTCAAGAATTTTCAAATTTTTTTATCACATGGCCAGATCTCCCATTAGGGGACTCAGATTCATCATGCCTAGAAGTTGAAGAGCAAATCCTAATGGAGGACCTTAACATAATCCAATAGTTCAAGTCATTGCCTACTATCCTAGAAGATGGTTTGACCCTTCTAGTCAAAGATACAATAGAGGTAAATATCAAGACTCCATCAGACCTAAAATGGATAAAATTAGGTGTGTCCCTCACTAAGGAGAAACATGACATATTTATATCTATGTTGAGAGAATTTGTAGATATATTTGTATGGGTCTATTTTGACATGCCAGGTTTAGACCCTGCCTTAGTTATACACCACCTTATGGTTAATCCTAATGTCAAACTAGTAAAATAAAAGCTACTTAAGAAGATGCATCCTCATATTACTATATTAGTAAAGAAAGTTTTGGAAAAATTCTTAGAAGTAGGATGTATCTGATCCATTGACTACTTAAAATGGATCTCTAATGTGGTACCTATTAGTCAAAACCCTGAAGGGATCAAAATTTATACTAATTTTTGAGACATCAACAAAGATTATCCTAAAGATGATTTTCCTTTGCCTAATATCAACATTATCATAAACTCTATAATAGGTTATGAAATTCTTTCACTCATGGATGGCTTTTCAGGATACAACCAGAACAAAATAGCTCTAGAAGACCAACATAAAACAACATTCACCACTCCATGGGGAACATTTTGCTATCAAGTAATGCCATTTGGCCTTAAGAATGGTAGAGCTACATATCAAAGAGCCATGACTATCATATTTTATGATATGATGCATGATATTGTTGAAGACTATGTCGATGACATATTAAGAAAATCCAAAACCAGGGTCGACCATCTAGTAGTGTTGCATAAGATATTTGAAACATTACAAGAGTACAAAGTCAGACTTAATCCAAAGAAATGTGTGTTTAGTGTAACTTCAAGAAAATTACTTGGCTTTATCATGTCTCATAAAGGTATTGAAGTCAATTCATCTAAATTCCATGCTATAACCAAGATGCCACCACCAACCAATTTAAAATAACTCCATAGTTTGTAGGGTAAGATCTAGTCAATTTGATGCTTCATCTCTTAGTTAGCAGACAAGTTCCATCCATTTACACACATTTTAAATAAGGGAGTTGTATTTCACTAGGATTATCACTACCAAATATCTTTTCAACAACTCAAGGACTATTTTATTAATCCACCTATTTTATTACCTCCTATACTAGGAAAGCCATTCTTTTTATACCTATTAGCTACCAACCATGTTCTAGGGGAAATATTGGCTCAACATCATGATAATGGAAAAGAACATGTTGTATACTACCTAAGTCATACCTTGGTTACTTATAAACATAATTATACACCTATTGAAAAATCTTGTCTGGTCATAGTCTTCATAGCTCAAAAATTGTGCCATTACATATTGAATAATAAGACCATGATCATTTCAAAATTAGATCCACCCAAATATTTGATATCTAAAATAGTTTTTCAAGGTAGAATGGATAAATGGATCATGCTTATCAATGATTTTGACATAAATTATGTCAATCAGAAGGCAATCAAGGGATAAGTTATTGTAGATCAACTTGTTGAAGCACCTCTCATAGACACACAACCACTCCCATTTTAATTTCCTAATGAATTCATAATGAGCATCATTGACACTCCTTGAGGAGTAGCCTTGGAAACTATATTTTGATGGTTCATTTACTACACATGGATCAAGAGTATGCCTATTGTTTATTACTCCATAGGGGGATATAATCCCTAAATCATTCAAAATTAGCTTTCCTTGTATAAACAACATGGTTGAGTATGAATCACTTGTTGCAGGACTTTGACAAGCAATGTATTAGAATATAACTCATCTCCAAGTTTATGGTGATTCTTAGTTAATCATTAATTAGGTCATATATCATTTTTAGACCAAAGATGACAAGCTAGTTCCATATAAAGCCATGGTCAACACTCTCAAGCAACATATTGCCAACATTCAATTTGAGCACTATTGATGTCATGGCTACTATTGGCTCTCTGATTCTATAAATAGATAAAGCTAGAGTATCAATTCTTCATCAAGAATTTGTTAGCATGAGCTCATGAACCTTCAATTGTTGAAATGATTTGTGATATTATTGGTCCTAATTCAATTTGGTGTTTGGAACTTAACAACTACCTTTGTGACCAAGTTCTACCACCTAACCTATCTCAAAAATAAACCAAATCCTTCATTCATCATTACACTTGTTATACTCTACTTGGATCCACCCTTTACCATCATAGATTTGATGGAAATCTACTTTGTTATTTAACTTTGGAAAAGTCTACACTAGTGTTAAGAGAAGTTCACGAAGGAGTATGTGGTGCTCATTCTAGTAGGGTAGTCCTATCCAAAAATCTCTTGCATATTGGTTATTATTGGCCCATAATGGATGCATATGCCACTATATATGTAAAAAAGTGTGACAAATCTCAATGGCATGCTAATTTGATTCATGCCCTAGAAAAACTCTAAAACCGATGTTGACACCATGGCCATTTTCTACATGGGGAATTAACCTCATTAGGAAAATCAACCCCACTTCATCTAATGAACATAAACATATTCTTACCACCACTATATATTTCACTAAGTGGGTTAAAGCTATACCCCTCACTTACATGATTGGAAAGAAAATTTATAAATTCATTTTTAACCATCTAATTTACCACTATGGTATCCCCTCTGACATTATATCTGGTAATGGAGGATCATTCAATTATAAGGATGTAGATCAACTATGTACTAAATATAACATCACAACATTTTTCTATAACATATTACCCTCAAGGTAATGGCCAAGCTGAGGCATCCATTAAAAACCATTGTCAATATTCTCAAAAAGATTATCAATAATGCCAGTCATGATTGGCACTTGTAGATATTACCTACCCTTTGGGCATACTATACTCATCATTTTACCCCCATAAGAACCACTCCATACTCACTTGTTATGGTACTAAATCCATCCTTCCTATTGAGGTCAAATTGCCTTCATTACACATCTCTTTCAAGCATGTTCTGGATGATTGTGACTATTGAGTAGTTCACCTACAAGAGCTATACCTAATTGATGAGAAATGCATAGCCACACTCAACAATCTTCAAGCATATCAGAACTAAATCAAAGGACACTATAATTAGTGTGTTAAGTTTCAAACATTTAAACTTGGTGATATTATTCTTAAATAAAAACAAAAGAATACCATGGATAAGAATAAGCATAAAGGGAAATTTAAACCAAACTAGATAGGGCCTTTCATAATTACTGTAGATTATGGATCAGGAGCATGCAGGCTTGCCACACCAAATAGAGATAAAATTCCTAAGTTGATGAATATTATTCATCTCAAGTGGTACTATGCTTGATCACTAAGGTGTATTGTTTGTAAGGACCATTTTAGTTATGCCATTTTATCACTATTCTTCTTTGTACAAATATCATCCTTATCCATCCTCTTAACTGTATCCACTTTTTGCTTCTAACCTATCAGCCCAGTGTGTTCTAAATCCTATCTCATGTGACCTTAGTTTTTTCCATTTATTATACATTTTTATCATCAAGGTATCTGATCAGTTTCATCAATTAGTTCAAGTACTTCAAATAGAGATCATATTTTAGAATAGTGTGATAGAGGTTTTGGCAATTACATCCTTCATTTGTTATTCCTTTCTTACAACCAGTCTTGCTACTAATTATAACCACCTTTGGGAAAATTAGTACCATTGATATATGCCATTGTGTCCAAATTATAACCACCTATGGGAAAATTAGGGGAAACATTAAGCATTGATGTACCAACTTGCCACTTCATATGTTGTACTATTCCTTTTCACCAACTGTGCATGTTTTATTTAAATTGACTGCTACACTAGTCAAATTCCTCCACTGTAAGGGTGGAACTACAGTGACTTGAGGTGGAACTATGTAAGTAATGCTCAAGACTTATTGAGGTCAGCTCAGTCACCCTAAGCCGTGCTCTCACTATTTTATGAGCAACATATGCCATGCTCTCATTGTTTTATAAGCTTGAACGATTTAGTGTCTCATCATTCTTGATTGAGTTGAGACACTCTAAAAAAATTCCAAAAACATTTGAAAAATAATTATAAAAGAACAAAAACATTGACCACTTCTTTGCCTTAAGGATTCTGGGAACCCACTAAGTTAAAACCAAATCACTTGTCATTTAGTTTCCCCATCCTTTTTGGCATTTTCTCTCATGCACTTGCCATTTAACAAGACCATTCCTCTTCTTCTATCACATCAATTCTAATTGTTTTCCTTAGTTATCACATTTTTCCCATTCCTTGGGAGAATTACATTTGGCCTAATTTTTTTAATTAGATATTACATCTATGGAACTATGTAGGTAGTGTCTACTTACCTAGTGTATATGGAGATAACTTAGTCACCACCTTCCTTTTATTCTATTTCCCTCATTTTATTTATTTGTTAAATTTGTCACATATTTTCTAGGGCACTATTTGTATGGTTTATTTTGAGTGTTTCTTTGTTTATTTATATGTTGTTTTGTTTATGTGTCTATTTGTTTGCTTTCAACACTATCACCTTGATTCAGTTTATGTGTGTTCATTAGGTGATTCCTTGCCCACACTTAACTTGAATCTATCCATATTCATATGTTTACATTGTCATCATGGTTTCTATCATTGGTGCATTGTTTTCTATTGAGTATTGGATTATGGGAGTCAGTCCTTATGCATATTTTAGCCAAGTCTTCATGATGTTATACCATGATGCCTATCGACATGTCCTATAACAAACATTAGCTTTAAGAAGTCTACTCAGCAATGGTAGCATCTCTTTGGCACTCACATCCTAATTCAATCCCAATCATATCCCAAATAGAGTAATTAACTAAAAAATAATTTCAACCTTTATTAGTTTGGATGAGCATCTCCATACTAGTAGGTTTTTCTAATTTATCATTACCATCTATGTTGAGTTATCATCATCCTCGACCAAGTTTATCATGTTTTCCATAATCATAGTCCAATGATTATAACCACCTATGGGCAAATCATTGCACACTTTCCTAGCTACATTTATTAATGATTATAACCATCTTTGGGTAAATCATTACATTGTCATCACTTTACTTTTTGTACCCATACAGTGGCATTTTATTCTCTTATTTGTCTATCCTAATTGGGACAGCTCCATCTTCTTAATGATTATACCTAACTTTAGGCAAAACATTATGTTATCATACCATGTTGCCATTATCAATGGAAAATGTTTATAACTGTCTTTGGGAAAACCATTGTACACCATCCCACTTGCATTCTTAATGATTTTGACTACTTTTTTAATATCATTGTGTTTTCACCCCATCATCTTTCCTTTCTTTGGTCCTCTCATTTCACTTCTTTCTTTTTGAGGGACCATTTACAGACTTACTTATACCAACCATTCCCTTGAGGGGGCATCATATAGTTAGTTTATCATCATTACAGTTATAGGTAGACATGACCTTTTTATTATTTGAAAATATTTTACTATGCTATATCTTGCAATGCCTTCCCAAATAAGGGTAAATTGTAGACACCTAAATTTTCCCATCGATAACCTCCAACCAGGCTTTTGACCAATTTCCACCAAAAATGCATAATTTGGCCTAAAACACACTAAATGATGTGAAACTAACATATTCAAGTTCTGATTTTGGCCAAGGTATCATTAAATGGGGTAATGAAATTTATGAGCCAACTAACTTTGATTAGATCATTCTAAGTCAAAATGCCAATTTTGCACCTAGGTACTTTGAATTGCTCTTTCCTATCAAATCTCTTGCATGAGACACGTGCTTTTATTGTTTTTTGTTGGTAACATCCTAAATGGGAATATGGTTCTAACACATCTGACATTGACTTCTAATTCTAATCTAGTCAAATTTTAGACCAATAACAAGGCATTCTAATCAATTTGAGTAATTTGTGCAATAAGTGCTTAATCATACTTAAGAGTTAATTAATCCAAATCAAGGCATAATTAATAATTACATGAAAACTTGTTTTTAGAAATTAATATTGAATATCTACATCATTAGGTGACCTTATTACTTGGGAAGACATCCCTAGGTTATAAATGCCACAAATATTAGGATTCATGCCTCATCAATGCCTTCCATGATGCCCTCCATGCCTCTTAATTTCCCATAATTATAATGTCATGATGAGGATAATTATAAACTTAATTCCAAAAATTGGATTAATCCTTAGCCACACATCTCAATCTGAGGATGGATGGTTTAGGTTGATTCTAGACATTCTCAAAAATCTATAAATAAGAGGCCTCACCACATGAATTTTAAGAACATGATTATGCAAAGTTATAATGTAGAATTGATTACAAATCTTTAATCAACTAGTGCCACCATGACAAATTGATTCCAATCCAAGCCAAGCTATAAGCTAAAGGTGCCAAGGAGAAATGGAGGTAGCCAAGCTTCCTTTGATGAAGACTTCATGAGCACAAGCCAAGCAAGCCACTAAAACAAGAATTTTGGAGCATCTAAGGAAGGTAAAATAAGGTTTATTTTGAATTTTAGTTTTTTTTTTAATTCATGTTTGTTAACTAATCTCTCCTTAGTGTCTAGGCCTAGAGATGTTATGCTAGTTAGTGTGTTTCTTTCATTTTCTTTTCATTTTGGAACTAATACCATACTAACCATCCTCTCTTGAGTCAAATTCCTAAATCACACAAGCTATGTATCATTGGGTTTTATTCCTTAAGAGGGTTTACCACATATCTCATGTGTTTTTATGCTATTTTATTTCATATATGCTTGCTTATACATTGGTTAATGTATGTATGTGAATGAATTCTTCATGGATGTTAAGTGAAATTAAAGGATTGTTTTAAGTCAATTGATTCACCCCCATTTTATTAGTTATAATTCTGATGTTTGGTATTAGATTAGGTATTTTGAATGAGGCCTAATATCAGATTAGGTCCTTTAACCTTCTTTGTCACTTTTCCATTTCGAAGGTTGACTCTTCATATTATTTCTTTCATGCTTCTGCACAATCTTCACCATGAACTTGTACACTTCACTGAGGGTTTCCAAATTGAAGAGTTCCATTTACCCCTATATGTACCATTGTATTCCACCATGGTATTTGATAACCTTGTGTTTCTCACTTTTACAGATGCCCAATCTCATAAATAGAGAATGAAAAATGTCAGTGTAATCTTGAATAGACTATTCCTTACCTTGGTAAAGTTGTTGCCACTGTATATAAAGATCATCATATGCTCCAATGGGGTAGTATTATTCCTTTACAACTTATATGAAATTAACCCAAGTAGGTTCCACCTTAAGGCTAATATCATCTATATTGGACCTCTTCTTGTAAACTTCCTATAAACTTTTGATAGGCAATGATGCTTTCAAAAGAGCAAAAGTGATCTTTTCTTCATTGATGAATTTATTTAAAAAAATAAGAAGAGAATTGATCCAACCAATTTTATACTACATTATAATTGATTTTTCATTCAAATGTAGGGATTTAAAAATTCACCTAAACCTTGAAGGGTGTCAGGGCACTGAAAAGATGTGGGGGTGCAAATGAGGAGCTAAAATTTCCCATCAAGATTTATTAGAGAATTTGGGTGAATTATTTTAGCATCTACACTTGTTGCTATTAGAGGGCTTCATTCACTATTTCCTTGAAAGGATCGAATTTCTCGATGTTGTCCACCATTAGAGGTCATTTAAAGTGAATAGGTGGATAGTTATCAATATTTATTATTTTCCACCCAAGCTTCTTATAGCTTGACCTCATATTTGGGATCATACACTCTCAAGACAAACTAATCTGATACCAATGATCTAAAACTCAAAAGTTTTGGTTGAAATATATTTTAATAACACATAAATAATAATTTTATCTCTGAGAATAGACATTTTATTGCTCATAAATTGTAGATACAAACATTTGCCTATCTCTAGGAAAATATGTCTGATCTCTTTCTCAGGGTACATCTTTATTTATACCTATTTTGAAGGTAGGGGAAGGATATGGAAGGTCATGAATATTAAGGGAGATGAAGTGGTTTGACTTATATGATTTACAAAAACATAAAATTTGAGAAATCACTATTTTTATAAACTTTCTATTTTTAGACTGCACTATTAAAATTAAAATTTTGGGTGCTTCCATTGGATATTCAAGGGTTAAAAAACATTGATCATATCTTGGTGCCATCTGATCACATTCTCCTCATTATTATATTTCCAATGATTTAAATGGGGAGTCAATTAGAGCTATGGTTCAAAATTTATGGATCCTAGAAGTTTTACTACCAATTGGGGTAAAACCATTGCCTAAATTTGTCACCTAAAGTGTTGCCCAAATCAATGATGATCCTGATGTTAATGAATTACTATTCATGGCTGAGGAATCAAGTTTTTCAAATAAATAAGAGTCCATATGGATTGGAGGTGTTATTGGTAATTTAGACTAAGAATAAGATGAGGTGGATTTTAAGGTTGAGTTGATGAATACTCTAGAAGAATTAAATATGGTGAATAAGAAGAATAGGGTGATGGTGTCTCTTATTAAATACTATGAGGATCAAATCAAATTTTTTGAAGGTAGACTGAGTAATAAATGCTAGGAATAAGAGGAAATATTCAAATAGGTGGAGACTCAAATTGAGATTGTGACTACAAGCCTAAAGGCTAAAGAAGAAGAATGTGCAAGGTATGTAATTGAAGTGGATTCCTTGTGAGCTAAGTTGGATCAGGCATCAAGTAAGGTTAAGTCCTTTGTGAAGTTTGAAAAGAGTACCAATGATCTATACAACATCCTAAGGAGTTAAAATATTGCTAATGATAAAATAGGTATTGCTTTTAATAGAGACTATCAAGGTATTGTAGAAGGCCCTCCAAGAATGAATATGCATGGAACTATGAGGAGACTTATCAATCAATAAGTATGGGTCATGGTGTGTTTCCATTAAGAAGAATAGTGTGCTTCAATTTTCAAAAGTTTGGTCATATTTAAAAGTTTTGTAATCATGGATTCTCAAGTCAAAACAAGAAAGTTGAGGCCCTTAGAGTATAAGAAAGAATATAAGACAATGAGTGGAAACCCAAGGTAGCTAAGGTTGATGACCAATCTACAAGTCCAAGTAGACTATTTTCCATGGTGGAGCATAGTCCAAATGTAAAGGAGTGCTAAGAATTCTCTTTATTATCTTAGATTGTGGATGAAGGATTCAAGACCAATAGACCAAGCTAGAATATTGTTCAAATAGAGATTGCAGAGGTCAAGCCAAGAGGGATATTCAAGCCTAAGAGGATCATGAAGGAAGTTTAGTATAGTAAGGACATGGAGATCTAATAATCTAATAATTTTATATTATTTTATTACTATAGAGTAGAGGTGACTCTATTAGGCTTCATAGAGGCACTCAAATAATGAGTAGAAGTGTGAAGGGTGTTTGGTCTTGGGGGGAGTTTTATGTTCTTTTTTGACTTTTAGATCCAAGTTTCATTCTAGATTTTTTTAAGAAGTGTGATCATAATAAATTAGTCACAAAGATTTTGTATTATTACTTGATCAAACCAAGTCACAATCAAGGTAGTGTCTAAATATATCATTGAAGCAAGGGGAGATAATCATGCTCCAAGAGTAGGTATGTGAGCCTGATCTGTGTTGATTTTTTGTCAAAAAGATATAATGAGTTTATTTGGAGAGAAAAGGTATGTTGTTCTAGGTCCAAGGATCAGATAATTTCCAAGAATATGACCCTTTTTCATTAATGTCAAAGGGGGATAAAATTTTAGTTTGGAATAAATGTTGGTTTGAAAAAAATCCAGCTTGGGGAGATGTGAATGATCAAAATTTTTTAAGTGTTTTCCATCAATGAAAAAGGGGGATATTTTTGAGGTATGTTACTATTTTTGGTGTTGAGGAATTAATTTTATCATTGATTTAAAAATCAAATGGATGTCATTAATGTCAAGGTCAAGAGTTGAGGACATGCATGGTGGATTGGTATGAGACAAAAAATTCTTATGACAAGAGAAAATTTGAAGGAAACATATTATTTATTTATTGAGAGAGAACTTGAATTAAACCTATAAATTATTTTTAGGTTGATTAAATGTCAAGGTTAATATCATGACACAAGGTAAGCTATTGTTGAGTATTAGGTGTCTTGAGAAGCCTAGTCTAGTCCTGTGAGAAGGTGTATGCATAAAGCATAATGAAGCCTAGTGAATTATGTTAGTATAGGAATGAGAGAATGTATAAAATTGTGTAAACATGTGAAAAAGGCAAATAATCCTTTATAAGAGATCCAAGGTCAGTTTTTAAGCTTAGTCCTTATATTGAGAGACCTAGTGAGAAGGCAAAGGCCTGGTAGCATGATGAGATCAGTAGTGTGAGACTTGTGTGAAGAATGTTAGTAGTGTGTGATCATTTTATGAGTTTTTATGACATGAGGATGATATTTTTAGAATAATACAAGAGGTTTCAAGGTGTTATCAGGGTCTAAGTATGACTAGTAGTTTAAGGCCTAGTGTGCAAAGAGACCTAATTTGACCTAATGAGGGGTCAAGTTTAGTTCCCAAGGTGAAATAGCTCATAAGAGCATTGTCATATGTGTGAGAGGTTTTTCCAATTGTTTTTACCAGTTTTGAGGTCAAATCCTAAATGATAAATCATGAAATTTTGTGTTGAGGTTTTATATGTGCACAAAATGAGGTGGTGCAGACCTAAAAAGATTTTTCTTATGATCATTGACACATGCAACCTTTGAATTATATCTTGATAAGTTAATGTAATTTTTGGAATGGTCCTATATTAAATTTCTTGGCATTATTTTTGGAGTTAAGGGGCAATCCATTATGAATGATTGCTAAGAATAGAAAGTAGTCAAAACCCTCTTAAAACCCTCATAATGACTTGATAGGAAAGATATTATTTAAAATGGATTAGAATGAATTTGATGACCTATTTTTATGATTTGATAATGTAGAGGACTCTCCCAAGTTTCTCTAGGTGGTATTGTTCTATTAGAAAAGTGAATGGAAGCTATAGGAAACCCTTTATTTCTCAAGTTTTTGATGTAACAGGTAGGGTTGACTAGGTTGAAGCATGAAAATTATTAGAGGTTTAATATTGAGACATGTATATTATGACCACAGTGTTTTTTGAGTATTTTTTAGACTTTAAATATGTAAACCGGTCATGGAAGTTGACTTATCACTAAATAAGCCTAATAAGGAAAACAATGAGAAAACCAGATAAAAGTGAAAATGAGATTAGGGATGGGTTGTAATGGATTAGGGATGGATCCAAATATATGGAGTCATTATTAAATACCTATATAACCTTTCCCCTTGACCATAAGTTTTGGTGATGTTCATATACAAGTAGAAAGTTGTTCTCAAAATAACCTATCTAATATAATGAGGTATGTGTAGGGTGAAGACATGAGATTGGTCTGTAAGACCAATATTGATATTGAAACATGTAATATATCTATTTAAATATGTTATAATAATTTAAAATGATATTATAAACCCATTATAAGTTCATAAAAGTGTTCCCATAGGTGTTCTAAGACTTAGTTTTCATGAATGTGTTTTTGGAGCTACAAGGAGTTTTCTATGTATAAGTGAGAATGATGTTCATGAGTCTTTTTACATATATTTTAAGAATAAAATTAACATAAAGTTGTTCTATAGGTATAATATGTTATTTTTAATGTATTTATATTCATGATAAAATCCTACGAAGGTGTTAAAATTCAAAGGTTATTGATTGGGTTTTTGAAGCCTATGCACAGTTTTGAGTAAGCATATGAAAATGGTTGGTTTGAGGTCTACTTCCTTGTTTGGTGACATTAAATGAACATGATGATTACCCCAAGGTAAATTAGGTTATATAAATGTAATTTTTTAATTGGTTTATGTGGAAAATCTAAGTGTATGCTTCATATTTTCAAGATAGACTTTCTAGTAGTGAGAAGGCCTACTTGTGAGTAGACCTAATTATGTTGTTCAAAGAGTGAAATGAGATAAATGGTGTTCGGGACATAATTTAATATTATAAAATTTATAAATTTAAGTGTTTCATCCATTTTTTTATGCTCAAGGTGTTTTAAGGAGGCCAAAGTGAAATGTGTGCTTTGAGAAGGCCTAATTGCATTAGGTCTTTATTAGGCCTAATGGTGGTTTTGGCCCTTAAGGGTAATGACAGACCTATGTAATGGTTTTTTCACTTGTTAAACCTATTTTTTTATCTATTATAATGGTTATACAATTATTAAAAATTTATTGGCCAACCAAGATGGGTAAGATCAAGAGTCAAGTATAAAGAGAAGGTCTAATAGGCCTAATAGACTAGTTAGAATATTCAGGACATGAGCGAATGATATAGAATTTTGGAAAATGTGTATAGGTATTTAATACCATCATATATGTGTTTTTAATATGTCATTAATATATAATTTTTTTTCTAAATGTGATGAAAAAGGTCATATGACCTAATTCTGTCAAGGAAAGGGCTAGTTGAGTAAGAAGGCCTAATAGGCTATTTGAGAGAGATACAAGAGTGAGAAGAGGAAAATAAGGTGGTCATATTTAGTTGAGTGAGAAATATGTGTCCAAGGGTGATCATAAATTTAATGTATCTGAGTTGATGTTAATTTACCTAGGAGATTGGTGCCTCCTTACAAGTTGGTGCTTGACTAGAGAAGGGGTTGGTGCCTCACTAAATTTTGATTTATTGATAATAGTACTATAGTCCAAGATATGTATTAGTGGTTTTTATTTCCCAATAGGTTTTCACACATATCTCCTTTTTTCTTGTGTTATTTTATTTCATATATGCTTTTTTATGCATTGGTTAATGATGCTTCATGGATGTTAAATGAAATTGAAGGATTGTTTTAAAGCAACTGATTCACCCCCTCTTAGTAGTTGTACTTAAAAAAATGTAAAAAATTCACCATATACATGTATAGACTATGTTTATCAATTCCAAAAAATTTCACATAAAATATGTTTTATGAGGCACAAATTTGAGATTCATCACACACTCAGGTGAATTATAAAACTAGGTCGAAATAGCCTTGAATCTTGTAAATGGTAAAATATAACTAAGAAAGCATGAAATTAAAAATAAATAAAAATGGTATAGTCCATCTACTCTAATAAAATATAAACATGTATTAAATCGATCCTCTAATATTATATAGATAATTAAGTCCATGTAGTTCCTCTGATTCAACTACTGATGGGGGTTACAAATATTCAATGTGGGAATTAATTTTGATTTGTAAAATGTTGTTGAGATTTTGGTAGATTATTTATCAGCCATGCCCTATATTTATATCACGTGCCTAATAAAATTAGATATTTGTCTTTAGCTCCCTTTTTGATTTTGATGTACATGCCATACTTATCATGCCACTAGTTGTCTTGCTTTGAATTTCATCACCTTTATCAAATCTAGTTCAAATTTTGGCTCTTTTTACTACTTTTAATCATTTTGGTAGTTATATTCATGTTATGTTTTAGTTTTTCAACTCATATTTGACACAAAGTCAATTCATAGGTTTTATGGTCATGATGGTTTAGACGACCATTAATTTCAAGTTTTGTGTCTATTTGATGACTCAAAATGATGACTTGGCCATTAAGTTTCACTATATCACTCTTGGAAAGCATTTTATACCCTGTGCTCCCTCATCATTGCTTCACTCTTCAATTTGTGAACATGGGGCCCACTTTAACTTTGAATAGTTATAATTGTCCTAAGACATCCAAAAAAAACAAAGTGTTTCACTTGGCACATTTTAATTAATCTAGGTCAACCCTTTCCTTTGTCCTTGATTTCCATGGATCTTGAGTCATTGGATCTTGCCACATGTCATTCTTTTATTACATTTAGCTTTGACTTTTGTTTCTAGGTTTTATGACTTCTAGGTTCACAAGATGATGCCACATGGCATCATCTTAGATTTTGGGCATTCAAGACTCTTCCATGGGCTATTTATATGCTTTATATTGGATATCCATATCTTTGGATTTGAGATGTTTCCATGTAGTATCATCTCAGGCCTTTGGGATTTGCGGGGTCCTTCACAGTTTTCCATTTGCATATTGATCCATCATAAGGTTGAGTTAATAGGATCATACCACATGGCACAATCTCAAGGATTCTAAGGGATTTAAGAAATAAATTTTTTGGATCATTAGTATCTTTCAAAAATGAGATTATGCCATGTGGCATGATCTTAGACCTAGATAAATTTATCAACACTTAGATGATTTTAAAATTTTATAGATGTTTTGCTTTAATTTGGGTCAAATAGATCTTACCACATGGTATTCTAGCACTAAATATTTGCTACAGGGTTCCCAACTATGTATATATATCCATCGAGTCCTGATTGAATGGGATCATTCCACATGGCATGATTTTAAAGTTTGTGGGCTTGGTACTATTATGCTACTTTGATTAGGCCTGGGATTCTATAGAGGTACAACATGTCATAATATCAAGGGTGAAAGATTCTAGAGATTTAGCTGGTTGAATCTATTGTGATATTTGAGATCTAAGTGAATTCAATGTTGAATCATGTTAATATCTTGGGTATTTACAAAAATTACTTAAAATCTACAAAATATAAATAAGTTGATTAAGTCAAAAGGGGTGAAAAATGAAGATTTAGACAAGTGAAAACATGCTAAAAAATCATGCATAAAATGAAAAATGTAAGATCAAAAATAAAATATCCATATGAAAATCATGTTTTCAATTAACAAACAACTTCAACCTATAGACATGATTTGACTAGATCCAATTATTTTTCAATCAAATCCTATAGTCAATGAATCTGAAAATTTCAAAAGGTCCACAATTGACAACATTTGAACAAGGACCTCAAATTCCCTCACTCAAAGTACTAAATTTATTAATTCCAAAGTCCATAGTTCATGAATTATGACATTTTAAAAGGGCTATTCATACTTAAAACATAGAATTTTTACTAAGGTCTAAAGTATGAACAATTAAGAAATATGGTGATTAGTTTTTTTCAATTTCAACATAGTTAATCAAAAGGCCAAGATTTCTCAAGAAATTTGACATGATATTGGCATGTGAGAATAAAATGAATGTTTGAATTTTAAACCATATAATTTACACATCAAAACCCAAAAAACCTAAGGTTTATCCAAGGACTTTTAAGTGGGGAAAAAGAGTAAATATATTATAATTCAAATAATTATTTCTATAATTCAGGGCTAACTTAAACTGAAGGGTTTTTAAGGATGAGTAAGGACAATCCATTGAAATAAATATAATCAATACAACATGTCTATACTAAGATCTATATATGAAATTTGATATCCTTAACTTAATCTACTCAATGGAAATGTTTGTAGGGCTTGATCATAACAATTGGACATACTCTAATCTCACACTATACATCAAGTAAATTAAAAACCAAAGATGGGGATCAAACAAATAAACCACTAACATGCTAAAAGGATACCAGATCAAAATCTAGAGAAAAAAGAGGTTCTATGATTTCACTAATGAGATCAAGGCATGTTGTTAAATCAAAAACAATATTACCTTACCATCATTTTTTGATCAATTTGAGAAATGGAATACTTCTCTCATCATAGATACTATTGATTTAAACATAAGAACTAAGGAGAATCGAAGAATCATCAAACTCAAGTATTTTCTTTATCTAGGAGAATATCCACTAGTGACCAAAATTATATGGTCTTAAATCTTCTAAAAATTATTCACAAATTGAAGATATCATCAAAATATTTTCAATGTAATTTTAACAGGATCAAATGAATATTGTATGTGAAAGTTATGGCCTATTGAAGTTGGCAACAAATAATAGAAAATAACATAATGATAACATCATCAGTTGGATGAGCCTATATAAACAACACATGGACCAATCATAGCCTTTAATATGGGATTCATGAAGCTCCATTGAGTAATACAAGCTCCAAGGTAAGTTCCACATAATTCATGGTCTCATGATCAAGTTACAAGGGATGAAATTTATCTATTAAATAACTTTTGATTGTTATGCCCACCAAAGTGGGATAAAACATTATCCAAAGTACCAAAAAATCCTCTTCATGATCTAATTAATGGGAGTTGGAGTGGGAATATATCCCCCCCAACTCCAATCAGCCTATTTTTAATGTGCAACAATAAGTTATGCCATAATTGGAAAACCAAATGCAAGACTTTGTATTTATCCCTTAATTTTGGGATTTCTTTCTAAAAACAAAGGATATGAGAATATTCCAAAGGGATTTGAATCCCTAACCCTGTACAAAATGGATAATGCTTTAAACCATAAATAAATGGCCTTGGAAACATTGTAAAAGGATCAACATTGTAATTAAATATAGAGAATAAATCTTGTAAGCTTTAATCCATTGTAAAGGAGAAGAAGAGGATAAATCAAAATTTCCATGCCTGATATTATAGTAGTAACATATTGAAAGTGAAGATACTATTTCACAAACCTCATAGAGACACTATAGGGAAATTTAAGTCCTTGATTGAGAGTCAAATCATGTTTTTATGTCTATATTTTTAGAGTAGCAATTACATGCCAAGACTCATTACATAGATCTCTGAGAGATAGTATAATGAACTTGTATAGCCCTTCATTTGGGAGAGACAAGTAAGAGATAGTTTGGAAGAGTAGAGATAGAGACAAATCTAGATCTAGACTTCTTATAAGACATCAAACACTTTTTTATATTTAGATCCCCTTTTTAGGATAATTTGATTTAAGAAATGGTATTTTTGCATCATTTTAATCAATTGGTTCAACCTTTGAGAGGACCTAGAGATGGATATAATGTTGGGTGAATTTCATTATCAACTAATTTTATGGATTGTCTCTATTATTTAGTAATTGATTTTAATTAAAGTTTTTAAATTCTTAATTTTAATCATTTAAGCCAATTTTCATGTAAAATATGAGAAATTAATTAATTAATTAAATTATCTAGAAACTAGGTTTTTAGTGATCATTTGCATAAACCACTATTTTTAGATCAATTTTGGTATCAGAGGAATTTTCCAAAGGGTTTGTTATTATATTTTCCACTTTTTATGATATTTTTCCATTTATGCAATTTATAGTTTGTAATTGTAGGTTTCTTGGTTGCAAAAGTACAACCATGGGCAAAGCTATGAAGAAATAAAGGCTTTAGGATCTTGAAATCATAAACTAACATATTCAAGAGGAAAGCTCTGAATTAAGATAAAGATTATAGCCTTTGGAGGATGAGATATAATATTTTTAAGATTGAGTGATGTTTCATTGAAAATTTCTTGTGACAATCATTTAGGAGTTATAACTTGAGTTAAAAGCCAAGGAAGAGATTTTGTAAAATTTCCAAAATGGTGGAGTAGATGAGAAAGAAGAGTCTACCATACAAAGGAGAACATCCTCTACCATAGATGTAGAAACCATGAATAAAGTATACATTATAAGTAATTCATCATGTTATCTTTATTCCCATCTAGATGTAAATACTTCTTTTGGTGAATTTGAGAAGCATACTCAAGGTATTGGCTCTAAGTTGATAATAAAGATGGGTTTTGATGGAAAGGGACTTGGCATCAATGGCCAAGGAATGACCAATCCCATACAAGTTGAGTAAAGACTCCGTTATGCAAGTTTGGGATATGTTAGTGGAAAAGGAGAAGTTGGATAATTATTCAAGATAACTGAAGCAAGAAAAGCTTTAAATGAAGATCCCAAGCCACTAAGTCTACGTAAATAACCCATACAAGGAGATATCACACCCTCACATGGTGAGAGTGATTGCAAGTTGGAATCAAGAAAGGGGAAACCTTTAAATCATGGTAAAAACATCTAAAAATAATCTAAAACATCTCTAAAAATATATGAACATCCCAAATGAAGAGGTAACACATCTTCCCCTCATAATACTTACACAAAGGATAAACCTAAAACGTATGGAAAGTATAAAGTATTCCAATGTTTACTTTGATTATGAGAAGATTGGCCCTGTAACATAAAAAATTTGATATGCATATCCATGTTATTTTTATTTAATGAACAACCATTGTGTGTCCATGTGTTGGAAGATAAAGTACATACTAAATAAGTCCTTGTCATTCAATAGGAAGGAGACTCATTGTAAAAACCATTTGCCAAGTCAAAATGTGGAGAATCAAAAGAAGGGATTATTGTCTAATAAAATGGGAAATAATTATTTAACTCATTTTAATATGAGTGGAAATTAGGTTTAAAAATGTTGGAAACTTCATCTTAATATCAGAAAGAAGGAAGTTGTAGAAGCACCTACAAGCAAGGAGGTTGATCAAACCCCTACAAAGTAAGAGGTAGTGCATGAAAGAGTTGGTCAAGCATAAATAGTCCAAGGGGAAGCCCATTAATAATACCACTTATCCATATAATATCCATTCAAAAGGGAACAACTTAAAGAGGAGCATCTATCAAATTGGATTGGTGAGAATTTCTTTGGTTTTATAGTCACATAAAATTTCACTTGATTGCAATGAGTGTTATTTGAGACTACCCTACCCCTAACTTAGCCCTAGACCTATCTTAGGGATTCTTTTGATCCTTATTTAGATTTTATTCAAGTATAACACATCCCTATACATTCTAAAAGTAGTCCCAGGCCTTCCCATTGGCATTTAGGCCCCTAGTGCCCCAAGTTCTTCCACCTAGACATGAGCATGCCTTACCTCTTTTTAAACCCAAGTAAAATATTTATATTTATTAAAGTACCTTAGGGTAATATTAGACTAAAATCACATCTTGAAAACAGCCAAATATATATATATATATATATATATATATATATATATATATATATAACTTTTATCTTTTTACCCACTAAATGGAATTCAGATGCAAATATACACAAACAAACTTAGATATAGTTATGAAAATCAAGGTCATTGATCCCTATTCTACCTTACATCTACATATAACCATATCCAACACTCTTGAGATAATATTACTCAAATATATAGTCTCAAGCACACTTAAAACACTCAAATCAAAACTCACACTAGCATTCACTTATACTTTCACCAAGCACTTAGGTGGGAGAACTACATCCAACTTGATCCCCTTTTGAGGTATTGGTATATAGGCAACTCTCAACACATCAAGGTTTTTAGGTCATGTCTAGCCTACCTAGCTAACATTACACTTTTGATACTTGTGCTTCTCAAATACCCTAACAACATGGAGATCTAGGGTTTTTCTTCTAAATCAATCAAAAATAGGCTACAAGAAGCAAATCAAGATTCATCTTCACAGGCATAGGCATCTTGAACTCAAATGAAGATATGTCTAGAAGCTCATAGTCCTTGCTACAAGAGACACTATCATGCCCCTGAGAACACTAGCATGATGCCCTACTATATATAGGATTATGATACTATCTAAAAGGAGTTATGAGACCTATTTCCTAGTTGTGACACTTTTATTATCTCCTACACCAGTTTTTAGCCCCTAATTCATTTGTCCCAATTAATTTCCAGCTAAGTGCATACTTGTGTAGTTCATTTCTAATTTTAGAATAATTATATTAGGAAAATTATTGTATAAATCATTAACTATATGTATTGCATATTTATTCCCTAATTTAATATTCCAACCCTTTAACAACCTTGGGTTTACATTCCATAAATCCATTAAAATTTAAATCATTTGGTGAAACCGATATACTTTAAACATATTTATTAAAACCCTAGTGTACCATTAGGATTTCCCTTCTTATTTATAAAATTTTCTTAGTTTTTAATTTGTATCCTTTCATCATGATTATCATGATGGATTCTATTTTATACTTTTTGGTACAAAGCTTTGTGGTTTTTATTGCATGCATATTACCTTCCCTTTATATAATGATGCACATGTATGTCACTCCTCTCATGGATCATGTTATAACTCAACTTATTTCCCAAATTGGCCCACCTCACCTTGAGCCCCCTTTAGATGGAGAGCATTATTGCATGGCCAATTTTGATTTACCTCTAGTTACTACTTGATGATAGAGATCTTAGATCACTCATTTTATTCCTCTTCCACTTAGACCATTAAATATCTTTACTCACATCTTGTATCTATTACTCACCCTCTATAAATAGTATATCATGCAACTCAAGTTGTCACTAGATTAAATTAGATGCCTACTCAACCTATACAAAAATAGAATAAACCCACATTCCCTCCTCATCCCCAACATAATACAATAGGCCCAACATATCAACATAGATTATATGATATTATGAATCAGTTGAGAAATCCACCAGCTAAGATTTATGTATTGATATAACTCTAAAAGGCAGCAATTTTCAAAGATAATATTTTTCAAACACTCAATCATATATCTTTGCCTCATGAAATAGAGATATCTTATTTTTAATCTATTATGAACACTATCAAGGACATTGAGGATGTTATATCTTTTACCAATGAGGATTTTCCTTCATAGTCAATTATTGATCAGAATCTACCACTCTTCATTTAGGCAAAAATCAAAACCACCATTATTAAATGAGTTTTAATTGATAGTGGTTCAAGACTTAACATATGAAACCTCACATTTATATAGACTATGGTGGTTGATATGTCATATATTCAAAATAAATATAAGAACATTAGATTTTTTTATGACATTCCAAAATATTAATTGGGTACTACTATATTGGATATCATAGTTGGGCCAAAAACCCTATCTACATAGTTTTAGGTGATGCCTAATCATTTGCATTAAAATTTATTACTTGGGAGACCTTGGATACATTCCATGGAGGACATACCATCTATCTTACATAAATATGAAAAGTTTTTACATGATGGATATTTATACACTTATTCAATTGATAACCAACCATTCAAATATTATAGAGTTATTGAGCCTAATTCCTCGAGTACATCTCTAGATGAGACATCTCACATTTTCATATAGTCCCCACCTCACATGATTTATATATAATAGATGCATACATATGAGGTTGGGTAATATTGTACCATTATTCCCTCACTAATTCTAGATCCTCCTACAACACCATTATCTTCACCCATGATATAAATTGACACTCCTCTCACATATTTTCTCCCACATATGATAAATAATGAGACCCTCCCAACATACCTACCTTTACTTGTTAACTCTAAAGAAGTATATATTTGTAAATCTAATACATATTCCTAGGCCACCATAGAGTATGATACAACACCCATTGACATTGATGATTATTTATGTAGACTGAAATTAACACTAGTAGGTCTCAGAGAATATAGAGATGATTCTAAGGCACTTATACCTTCAACTAAAAATGCATCACCACCAATTCATAGTTTCATAGATATAGGACTAGACACTCATTTATAATTAGAGGTGGACTCTTCTATACATTTAGTATATATGGTTACATCTAAGGACATTAACCCAATTATTTGGATCCTGGTAGGTAGTACATAAGATAAACCACAACAAATGTTACAAATATTAATTGATCAAGGATTGATGGTATTACCCACCATTTTCCATAGATACATTAGTAAATTGTCACACCAGGATGCTAAACCATTCTAGCATTTTCATAAGATTACTAGCCATGATATAGATAAATGATCAACATTACAATAAAAATTGAATAAATTCAAGGATCAGGGCATTATTGATATTATATAGTCTACCTCCACCAGTACATGCACCATGATAGACTCTTCACCAACTCAAAAAATTGAGTAATGATCCATTAACTATTAGAGTTCTTATCAAATATAAATACATCCCTAACATTATTATAAATGAGGATTCTAATCCCAATACTTGCACTCTAGCATTCTTATAGCACATAGGACATCAAGAGATTAAGCTACAACATGCTATAAATTATCAAATTCATTGGGACATATAACACTACTAGTTTCATGTGGCCCTAAGGTGGCCAACACACTTCTTTTTGTCATGAACATGGGTACTCATATATATGTTACACTTGGTAGCACATGGTTATAGGTAATGGATGCCACAGTTGATTAGATAGAAAAATGTTTGACATTCAATTATAAGGAATGCACAGTTCACATTTTACATGATGGCATAAATGAGAACCACCAAGTTGATATAGATACCTCATAGTCCAATGTGGTCTACCCTAGGACTGCACATGAGGTCTCTTACATGGTAGAGTAGCATGCCATTCAAATGCATAAAATTTACACTAACACCAAAGATAAGGCTATAATTTTATTGATAGCATGGTATGATGATCACAGTGATGATGATTTATTTGAGTTTGGGCAGGTTCAGTAATTGATATTGGATGATCTTCCACCAGATCTTTTATTTGACTATCCACATCCTATGGATGTGCTCTTAGGTATATATAGGCACTAATTTTAATTTTTGCATACTATATGTTACTTACATATTACTAGCATATAGTTTATGTTATCTTTCTCTATATATAGTTTCATCTTCATATTTATTGTATATAGCTTATACTTAGAAAACACAAAAACAATATAATATGTTCAAAATACAAAATTTTAGATTGTATATATTTTTATGTTTACATTCCTTCTATTTTTTAGGTATTACATATGTTATCTATGTTAGTTTCATCAATTTTATCATAAATATGTGCTTCACTTGTTCTTTTTGAGTGTTTTTAGGTTACTACAGGACTCAAGTCCTCTACACAGTTTTAAATTTTATACTATCTACCCATTTGGGGCACATACATAGTTTCACTATTGATACACTTGCCCATTGGGTGCATCATATTATATATATTTTAGTTTCCAGGTTACATCTTTCTATACTCTATATCACATATTTATCATTGATTATATCCTAATATTGATGATCCTATACTACTCAGCTTTTTTCTTGACTAATATTACTATAGACTCAATCATGTACATCTTTGCTCATATATACATACATACATATACATATATATATATATATATATATATATATACACATGATCATATATGCTTTCATTTTTAGCTTTCTTAGTTTAGATTTTATTGCATCTTTTTATTCCTACATCTACTTGAGGGCTTATGAATATGGCATTATTACATGACTCTAAGCCACTTCCCTTCACTGGTATGCTTTGGAAATGTGCCCATGTCCTTGTGTGTGATTTTTTGATTGTATATGTAGACATTTGAACATATCATTCCATGTGGATAAATTATAACCTTGGTTTATCTTTATATATGTAGATATTTTAACATGTCCTTGTGTGTATTACTTTCTCAAATTTAGTGATATGTACCCATTTCCCTTGTATTATGGCTCCTTGGCCTAATTTATGTGTTTTATGTGTTTGTTGTACGTGTGATTTCTTGTATACATCATGGCCATGACACTTATCTCTTACTTATTACACTTAAACTTAGTTATAAATGACATGAGTAACCTCATGCATCTCCCCTTCCTCCTTGGGTGCCTTAATGGACATCATGTTCCATTCCCATAGGTAGTTACTCACATTATATCCAGATTTGTTATTCATATGCATGCTTACATTTTTCTATATTGACAACCATGTGAATGCTATATCTAGCATGCATTATACATTACCAACTTATGATTAGATTATTTTACATTTTGATGCCATGTATACACATTATATTAATTTATTACTTAGATATCATATATGATCAGGCTAACATATAAGTTGCACAGTTTTTATTTTGAAGATAATTATTTCACATATTCAACAATTCCATTTAAAAGAGGATGAATTCATAGAGGTTTTTCACATAGATCAAGCCACTTGGGTGCACTAAGAATACAATTTTTAGTACTAAGACACATATTAAAGAGTACATGATCAAGAAAACATAGAAAAACAATCAGACACAAATCAATTATAGTTCAGAACAAAAAGGTAGAGAAGGAAACTAATGCATCCTAGTGGAAACTAGCATGGTTCACTCTATCCAAAGGACCATGCTATTTTATAGTATCCTTATAAATAATAAAATCTAGATTAGCCATAAAGGTATAATAGTTATAGTTTAGATTTACAAAGTGTCAGACATAGATTATTAGTTATACTTGATTTATACTTACTTTTGTACAAAATCATAATAATTTTCTTAGATTGGAGATATCATGTGTGGCATGATAAATTTCATTTCAATTTTATATATTCTTAGATATAGATTACTATAACTCAATCTAGAATCCATATGCATATATATCAAAATTGGGGAATGTGCACAAAACATTATTTTTGCATGCTCACTTTTACATAAATTAATCAGATGGAATGGAAAAATCCATGTCATTATACATGTTAATATAGACACCATTTTCACCATTTTTCACCATATTGATGCCTTACTCCATCTATAGTGGTTGGCATTAACAAGTAGTCCCTAAGCTACATACCCAAGTGCCCAAAAGGCCCCTGAGCCATTTTTCATTTTAGAGTTTATAAGTGGCCTAAGGTCCATCCTACATAATTTTATTTACATCACGTAGATTAAATTACATTATTTATTTTCAATTATAGATGTATCTACTACACATGGGTATGAAATAATAGAGTCATAGCCTAATTTAGTTCTTGAGTCATCTACATAGGATGGTTAGATAAGCCATCAGTCCATTCCAAGATATTTTCACATATTATGATCCAATGAATAGGGGTGGGTAATTATTAATTCAAATATAAATTGAGTTCTTGAGCCACCCACACATGATCATTAAGCAAGCCATCATCTTAATCCAAGTTATTCACCATTTGATCACTAGCCACACACATAAGATGTCACCAAGTTTTCACATTAGTTCATGTACCTAGTGAGGTGTATTCATTCTTTTCCTCTCTCTCTTATCTCTTTACTCAATTTTGTCTTTGATTTTGATATTTATTAAGGACTTATTTTCATGTTTCAATTATAGGACATACAGTGGAGCATGTTACACATACTCAAACCTAGATTCAAGGGCTTCATTTCTTAGGTAAGTCTAGATACACTTATTTTTCCTTTATCCTAGTAATTTTGATTTATTGAATTTATATAATAAAGGTGGTAAAATATAATCACATAAAATATCACTTGAGTGTAATGAGTGTTACTTAAGACCATTGTACCCCTAACGTATCCCTAGATCTATCTTAGGGCCTCTTTCAATCCTTATCTAGATTTTGTGTGAGTGTAACCCATCCCTAAACATTAAAAAATTAGTCTCAGACATTACCATAGGCATCCAATACCCTATTACCCCAATTTATTTCACCAAGACACTAACATGCCCCATTAGATACTAGCATATTACACTAGTCACCAAGGGACTACACTAGTGTCTCTTACCTCTTTTTAACCCAAATGGAAATATTTTTAGTTCTAAATGAACCTTAGGGTCAAAATAGACTCAAATCACATCCTAAAAAGCACCATATTAGTATATATACACCACTTTTATCCCTTTACCCACTAGATAGAAATTAGATACAAATATACACAAACAAGCTCAAAAATGGTTATGTGAATCATGGTCATTAATCTTTATTTTCTCCTACTTATGAATATAGCCATATAAATCACTCTTAATTGTAGATTAATAAAATTTATAGTTTCAATCACACTCAAAACACTCAATTTGGCACTCATTCTACAAGTCACTTGTACTTACACCAAGCACTCAAGTAGTGGAGCTACATCGAGCTTGATCCCCTTTCAAAGTATTGGTATGTAGTCAACTCTCAACATAGCAAGGTGTTGAGGTCATGTTTATCCTACCTAGATAAAATTACACTATTTATACTTTTGATTCTTAAATACCTTAAAAACATGGAGATCTAGGGTTTTACTCCCAAATCAATCTAAAATAGATCATAGGTAGTGAATCAGGGTTCATCTTCATAAGTATAAGCATCTCAAACTTAGACTAAGATATATCCAAAATCTCATAATCAATACCTATAAGGGACACTACCATGCACCTCAGGACACTTTTATGGTGCAATACTATCCATATGACTACACTACTATTGGGGATGATTTCTAAGACTTGTTTCTAATTTTCTATACTCTGATCAGCATCTGCACCAATTTTTAACCCCTAGTTCATTTGTCTCAATAAATTTTTAGCTAAGTACATACTTGTGTATTTCATTGATATTTTTAGAATAATCAAATTATTTCAATTATTATACAAATAATTGGTTATATTTATTTCATATTTATTCCCTAATTTAATATTCTAACCCTTTAAAAACCTAGAGTTTACATTCCATAAATCCCTTAAAAGTTAAATGAAGTTTCATGGATGGTATATTTATATAGGTAAGTTTAGTTTATCATGGTTATATAAAACCTCAAAATAATTTTTTGGGTTTACATTATTGAATAATCATGAAGTTAAATAACTCCATTTGTATGAGCAAGTGTGGAGGTATATCACCCATTGAAGGTGAATATGAAGTAGCCATCCAAGTTGAGAAGCACAATATGATTAGCCCATTATAAGAAGTTATATAATTTAAGATGGGTAAAGAGGAACTCCATTAAGATAAAACTCTAAAACAAGGTTCTCTAAGCTAGACAGTAGTGTAGAGACATGTTGGTATGTTGAAGTGTAGTTATAAGAGGGAGATAAAGTGGCATGAAATCAACGTGAGAATTGATTCCATGGTGAATAACACTAAATAAGATCACTTTTTTATTGGATGCATGTTTTAATCTAATTTATTTCATTTAAATATGTTCTTTAAATGTAGGTGTAATTACTTGTATGCACATTTTGTAAAGACCCAAATTTGGGAAATGTTTATAAATATAATTATGTTTACAATACATGTATGCTTAATTTGATTTTAATACCATTATAAGGGAAAAATATAAAAGTGGTGACTTTTTATAACACCACCTACTTATTATGCAATGTAATATTTTGCCCTTGTTGAGAATTTTGATTGATAATGAGAATGTTAAAAAAATCTCTTAATGGGATAGCTTCACCTTCATCTACAAGAAGTGAATTGAAGTGGCTAAGATAATCCACCAAGAATAAGACCAAGACACCAAGATTATATAGGTTCATTTTGTAGAGATGAAATGGAATCATTAACTCTCTTTTTAACCTTGGTTTGCAGGTATTAGTTTGGAAAATCAGCATTCAAGAGAGAGAAATAAAGTTAGACTCCTATGATCACAAATAAAGGTGATAATACATTATTATAGTTATTTTGAGCGTAGATTACTTAATGAGTTGTAGGAAGAGGTTGTTATTAACATAAGAGAGATGAGTGAATCAAACTTTTTTTGGTCTAAAAGTTTTTTAGTGAGGAGTGATCTGGGAGGATCTCTACTAGCAACCAAAATTAGATGGTCTCAAATCTTTAAAAAACTATCCACACATTGAATATCTCATTGAGATATTTCCAAATTAATTTGAATAGGGTAAAATAGACATCATATGATAAAGTTATGGCCTATTGAAGGTGGCAACAAATAATAACACAGTGTTGACATCATCAACTGATTAGACCTATATAGCCTAACATGTGGACCAATAATAGACTTCAATGTGGCATTCACAAAACTCCACCAAGTGTTATAGTTCTAATGTAAGATTTCACATAATAAATGGTCTCATGAAAAAGTTTCAAGGGATGAAATTTATCTCTCAAACAAATTTTGATTGTTATCCCCATCAAAGTAGGACAAAACATTATCTAAAACCCCAAAAAATCCTCCTCATGAGATAATGTGTGGGAGTTGGAGTGGGGATCGACCTTCCACCCCACTTGGCATATTTTTAAGTCTCAATAATAAGTTATTCCATATTTGGCAAACCAAATTCAATACTTTGTATGTATCCCTTAATTTTGGGATTGCTTGCTAAGAATAAAGGATATGAGACATATTCCAAGAGTATGTGAATCCCTAACCCTATGCAAAATGGATAATAATTTAACCTATAAATCAAAGGACTTGGAAATATTATAAAAGGTTTAATATTGTAATTAAATATAGAAAATAAATATTTTAATATTTAATCCCTTATAAAGGATAACAAGAGGAGAAATCAAAGTTTCTATGTCTAATATTACAAGAGTAACACATTAAAGGCCAATAGCCCATTACACAGAACTCCTAGAGACATTACATGGAAATTTAATCCCCTTATTAGGATATAAAACAATTTTGCATGTCTATATTTTTTAAGTATAAATTATAGGCCAAGAGCCATTCCAAAGACCTCTGGGAGACATTAAAACAATCTTGCGTAGCCATTCATTTGGGAGAGATAAGCAAGAGGTAATATTAAAGATCCATAGCTAGAACTAGAACCAGACTTTATAGAGGACATCAGACACTTGTTTATATATTTAGAGCCATTTATTAAGAGAAATTTATGTAATAAATGGTATTTTTGTATCATTTTAATTGATTGGTTCAACCTTTGAGTGAAATTAGAGCCATAACCCAATTTTGGGTGAACTTCGTCATCAACTTAGTTTTTGGATTGTATTTTTTCTTCAATACTTACTTTTAATTTCATTTTTTAAATGTTTAATTTTAAATTTTTAAGCCAATTTTTATATAAAAATATGAGAAATTGAGAAATTCATTATAGTGTTTAAAAACTAGGTTTTTAGTGAATGTGTGCATAAACTACCATTTTTGAATCACTACTTTCATCATAGGAAGTAGAATACCACACTCAAATACTCATTTAGTTTTATAAATCCTTCACCTTATCCTACGTGGATATGGTAAGAATCAATCTTGAGATAGTTATCCACAATCTAGTCATAATGCCTCACATAAATCTAATAAAAATAGAAGCTAAAGTTAATAAATCTAAAGGCGGGATTAATGGTGAAAGATGAAGTCATTAAACTCCTCAAATTTGGGTTTATAAAGCATGTAGATTATTCCCAATGGATGTCTAGTATCATCCCTATCCTAAAAAGAATGATAAAATTAGGATATATATTATCTTTCATGATATTAACAAAGCATGCCATAAGGATTATTTTCCCCTTCTATCCATAAAATTTATAGTTGATGCTATAACTATTTATGATTTTTTATCCCTCATGGATGGTTTCTATAGATACAATCAAATTTGCATCCCTGGTGAAGATCAAAGTAAAACTTCCTTCACTACGTCATGGGGGACCTTTTGTTATGTAGTCATACCTTTTGGCCTTAAATATTTATGGAAACATATCAGAGATCCATGATATTATTCATAAAATATTGGAGGTATACATAGATTATCTTTTAGAAAATTTTAATCAAATAATTCACCAGCTATGAGTGTTATGTATTGTCCTCATGTGTTTAATCAAATACAATGTTATTCTCAACCCTAATAAGTGTGTTTAGAGTTACGAGTGGAAAAATCCTAAGGAAAATTATATCCTAACATATAATTCATATTTATCCCACAAAATTTTACATAATTATAGACATTTTCCCCCCTTGACTAATGAGTCAGGTATTAGAGCATTCCTAGGAAGTTGAGGGCCATTTAATGTTACATACCAAACCTCACCTATGTAGTTCATCCAATCAATAATTTACTTAAGAAATCAAGTAGTTTGACATGGATGAGTGGTTTATAAGATGAATTTGAGTCCATAAAACACTTCCTTATGTCTCATATGACACTCATGGTACCCAAATATGACAAGCCCCTCATACTTTATATTATGGAAATGTAGTTGTATTTGGCTTGCATGTTGGCCCAAGAGGATGTTGGTGGCAGGGAACATTTCATATAATTAATTATCCATACTATCATGGATTATGAAACATGCTACATACAATAATAAAAATATCACTTCACAATTCTGTTCATAACTAAGTGATTGTGACATTATATGCTTAATTAAGGAATGTGGGTCATAGTCAGGTCTCAATCCTTATGAATGTTATTGAACCAACAATACTTCTCATGAAATTATAGACATTTTATCATGATTTTTAGTGAGTTTGAGATTACTTATGTCAACCATAAGTTTATTAAGGGGTAAGTCGTCATTGACTGGTTAGCATACTCTCCTATCTTCTAGAATTCAATGGATCTCATTGATACTGATTTCCCTGATGAATTGATTTGTTATATATAGAAGCCTATTATTATTTATTCTCTTTATTATTTTGATATAATTAATTACTTAATCAATCATACCTATTTTTAAGGGGCTAATTCTTTAAAAATGTGACACCTTCACGTAATCACTTCCAAGTACATTATTTTAGAATAGGTTCTCTACCATAAGGCTTTTTATGACATGTTGTTGAGATGTTTAGACCAAGAGGAAGGAAGGGTCCTCTTTAATTTTCACAATAGGATTTATAGTAGTCATTTTGGCAGTCATGAAACCACTCATAAAATATATATAATGGAATACTTTTGGCCCACTCTTGAACTTGATTCAATTGAATATATCAATAAATGTGAGAAGTGCCAACACTTCTTTCACGAAATTCACATTCCTCCTCAGACTCTATAGCCAATTGTTACACCTTGTCCCTTTTACATTTGGGGTCTATATCTAATAAGTAAACTTTCCATTTCTTTTTCAAAATTTCACCACTTCATAATTATGGCCACTAAATATTTCACTAAGTGGATAAAAGTAATGCCTCTTACAACTGTTATTGGCTCAATCATTATAAACGTTATTTTAAACTTGATCATTTATTGATTCAAAGTTATAAAAATAATCATAGTAGATAATGGTTCTTCCTTTAAAAACCTTGAGGTAAATAAGTATGTAAAAAAATTCCATATCACATCACACAACCTATTTGTATTATCCATATGATAATGGCTAGGCTAAAGCCACCAATAAAACATTAAAGTTGATCTTGGTTAAAATAGTCAAATATTCTAAATGAGATTGGCATTTTAAAATTTATCCATCACTTTAGGATTATTGAACCAACATCAAAACACCTATGGGGGAAACCCTATATTCCTTTGTGTTTGGATATGAAACTATTCTACCTATGTAGGTTGAGATACATAACCTTCATGTCTCTCTCCAAGGTCTCCTTAACCATGAGGAGTATAGGAATGCATGATTAGATGAATTTTAGACTTTATATGAGCAATGACTCATTACTATGCAAAACCATGTCGCATAAATAGATCGTATTAGTAGATAATATAATAAAAAATCCATGAGTGCCTAATACATTTAGGAGACTTTATCCTTAGGTTCAATAGTCACATTGACAAAAATAAAAGAGAAGGTTGGAAGTTCAAACCTAACTAGTTAGGCCCTTACCTAGTGTTGAAGATTTCAATAATAGATCCTATTGGTTATGCACTTTGGAGGGAAAGAAACTTGGTGAATCTGTGAACTCTTTTCACCTTAAGTGTTTCTACATTTATTTTTTTCATGTCACATTACCCTCATTGTAATGCATTTTTCATAGGTTGTGTGTTAATTTGCATATTAGATGTTATGTTTGCTAATTATTTGGTTTTTGGTTTGCATAACATGAAACTTTCAAAATGTAGCATATCATATCATTCCATTTTTTGCATTGACCTATTATCCCATAGAAAATATTTTCAAAATCAAGATTATATTGGTTCTTTCCTTAGTTCTTATGAATAGAGTACACCAATTTTCCATATATATTATTATAAAACTCATAAAATTCTAACTTACAACCTAATCTAGAAGTTTGTCCATGATAAAGTCTCCTCTTACATTTCCTTTTAAATTAGAACATTAGCATGTGCAAAAATAGGTAACTTTACTTGCCTATCTTGTCCCTTGGTGATGAGTCCCTACATCTCACTATTTACATAGGGCCAAGATTTGGGGATAAAGGCCTTGAAAATAGAAATAAAATCTTATTAAAATATTATATAACATAAAAAAATTAAATTCAACATCTCTCACCCTTGTTAACCTTTGATGGTGAGCTCTGATATCTTACTGGTTATGTGGGGTTAGCATTGGGAAGAGATGCCTTTACTCACCTACATCTAGACTTTGGTGATGAGCCCATGTGTATTCATAATCGCATGAGATTAAATGTAAAGGATCATAAATAAAAATAAAATTTAAATTCAAAATCAATATTAAATAAAAAAATATCCAAAGAAAAATTACTTCAAAAAGCTTGTCTACATGCCTATGCTAAAAAAGGTAGCTTTATCCCACTTACTAATTTTGTCAGAGCTAGTTATCTATAGATGAAGCCAACAAAGTACATATTTTGTAAGTCTAGAAGGAAGTACATTTCCCCTTTTTCTCATAAGTATTAGGTCATATTCCTTTCTCTTAATTTTTTTTGATTCATTCTTTTCATAGTTTATCAACTCACATTTATCCTAACTCCCTTTTTCACTTACCTACTACAAATTGTAAAGTCATGTGTTGTGTGTAACAAAATAATTGGGTCATCACTTACAAAATAGTTGTTATAACATGTGTACTTTCATATATATGTCCATCATATTACATCATTTTCATACATTTTTTTCCATATATAATCATTATCTATAACAATTTATCAAAAAAATGAGAGATGCATAGCATATCATCACATGCCTAGTCATATAAAGTGAATAAAATAAGAATTAAAAATGGAAGTTAAATCCCATAATACATAATGATAATTCAATAAAACGTAAACCAAAATTTATTCATGTGTGTGTGTGTGTGTGTGTGTGTTATATCATAATAGCTATCAATTTTATACAACATAAGTCTCTATTAAAATCACCTTCATAAAGGGACAATGTGTTTCAAGATCTCAAAAATAAATAAGAAAAGTGAATGACATATCAATATATAAAATAGATCAAGATTCCATCCTCCTCCTTTGGAATGGTATCAATGTAGAAGAATGATGGAGGTTTTAGAGCCTATGGTGTCTCCTAATATAAAATCCCTAAGAAAATATCTCTCTAACCTAAAGAATCTTGTCTCTCCTCCTATTAGTGCCTCCTTACGAGGTCATGCCTCCCATTTATTAGTTAGAATAAAATTTACCTCCTATAGATACCATTGTGTCCACTAGGGCATATATTCTCTTGGATATCACCTCAAAAGTGTTATTATCTACTATTAATGTAGTCAACATCATAGACACATAATAGGCTAAAGCAAAGACATCAATGTACCAACCTATCTTGATAGGTAATGAAGGATCCCTCATAATTCATCTCTAATCATGTCAGTGTCTAGCTAGGAAAAAATGATCAAGGTGTCCTTGATCATGGTCCTCTATCCAATAAATTTATATACAATAATAAAGTATAATAATTATCATCAAATTTAATCATATAAAAATCAAAGCATTAAATTCATTAAATAAATTGAACCTAAAAGTAAAATATAAGTAATAAGTTAAAATTCATAAATTAATCATTTACTTAGGTCATCCACATGCCAATCTAGATCAAATTTATAGGCACTATCATCTTCCTCCTCCTCAACATTGAGGTCTTCATCTAATTCAATGTCCTCTAGACCCTTATATTCTCAACCTACCTATTGGTGTTTTTACATTGGATCCTCCTTACTAGGGTCCTATAGTAATGGTGGTGGTGGGGGAGGTACCTGTTATTATCCTATTAGGGCCTGAACCCCATATGTAACTCTTAATTAAACCACATAATTAATAGGCACCCATCATATAATTGGGTTCCATGATATCCACCTCAATCTCCCTGGCCATACCTCTTGTATGACTCTATATACCACTACTAGTATGGAAGGTTTCCCACATAAGGCATGTCAAACTATTGAGGCACCCTATTTACTAGTTTTAACTCAACATGTATTAGTTTGTATCATAATTGGGTGGCCTTAGTGACCAATATGAGATATGTGACCTCCCCATCCCACTATCTAACCATGCCTTGGTATGGTAGGGCTATCAAATTTGAAGCTATCAAACTTCTGGCTACCTAAGGCAAAGATCTAAATGGTGCCACATCTATCTATCTCAAGGCCCAAATAGACTTTGTATCCCAAATGGATACTACCCTATGGTAGGGGATCATCCTCTAATACACCAATCTCATGAGGAACATGAAGTGATTGATAGATATCACTTCAAATTTACCCACATGGTATAAATCTTTGTAAGTATGGGCCAAGATATCCTAACCATAATAAAATCAGGGTCCCCTCTCCTCAATCCAATAGATGATTAGGGACCAGTTATAGAGTATCCTATTAGTACCCTTGTCCCCATGAGTTAGTAGGCAAGGATACCAATGATCACTTTCCATATATTAGGGATCATTGATCCCTCAATACTGGAAATCCTTACTCTTTACTTTACACCCACATCGAGTGTACCAACATCACCAAAGTGTACAACCCAACCCACTACCTTATCCCTACTCATGGCCTCTAATAGGGCCAATAAGTGCCTATAATTGGTAGACCATAATCCTATACACATAAACCAGAGTGATATTCCACTCTCTTAGGGCCTGAGGCAAGACAAAAGTTTTCTAGTCATGGTCCTAGTAGGAAAGTAGGCCACACAACAACCTACTTGAGGTAAGGATGATAGCCACCTACACCAGTTAAAGTATGCAATCTCAATCTATGATAACAAACTCATCTACCATTAGTATTGTCATAACATGAGTAATTCACTCTTGATTTTAGGATATGCTCCAATAGATGTAGGTCCCCTATAGTAGGAAAAAACCCCAAGTTAGCCTATTACCTATATTTGCCCTTCAAATAAGCCCAACTTACTGTCTCATCCCAATGAATGGAAAAACCCCTATTTATAGGTAGTGATTAAATAAACACCTTATGTGATTATGAAACCACTTCTTACTAATGATTACATGGTTTTCAACCCTACAAAGAGTATTAATTATAGATCCACTAGTCTACGAAGACCAATAGTTCCATCCCTGATGCAATAGTTCCATCCCTGATGCAATAGTTTTTTATGACATGTGCATCCTTCCAAAACCATCAAAATATATTTAAAAACATAAAAAATATATTAAATTACTAACCTAACCCTCCCCATAAACATTTTAAAAATAATTTTTTCCAAAATCATTGGACTTTTAGTGTGAATTTTGCAAAATGACAAAATGGGGGAAAAAGAGGAGAAACTAATAAAAACCTACGTATCCCTACCCTACGCCAATTTACACTAGTATATGAACCATCCTCATATTGTGCTCATTCTTTTAGCTTCTTTTTTTCCAAAACCCATCACAAGTAATCCATATCTCAAATCTCATAAAGTCAATTTGCATAAATGAATCTATTTTTTGCAAGTTTTTAAATATATAGGCCCTTAAAGTAGTTGTTTTGGTTTGAAAAAATTATAATTTTGGTATAACCTCTAATTTATTCTTATTTTCATGATGAAAAGTTATATTATTACTAGATTTTATGACCCATTCTTCAAAATTGATGATTTAATGGCTTTCTATCTTCTATAACATACTTTATGATTTTTTAGGTATGTGATGACTTGACACCATATTTTGTTCCCCAAAGGTATAATTAAATTATTATTATATTCCCCACATAAATGGTAAATAATATCATCCATTATTTTATTGCATAGTGTATTTTCTAATTTTTTGTTAAATTATAGTTGATTCTTATCTTTTGTCTACAGGTTGTACAAATTCATGAATGGATTTATAGTGCTGCCAAGGTAGGTAAGGTAAGTATTCCTGACCATTTATTTCCATTTCATTTTCCATTTATTTTGACCACACCCTCATCAATTCATGATAAGGTGTCATCTCGAGGGGGTAATATGTATGCACCCAACATTTTCACGATGTGACATTCCCAGTACAATGTCTAATGATGATGTAGTAATCTCCTAATTTATTCTCAAAGAAGACTATATCTAACATACTATTCATTTTTCCTCCTTATATATCTCCTATAACCCTCAAAACCCCTTTTTGACATTAGTTTTTTCTTTTATCCTGTTTAAAAAATCTTCTATGTGAGACAAAACTACCCCTATCAATGACATAATAATCATGATTATTATGTAACCACCCCTAAGGTGATCAAACTACTGAAGGGTTTCATAAACCATCATGATATAAATATGACCAAAATTGTGTTTTCATCATCCCATTTGGTGATTCCATCATTCCATGTGGCATTTTTTCACTAGGACCTATAGTCACGTAATCACCCCTATAAACAAGGGCAGTTATGTTACCTTTGGTCCGTGTTCCAAATTTAGTCTCTAGAACTCAAGATTTCATTAATTTTGCATGTTTATTATTATGTGTTATTGTTATTTTCACCTTGATTTTGTATCCATGTTGACCCATCTCACTCCCTCTTTTATTTTAATCATTTTTAATTATTTCCTAAGTTTTACTCCCAGTTTAACTCAGTTAAGCTCCCCTTTACAACTTTCATTCCTCTCCTACAAGTATTATATTTTTAGATGAATTTAAAATCCAAAAATTTGAATTCGAGGTTGAATTTTTAGATATTCATACAACCACATCCTACTCTACTTATCATTTTTTATCTTTTCCTTTGATCATTTTCATGTTAGACTATACAATTTTAAGCAAGGAAAGTCATTAAATTTATAATTAGATCTTTATAGTCAGTGTACTAGCTAGCCATAATTAATTATTATTGTGGTTATATATGTGTTCCTCTCACCTTTTTCCCTTTATATTATTCTTTCAATGTTCTCGTTGGTCAAATATTTCTTGCAATCATTGTTTTGAGTGGAGGAGCTAGCATGTTGAGGATCACATCATAAATACATCTCTTGCTTCTAGTTGGTCTAAATCTTAATCAGGTTGGGAGTTTATATTTTTTGTTTATTTTTTTTATTATATTATATTGGTTTAATTTATTTTCTTACATTATATTATATCTTTATTTTGAAAAGGCAAATAAATAGGAAAAATAATTATTCTCTTTTTTTGTCTTTGCACCAAAAATATTAGTTAGTTTCCTTACTATTTTTTAGACATATAAATATTTGCATTAAAACCCTACATAGATATTATAAAAAAAAATTACTTTCATCTTCAACAAAAATCAATTATCAATTCAAAATAAGTTATAGTTCATGCACAAACAAGCACATTAGCATGTAGAAAACTCTAGCCAAACATATGAGATTAAAAGGTAGTATCTTGGTATTGATTTTAATTATTTGGGTAAATTTAAAAAATTATTTTATTTTGTTAAATAATAAAATCATAAATTATATATTTAATTTCATTTTATATAAATCATTCAAACTTAGTGTGCATCCACCTAGAAACACCAAAAATTAGTTCTAGTTTGCATATACAAAGGAATATTTAGATACTTGGTATTATTGTTGATTAGGATCTATATCTAATTTTGTATTTAATTTGATATTTTTAAATATTAGTTTTAATAATAGAATCATTAATCTAAAATCTAAAAATGCAAAAAAATAACTTCATCTAGTTTGCACCTAAAAAAGTTATAAATCATCATTTGCATTATTAGCCTATAATTTGTTTTCTAGTATTGCATGAATTGAAAATTACCATAAAGAAGAATTATTTAATTTATTTTCATCTATTAATTTTTATTTAATTTTAGTCATTAACTTTCACTAAGTAATTTTTTAAAATAAAAACATTACCAAAAACTAGAAATAAATTAACAACCAAAGGCTTGTACCAACGAGCATGAACATTCCTAAAACCTTGATTATAAAAAAATAACAAGTATAATCACATAAAATATTAAGAACAAAAATACTATATATAAACACACCTAGCCTCTTAGATGAACTCCCTGAGTGTTCATACTTCCATAGAGCATGTCTCTTTCCTAGAGTTAGAGCGCTAGGTCCTACTATCAACACCCAATAATATATCATTGTCGAGCTTAAAATTGAGGTTTTTCATTCCACATGTCTCCCATATCAGTTTTAACACTCTAAATGACCTATATGAATAAGATAAAATTAAAAATTCACCCATCATTTTCCTCTTTAAAAATTGAGATCATCAATACAACGTGATCTAGGTGTAGATTCTCATCTTCATCCCCTTTCTTCTCCTTGGGTCTAGCCTCATCATATATAATTTAAATTTGTGTATGACATTTATAGGTAATATCCAACCTAACATATTCCACAAAATTTCCCAATTAATTCAACCAAACCATTCCCACCTTGACATTCTTAGTATTGATCAAGAGCTTTGCCTCCTTGTCATTGCTATTATTGAGGTACCTTAGAGTTTTATTTCTACTCAGATAGATGCTCTTAATAAGTGATGTGATGCATCAAAACTCTCTTGGTTCCATCACAAGAATCCCTTTCCTCTTATCATCCCAAATCCCATTCCACAAAATAATCATCCCTATCCATATATCCACCCATCATCAGTCCATTATGTTAGTTATCTCGACCTAACCTCAAGAAGTTGAGTGCACAGTTTAGTGTGTTTTATTCATGTGCATATAGTAAGATCATATACACTTTCTTATTTTTACTTTATTACTTTAAGTTTACTATGTTACTATAATAAAAGGGGGTAAATGTAGACATCTAAATTTGGTTTAACAAACACAAGTATTATGCCTTTTTTATGACTTTACACATAGAGACTCCTAATGTTAAATTAAGACTCTATTGGTGCATCTAATGTTGGTCCCATGTCCTCTCCCTTGTTTGATCTTACACATTGATGTTTTAATTATATTGGTATAATTATTAATCTTCTATTTCAGTTATATTATGAGTCATAGGGATCCCTAGTGTTTTTTACCTTTTATTTTATTGTCTTCTTGATTTCAGACAAAACTGCTCATTTTAGACTATCACATCATGTGATTATCCATAAAGTGTGGTATTTTCCAGGTGTATCTTTTAGTACTTGTTTCAAGATATGTTTTTTTTGGGTTTTTTAATGACCATTTTAATATTTTAGAGTCAGTTGGTACTCCAATAAGTTTTGAAATTCAAATTTGGGAGTCTTATATTTATAGGGTCCTAAGAGGCATCTTACATCTAGAACTAATCTAACTACCATAGCATAATAAAATAAAAATCACAACACAAAAAACTTAGTACCTACATTTTTATATAAATTTTATTCCAGTACATATGCATTGCATGCTTGGATCAAGAGGAGGGCTTAGTCGAAGAGCATTTAGATCACAATGCATGTGATCCAATCACACACACATAGTAGAGGGATAACTACATCAACTTGAGGTCCCTTTTGGGACTATGTAGGTAACACTTAATTGTAGAGGTATTTCTAAGGATAACTCAACTATTATGCTAACCCTAAATCCCCCTTTTTTATTTTATTTTTATTTAGTTTCTTATACATGCCATTGCTATGATTTTGAAAGAGAGAAGACAAAATATACAATGTAAAACATGGTAGCATAATCCTATATGGTAAAAACACATCTATAGGTCACTATTCATAATTTTTTAATTTTCAAATTTGTGCCATAGCCTAAATAAACAAAACCACTCCATCTAGACAAATACATGAATCAATGTTTTAAAAATTTGCTAGTCACATCCTAAAAAATTAAAATAGTCACCCTTATAGATCTAAAAACATATCAATCAAAATTACAATAAAAACTCAGTCATCTAATATAGTTATTAAAATTAACCATTCATGCCTTAGATGTACATTTCAGATCATTTTACCCTTATTATAGCAACTGACACATCTTAAGGGCCCTTTTGATCCACTTTTAGTCACACAACAATCACAATTAAACCCACGCCTATAGAACACCACATGAGAACCATAATGGTGAAATTCCTTAGTTATTTAGGTCCCTAAACCCTTTAAAAGGTAATTTTACATCTCCCTAATATTATTAGGGTCATCTTAGACCTATTATTAAGTCACCCTCCCAAGTCATTTTTATCAAAACACTATATAAACACTACTCTCACACTCTTACGCTCTAGGTGGACATTATCAGAAGAAGCACACAAAATTAACACTTCACATTGAGGGAAAGCTCCTAATTCTTCCAATATTATATTGACTCAACTCATACATTCAATAATCTAGCCCTAACATAGGTATCTAGATCTCAAGTAGCCTCCAAGGCATCCTCTCATGCATTCACACTCATGCATTCTAACATTCACTTGTAATTTGCACCAACACTTAGATTAGGAGAAATACATCATGCTTAATCCCCTTTTGAGTTATTGGTATATAGTCAACTCTTAACATATTGGGATATTTAGATCATGTCTATCCTACCCTACTAACTCCTTTTTCTCATGGTATTCATTTAATCCCTTACAAGCATGAAAACCTAGTGTTTGTGGAGTAAAATAGAGCTACAAGAAAAATTATTAATAATATAAATTTTTAATTTGGATTAGGTCTAGAATAGGGCCTATTATACAAAAACTATAAATCATTTGTATAAATTAGAAATGAGGATACTATTTCTACCTAGTATAATAGTGCATCATGAAAGTGTCCAACACCACACTAGTTTCCAAAAGGACCACACTAGTATCCCAACTCAGTTTTTATTATTGGATCCTATTTTTTACTACCAAACCAAATTTTGTACCAATTTTTATATCACAACTTGATCATTTTAGTCATTTAATAAGCTAAGTGTTATTTCTCCTAATTTTTTTACTATTTTTAGAATACTTTATAGTTACAGTAGTTACAAAATCAAAGGCTATATTTATTGCATATTTAATCCCTAATTTATTGTTCCATCCCTTTAACAACCTAGAATTTACATTCCATAAATCACTTAAAATTAAATCATTTGGTGAACTTGACCTACTTTGAATATTCTTTTACAGCCCTAGTTTCATTCTAGGGTTTGCCTTCTCTATTTTTATGTAACAAATTATAATTTATAAATTCTAATTTTTTATTGATTTTTGCACATCATAACTAATACATATCATTATTATATTAGGGTTTCATTAAATAATTATTTTAAAAAAAATCTAAAAACCCTTCAAACCCTAGATCTGCATGTTAGGTCCTCACACACTCAAAAATTAGCCCTTAAGGTTTCAACTAAAATTTTGATCTTTTCCTATACATTGGGTTAAATATTTCACATATTTTAAAATATATCTATGTTGTATTACCTTATCCCTATTGTTTACTTATTTTTCATTTTTTACATTCTTTTTTTGGGTAAGTTTAAAATGACTTCTAGGAAACCTCTTTCTCCTCACCCAGTTAATCAATTTCTAAACTTTTCACATAATTATACAAATGAATGGATAATTTTCCAAGATTTCACACTAGCACATGATAATGAGCATGATTTCAATTATAATGATGATTATTATTTTTGTAATGATGGATATGGTGATCACTATGAACATGATAATGAAAGTGTTGATGAGGATAGATTAGATGCATCTTCTTCTCCTCCTCTCTCTTCCCTTAATTCTTAAAATGACATTAACAATAAAAGGCCAAAAGAGCCCCTTATATGTAGTGTTTTGTTTGAATGTGATCCTAGTTTTTCAACCAATTTCATTACACCCTTACTCAAATTAAAGTAATAAAAGAACAATAAAATCAATTTACCTTTGCATGGTTCAATTAATATTACACATGATGTTCCTAGCATAGAAAACCAAAATGCACATTATTTACAGTTATCAATTCAATTCAAAAAAGCATGTACATAGGAAATTTCACCTTTTCCATATTCACAAACTAAATTATATGATATTATGTTGTTACCTTCTTTTAATTTTCAAGCTCAATATAGTGATTCCATACAAAATTTAGATAATTCAAATATCTCTAACCCTTCTCCTACATGTCATAATGTGCCAAATGAAAATATGATTTCTAATTCTTATCCCCTTGACTCAAAGATTGAAAATAATGATCATACATGCATTCCACTAGTGAATACATGAATTTAATTATACGTACACATGATGATATAATGAATAGTATAAAAAAGTTAAAATCTTCTTCTACTCCTCCTCTTTCTAGGCATGAGAATGATAATTCTTGTACTCTTACCTCTACAAGTGAATTAAACTCTAATTTTGATGAAACTTGGAATAATGATGATTACTATTGACCAATTTTTTCCCCTAGGCCAAAAAGGGTCAGCCCCTCTAGTTTGAAACTTGCTTGTTATCCTTGTTAATGAGTCATAAGCCTTATTTGAGTAATTTAAGGTAATTTAGCATATTTTAAGGTTTTTGAAAATATTAAGGTTTTTATTATGGCTAGTGTGAGTCTTCCCAAAGCCTCTTTATTGCATGAGTTGATAAATATATTGGTGAATAAACCATTTGAAGTATTAAAATGTCTTAGATAGATATGCCTTATTTATGAGATCATTCAATATGTATTAGCCTTATTTGCAATTGTAATTAATTTTTAAGGATTCTAAAGCTAATTACAAAGTTTATCAAGGTGTAATAACTGTACATAAACTTTTTAAAGTTGGTAAAGTACTTAACCAATGTGTATATAGGTTAGAGATGTTAGTACAAGTCAGAAGGCAGTCAGCATGGTAGTGTTAATGCCAAAGAAGGGAGTTTCAGGCCCGTGTATGGACTTAATGAGATCATATTTAGGTTTAAATGATTTAAAAGTGTATATCCATCTCCCATAATTAATTTTCACCCTCAAAAAACTTAAATAGGTTTTAAGAAGGCCAAATACACATTCTTTCTCCTATTGATCTCCTTGCAAGCTCATAAAGGTTATTTTCATGTAGATGGTACAAGTTGTACAAGTGGACTTAGATCCCAAGATCTTGACCAGAGATAGGGAACCTTATTTCCTCTCAATCAAAGGCATTGGTTTTTTATTGAGATTCTTATCTTTATGAACAACTGCTAAGGAGCTAAGGTGCTTAAAAGAGGTGTTAAACCATATAGGCTCATTGTTTCTCCTTGAGATGGTAGTTTTTAAAAAATTTAAGCATGAGAATAATTTTAAAGGATAATTATAGGAATAAAAAACATCTCACACCTTCATCCACCAAATTTTATGTGTGGCATTGATAAATGAGCAAAAACATCTCCATAAGATAGTTTTGTAGGTTGTTGATCATGGTTTATTAATGTTTCAAGGTACTCAAATAATAGAAGCATGTTTATAAGGATAATATATCATGTTTCCATTTAACCCAAATCCATTCATATCTACCAATGTTTCTCCATTCTCATTTTAATACCATTTTATCTAAGTAAAAAATAATGTTTTCAAGCCTTTTGGACTGTGTCATGGATCTGCTTGCATAAAACTTGGTTAAAAGAGTCATGTCTTGATTTTTTAGAGGTTTATGAGGGTCTTAAGCTCATGAAAAATATTATAATATAATTATTAAACATTATCATGTCTCAATAGGTCAAATCTTGCATCATATAGGGCCTAAAACATAAAAAATGCAAACCTACAGCTCTACAAACTTGTAGGTCTGCATTACATAAGAAATGGTGTTGAAATACATACCGGAGTTTGTTTTGAAAAGAATAAATCAATAAGGTATTATAATATTTAAATAATTTAATGGTTCAATACCAATGGGGAAGGTTTTTTTTCAATACTAAACACATATGACACCCTAACCATCACCTGTAGGTAGAATAGTAAGTTTAAGCAGTTTGAGGTCTTAAGTTGGCATGGAGAGTTTTTGAGATGTACATGTGAAATATGAGGGAGATAAATATAGTTATTAAAATAAAAATAAACTCCCATAATCCTATAACTGGATGATCAATACATGGAAGAAGTAAAGATCCCAAATAGGCCTATAGGTAGGACATGAGAGAGAAATATATGCTTGTAAAGATATGAGGTCTTAGGAAGATTGAAAAGTTTTAAATGAAGATAATTAATTATAAACATAATATAAAATACTTTTTAATTATTATTAATTTTTTCTGAAACCTTAGACTCCAAGATGCAAATAAAACCCCAAATGGCTACCCACATGTTGGCTTAAGTATTCAAGTTGATTTCAAACTTGGAAAGGGAACACAATTCATAGTAGTGGGGTTGGGGATCAAATATATGGACATGGAGATAAGAGTAATTTGATTTAAAATAGACCCAATTGAAGGTTATGTAAGGATATCACCAAACCAAACTCACTGTAACCCTATAGGCACACAGTCAAGTTTGGTTCCTACAGGTCTACCTAGTTAAGTGCAAAATGTCATCTTGTTTTTGAGAAAAAAGAGGCTATGGAGAAGAATAAAATCACATTGAAATGATATTAAAAGATATATCATAAAATCCATATGGTCTTAAAATCAATAAAAGTGGTTATAAGGTTAACAAGCCTGTATAGGCCTATTGAGCCTAAGATCAAGCACATAGCCTATATATAGTCTTGAGAAAACTTTATGTTTAGGGTGAGAGGTCAGTATAAAATACCCAAGAAGGATGTGATATATAATTCATTATAAAATTATCTAAGGTTTGTGACCCTTTAACAATGAGAAAAAGGGGTAATACAGATAGCTAGGGTCATTAATAATAGTTTTCTTGAGAACCCTAGCCTGAGAAATTGAAGGATATAGTAGGGTTGAAGAGATGGATGGAAGAAAAAACCATTGGAAGATATTAATGGATTTGATACAAACCTAAATATTTCACTTAAAACTTAGAACAAGCTCCAAAATATAACTCTTAGACCTGATTTCTCTTTTAGACCTCACTATCATAGTCTACCAACCTGAGAGACTAACAACTTTTGCTTAGATATATTAAGAGAAGATGCATGGTGGAAATATATATTAGGATAATATATAGGGATATATGCACTATAATTTTTTGGTATTAAGTCTTCCATCTAGGGCCTATACTTTATGAATCATCATTAAGATGATAAGGCACCTTAAACCCTCATAAACCCTTGTTAGTGACCTGATATGAGAAATAGACTCTCAAATACACTTAGATGGAATGATTTAACTATTAAATGACTTATGTGACATTATTATCTCTCATAATAATTTTTTGAAGTAGTATTTGGCATGTGGGAAGGTACAGGTGTATAGAATTGGCCTAAAATGCATGGTTATAGGCCCTTTTATGAAGGTGCAGGTTAAGAATTGTTTCCAAATCAAGCACAGAGGTCTATCAAGACTTGAAAAAGAATCTAAAATTATACACACACCTATTTAGGTATCATACAAAGGTATATTAAATATCTAAGTCATCAAGTTGGCTAATAATGAAGGAATGCATCATTTTGATAACCAAGAAGCCTATATGTAAACACCTAAAACTAGCCACAACTGGCTTCCTAACTAGACTTCAGACCAATTACTACCAACCATTGAAAATTAAGCCTAAGAATCACTAAATTTCCCAAATTTAATTGTGCATCATTCATCAAAGTTCATAATCATGTTGATACATCCCTAATTAGGGTATTTTCTTGTATGCAATAATAACCTCTAACAGATTCATCCTTAATCACCTTGTAGCAACACAACTATCAATTTGGCCTATGGACCTATTAAGTGAGGCTCTTATAGACTTGATTAAATATTGAAAGAGCTAAAAGGATAATCAAAATCAATTATCAAACTAAACAAGATTAAATTCATAGTTGAATTGTCTATTTGCAATTAATGAATATCTAAACAAGGAAATTCAAAAATTCAAAATATCCTAGCCTTTCATCATTGCCTTTATAAGTTTTCAAGCTCTTTGAAAATATCCTAAAATGTCTAATTTTAGATCCATGCCTAGTAATTACAAATCATAATTACTTAACAACTGTTAACTTTATTGGAGTTAGTTTTAACTCACCTAGGTTTAGTTTGAACCATTCCAAGCCTATACTCAACCTTGACTCACCTTGGGTGAGATTTAATTCCTAAGGATATAAATATAAGACCTTTCCTATTTAATTCAAAATCTATTTTGGTGTAAAGTTATTATTCATAAATATCTTTAACAAGATATTTGATGTAGTGTTATAATGCCTAAATGCTTAGCAAGTAAGGCTACCATGCCCAAATATTAATCCAATCAACATCACCAACTGAAGCGCCAAGGAGAGAAGGAGCCAAATAACCTCCATTTTCAAATACTTCTTGATGCACAAGCCAAACAAGCCATTCAACATATTCTTTTGGATCTCTAAGGAAGCTAAAATAGTTGTGTATTTTATGTTTTTGTTGTGATTTCATTTAGTTTTTGTTACTAAGCTCTCCCTAGTATCTAGGCTAGAGGTGTTAGTATCTTAATGTGTTTATTTCATTAGTTTTATGAGAATAAAACAAGACTAACCTCCCCTCTATGTCAAATTCCTAGCTCACATGTTGGCATGCCTAGTAAGACTCTTAAAATCCCATACAACTAAGGAGATTCAATTAAGGTTACCATGCCCAAATCTTAATCCAATCAACACCATAAGCCAAAGTGCCAAGGAGAGAAAGAGCCAATCAATCTATATTTTCAAAGACTTATTTATGCACAAGCCAAGAAATCCATTCAAAAAATCCATTTGGATCTCTAAAGAAGGTAAAATAGTTTTGTATTTTATGTTTTTATTTTGCTTTCATTTAGTTTTTGTTACTAATCTCTCCTTAGTGTCTAGGTTAGATGTGTTAGGATCTTAATGTGTTTATTTCATTGGTTTATGAGACTAAAACAAGACTAACCTCCCCTCTATGTTAAATTCCTAGCTCACATGATGGCATGCCCAGTAGGACTCTAAACATCCCATATAACCAAGGAGATTAATATACTACTCTTAGTTTTGCTAATATATGCTAAAAAATCTTCAAAATTCAAGTTTTTAGTTTGTTTTTCATGTATTTTTGTTTTTAGCAATGCATAAGTTACAGGTAACCAATGTTGGTTTATTTCAAAATTTGATAGAGATAAATGTCAATCCTCCCAGATTGATGTCGATTCTTTCAGATCAACATCGGTCACCAAAATTGACGTTGATCCCTGTGTAAAGAGAACATGGTAAAAACATGTTTAACGAGGGTTTTTCTTGAGTTTTTTTATCTTCATTTTATGTTTTAGGACCTACGTATTATTTATTTAACCATTTTATTATAGGACCTAATGAGGTTTTTTGTATTTTTGAGCTAATATTATTAGCCATTATTTTGTCAAAATAGAGTTGTGTTTTTTATTATTTTTGCAAGAAGTTGATCTCGATCTTTGTTAACTAATGTTGATACCTATCTTTATTGACTGATGTCAATCTTTATGGATTTATGTTGATATTTTTGTATTGACATCAATCCTTGTGTGGATCAACCAACCTTAATCTCTATAGACCAACTTCAATTCCTTCTTAGATCAATGTCAATCTCTCCAAGACAAAAAAATGGGAAACCCTAGAGATAATTTTGAAGAGTTTTTTTCTCACTTGATTTTGGGCTTCTAAGTAGGCAAACCCTATAATAAATTGTAGGTCTTGAGGGTTAAAAATCTATGTTTGAACATGGTTATGTTGTACCGAACATACCCCCTTTTTCCCATAAGGAAATGGGGACCCACTTTTTTCAGACTATGGTCTTAAATTTTGAGCCCCTATTCTATATGTTTATGCAAAATCTAGGAGAAGATTAATTATTGGCCTTTTTCTACTTTGGCAAAGTAGTATTGGTATTATGTTTTCACTGACTAACTTTATAACTTTTGGGAGTCTTTGTCAAGTTTTATGTTTTTAGACTTATCTTTTTCAAGATTTTGTCTTTGGAACTTTTATTCCACATGAATTGGTCTTTGGGTTTATTGTGTTGGACATTTTATCCATAATAATTTCCCCATGACAATTCCCCCCATGCAAATTTATATGAATCAATTAGAATTTATCAAACATATCTTAATCAAACAAATTCCCTGAGCCAGTTGAACTCTTTTAAACATTTTATCTGAGACATTTTCCCCTAGGGTGACTTATTCTTTTGGGATTTTTTCTATCAAATATTTTTTTGATAGAATTTCATATTCACAATATTTTTCATGAAACAATCTTGCTGAAACAAAAGGATCAACACATACCCTTCGAGATTTTTATCATGGACTTATCTTATTTAGGGACATTGTTGCAAACATTTTATCCAAAACAATTCCATCAAATAAATTGAGTCTATGGGATTTTTGTCATGGACATTTTGTCCAACAAAATAAACCTACCCTTCAGTGTTTTTGAATATACCCTTCATGACTTTTGTCCCTAACCCTTTTCCCACTGAAATGTACCCTAAAAGTAGACCCTTCAAGCATTTTTTCCATCAAGTAGACCCTTCAGACCTTTTTCACTAACCCTTTGAGATAATTTTCATGGGTACTTTGCCCTATGAAATAGACCCTTAAGATTGTTTCTTGATAAAAATAACACTTCAAACTTTCAGAATGACTCTTTGATTTTTTTTATCACAACCATTTGTCTCGATGAACTTACCCTTCAAAATTTTCAATGTGGACATTTTTCCTAATGAAATAGATTCTTTGAGATAATTACTTAAAAAATTTTGTTTGAAGTAATTTCCCCAATGATATACATGCCCCAGATAAAAATTTCATAATAATTACCTTGCATAAAAAGCCCACAATAATTCCCTTGCATAAAAAATTCCAAAATAATTTCCCCGAGTGCCCTACTACTAGAACTCCATAGGAGTGATAAGTGGTAACATCCTAAAAGCTTGAATGACAAATCAATGACTCATAAGAAAAGAAGATTCAAAAATTCAAGAGCCTAAAAGCCTTGTAAAACTACCAAATGGAACCCCTGCATTCATGCACTTTATTATATGCACTAATCATTCTATGTTTATGTTTGCAGGAGAAAATCTAGAAATGACAAGTTTCAAGCTTGCAAGAGTCAAAGATTCAATCACTAAGATTTACAATGCATGTTAACTCATGTACTGAAGATCTAATGGTGCATAATTAGGCATAACAACAAAGGCTTTTCAAAAGCTCCATGAGAGTGTCAAGTGACAACATTATAAGAGCCCAATACACAAAGATCTAATAGTGTGTGAGAGCCCAGTATATGAGAATCAATGGTGCAAGATTAATAAAGAATTTTCAAAGGTCCCAAGATAATCAAAAAGTTTCCACATGGCATAAATATGTTTGATCTATAATGATAAGAGTATAGAGGCCCCATAGATCTACCAAGTGGCATGCTCACATTCTATCATGCAAAAGATTTAAAAGTGCATGTTCTAGGTGGAATTTTCAAAGATATAAACTCAATGAGAGGCATAGGATACATATAAAACAATTATTTTTGGATAGTCATAGTTTCATTAGTTTTAAAGCATTGATATAGTGATACTTGTCTTTGACAAACAACTAGCAATTCCAATTTTCACCATCCTGACCATTCAAACCATGTAGCCATAAAAGGCTAATACTTTATGCATGTAAATTTTTGTAAATGATGCATATATTTTGAAGTTGTACATACATTTCAATCTATAATTGTAAAAAGTGCCTTCATCTTTATACACATGCACATGTTACATAGATGTTTCAAAGGCTATTTTAAATTGATAATTGCAATTAGAATCTTATACATTTTTGAACGATAGTTAGAAATAATGTTCTAAATATCACATGTAATGACCTTTCATGAACATAGAGGATGAGGTGACCCATTCCCCATGTCTATATAAAAAATTATAATCCAACTTGGATTTTTTGTCAGAGATTTTTGAATACAAGAGTAGCATCAATTTTGATCATCAGTGAATGTGTTTGTTTATTTTCTTTCCAGTTTATATGCAATTAAATATTAATTTCTTAGTTATATGTTTTAATAATCCTTAGTGTTCAATAGTTGTGAATGGATTATTGATTATAATGATTGATGTAATGGTATATAGATGTGCAACAACTATTAAAAGATTGGTGAAATATATTAGTTAGGATAGTCAAGTTGATTGATTCATAATTCTAAATGTGCATGAGTGATTTATTTGATGTATTTTTTTATGTGCATATAATATCTACCTTAGATACTTCACTAGATTGAGCCATAATCTCTTGAGTAAGAGTGTGCAACATCTACCCTAAATGGATCAACCTTTGTTTGAGGCTTGTAAATTTCCTAGATTAATATCTCCTTAGACTTCTTAGCCATGTTTGATTGTGTGTGTAATTACTTCTATAAATAGGCATAGGTTTTAAAGAGTGCTTGTCCTTTTAGAAATGAGCTAGAGAAGTGATTCTTGAAAACCATAAAATCTTTCTTTTCTATCTTACCCTTCCCTTAATTTTGAGTTTGTTTTAAGGCCTACCCAATTTAGATTAGAATCTAACTTCCCATCCAACTCACGTAGAGATTCACTACCTTGTAGGGACCACACCTCTATCTAAAAACCTTGTCAACAAACTTCATGCCCTACCAAATTTTCCATCAACAAGTTATCAAAGATTGCATACCTACAACTCATGACCTAGAGTGGAGTTTACCTCCATTAAGATCTTAAATATTAGAGGTTACCTCGTTGACTGTAGTGTGCATAAAACATGCATCAATAGTTTCACTGGTGCTATAAGGAGGGCCAACACCCATGATAATAGTAGTTATCCTTTGTGTAGAGTTGCACTATAGTCACCTAAGAGAGTGACCAGATCTAATTCCCATGATAGTTTTCTATTCTCAACCCTAAAAAATCATAAGAGACCTAGAACTATGCGAATAGACCTAGTTTAGAATAATCCACCTCCTCCATTAGGGAACCCCTTACCCTAAGGAACCCTTTACCTATTAATTAACTAATGATTAGCCCTAGTTAGTTGGATCTACTATTGTCATCCCAAGATATGTGCATGATTTACCTTATAATCCTAAAAATTACCTACTTTCTTTTGCTCCTTCAAGAGAAAGGACAACATAGGAACATATTAGATCTTTTAAAATTGCATTAAGGCTAATGAATGTTATCCATGAGGATGTTGCATGTATATTATTCACTTTCACTTTAATGGATGTTTCTTATGATTGGTATTTAAATATAACTAAAAATTCCATCACTTCTTGGGATGAATTTCAAGCAACTTTTCTTGCACAATTTGGATAGGTCACCAATCCTAGTTTGGTATAATAGCATGAGGAGAGAACCTAATGAGCTCATATATTATTTCAATGCAAGGTTCCAAAAGATGTAAAACTAGTTGATCCTAACATATAAACTAGATGAGAAATTAGTGTTGAATATGTAAAATAATGCCCTGGACCCAATCACTACCATGTTCCTAAAAAGAATAGCTATTGCCAATAATTTGGTGTTAGCATATAAAGAGGCTATCAATATAGATAGGCATCTCAATCCCTAGACACTTGGATTTCCTAATGTCAATAATATATTTATATAACTCAATATAGTACCACATATGAATAAGAATGTTCTTACATTCAATCAAAATCAATTGTACACATTGCCTTCATTAACACAGACAAGATAACCACAATTTAGCTTTTTAAACAATCATACGATAAGAAATGGTTACTAATAAAATCAACAAGTAGCTTCACTTCCAACTATTATTTTACAAGGTATGAATTCTACAAAAGTAAAACTTGATTTTATTTAGAAGATGGTTCAAAAATTGAGCAATGAATTCTTGAATATGCAAAGGAAGATGGCCAATGAAAATGCCCTAACTAGTAATCATAATGTTGGATTCCAAAGATACAATACACTATTCAATAGACTTAAGTAGCCTAACAAGCTCCTAAAAATAAACATAGTATAAATGGATCTTCCCAATTGGTTCAAAATTCATAATACTTTTGAGCATGGTGAGTCTAACTGTGTTGTATTTTGCATAGAATTCAAAATATTTAAAAGAGAGGTGGTTAGACAAGATCATATGCATAATACACCTAAGCATCATCCAGATCTTGGCTCTTCTAGCACTATTATATTCTTTGAAACTCATGAGTTTCCTTTCCTAGGTGAAGATGACTCTAAACTAGAACACAATATGGATGAAGTTCACACTTTTTAGTAGTTCTAGAGAAGTACATATAATCAAAGGAATAAACAACCACTTATAATATAAACTCCTCCAAATACCATGGTGATTCCACCCAATCCCAAAGAAAAGAATAATTTACCCCCTTCAAAGGGGAATGATCAGTTGTAGAGCAAGGAAGAACCAAGTAAAGGAGAATACAATATTATGAAAGATATGAAGAAAATCAAAGAAAACATAAATCTTCATGAGTTAGCTCAGATCCCTAAGGAGCTGGTATGGAAGTCCATTACTAGAAAAGCTCCTATGGAAATAACTAATGCATCTACAGATAAAATAAAAGTTGTTGATGTCAATGTCATCTACAAGAGTAAGCCAAAAGTTCTACCCTATTTTCTAACTATCAAGACATTTAATAAGAACATTCATAGTTATTTAGTAAATTATGGGGAATTTGTAATTATCATGTCCATACCCATATGTTAGAAGCTTGGTCTCAATTTGAGTCCTTCAAAGAGAACAATTTCATAACTAGATAAAATAGTGGTACCAGTAGTTAGAGAATTGAACAATGTGTAAATTCAAGTAGCATTTAAACCATGAGTCCAGATGACCATTGATATTTTATTGGTAGACATACCCAAAGGATATGGACTATTTTTGAGCATGGATTAGTCCAAAACACTCAATAGATATCTCTCTACAAAATTCTCTCATATATGGCTGCCATGGAGAGGAATTGTAAATCAAATTAGAATTGATAAAGAGTTGAGGATAAAGTATCCCATTATAAAATAAAATTTCAAGAATGAAGAGGTAAATTATGAGTCATCTAGCCTTGGTATTTATACTTTTACTACTCATAATCAAGTACAAAAACTAGAACCTAAATATTCCATTCAGCTGTGGACTCTACATTTTGATGGTTTTAGATCCAAGCAAGGATCAGGTGTGGGGATCAAGCTGATTGATCCACAAGGTAAAAATTTATTGGTAGCATACATGTTGTAATTTATATGCATGAATAATAGAGCTAAGTATGATCATGGCTTTGGTTCTGGGATTATAATTTGCACTTAATAACAATGTAAAGTGAATACTAGTATTTGGCAACTTAGAACTGGTAATTAACTAGGTTATAAATAAATATTAGTGAAAGTTGTCTTATTTAAGAAGATAAAAGAATAGAGGATGGGACTTGATTGAAATATTTAATGATTTCAAAATAGTATCCCTTTTCAGAGAGCAAAATCAAGTTGTTGATTCACTAGCTACTATTGCTACTAATCTAGAGTTGCTAAAAGAATCTAAGGTAAAAATATTCTTCATTAAACTAGTACCTTGTCCTTTTATTATAGATAATGTATAAAATTTCTATGTATTTGATGATGACCAATATATTATCTATTTTTTAAATAATTCAAGGTAATTTTAGTCCCAAATCATCGATGATAAGGACATTAATCACCTCTATCAAGAGGAATCAAACAAATAAGGCATTCTCTAGCTCAAAGAGAATTAAATTCCAATTGGCTTGGTCTCTTTGGAAAGGCCATTTAACATAGACCCTCAAGATCAACAACTTAGGAAGCCAAAGATCATTGAATCAAACTTTAGAAGGGAAAATCTAGGAGATGAACATAGTCCACACTATGTTAATATTGGTCTTAGTTGCACCTCAAAGGAAAGATAGTGAGTGAAGGATTTAATCTCTCAATATAAGGACATCATCACTTGGACATATGAGGATCTAAAATTTTATGACCCTGAGGTCATCACTCACACAATTCTCTTAAAGCTAGATTACAAACCATTTAGATAGAGGTAGAAACTAGTCAATCCTATTTTGGAGCCTCTCATTCAGAGAGAAGTGGAGAAGCTTTTAAGTGAAAAAAACATCTTTCTAGTAAGACATTCTACCTGGGTGGCTAATTTGGTCCTAGTAAGAAATAAGAATGGTGAGATAAAATTATGTGTGGATTTTAGTAATTTGAATAAGGATTTTAAAAATGACAATTATTTTTTGTCTTCTCTAGATGAGGTGATACAAATAATAAGTGGTTCTAAAATGATGTCCTTTTTAGATGGATTTTTGGTCTATAATCAGGGATTGGTATAATTTGAGGATAGAATGAAGATGGTGTTTAACATGAAATAGGGAACTTATGCATATATGAGGATTCCATTTAGCCTAATAAACATAGGAGCTATCTTTTAATACACCATGGATCATGCTTTCAAAGGATTGATAGAAAAATGCATAATCATCTACATGGGTGATCTTATGATATTTTTAAGGAATTGAAAGAGTCACATAAGTCACATAAAGTCCATATTTAAGAGATGTAGAAGGTTTGGTGTTTCATTATACCCAAAAAAGAGAATATTTAGAGTGATTGAAGGTAATATTTTAGGACACATCATCACCAAGGATGGGATCACTATTGATCCAGATAGAATTCAAATACTTTCAAGGATTGCACCACCAAATAGTAAGAAGGAGCTCATATCATTCTTAAAAAAGATTAACTTTGTAAGGAAGTTCATCTCAGGATTTATAGAAATTGTTAGACCTTTGAATGTCATGCTCAAGTAGAATACCAAAATAGAATAGATGATTGAAACTTGAAAGTCCTTCCAGTGCATTAAATATGCAATATCATAGGATTCAATACTAATCAGTCTATATTTTATGAAATATTCTACTTGTATTCATTTGATTTATATCATACAATTGTTGTTGTCATCATGCAAAATAAAGAAGAGATTGAGCAGTTGATTATGTTCATGAGCACCAATTTGTAGGATGCAAAAGTCAAGTAATCCATGATTGAAAAATAGATTTTTGACCTTTTCAAAGTAGTGAAGAAGTTTTGGCATTACATATTAAGGAATTAAACCATCACCATTGTAAATTATTAGTGTAGGTTTTTATTTTTCCCTATTATTTAATTAGGGAATATTATATATTTGTGCATATATGGAGTTTTCCTACATTCATGGGATAGGCTAGCTTATGTGGAGATGTGTGTCATAGTTGTCATAAGAATGTCATAAGTAACTCCTTTGACCAGCTATTTTGGGTATGGGAGTTGCTTCTCTATTCTTAGCACCTTGTCACCACCTTTCATGGAGGAGTTATAGTCTATTCTTGGGGTGCTTTGACCACCTTTTGTGGAGTTACTTATGTACTCTCCTATATGTATTCTTCACTTTGGCCATCTTAAGTTAATCAAATATTGGGTTTTTCTCCTATTTGTATTTTGAAAATAATCTCTTTCAGTGATTTCACTTTGCTTTAGCTTCTTTGTGGTGTGCACTAGCTTCATCTCGTGTGGTCACTTGACCATTGCATTCACATTATTTGGACCCTCGCAACAACTTTGATATGGTATCATAGTAGCCCCAATAATAGTGTGTCTGGTTATGCTATTGGTTTATTTTGAAAATGTGAGGAATGGAGTTCTTTTTATGTTCTTTTTTTAATTTATAGATTTGATCTGAAAAAGCCTTTCAATATCATTTCTTGTGTTGCATTTCTCTTTCCTATGGACTGCCTTCATGGTGTTTAGATCTGCAAGCTTTTTTTCAACTACTATGCACATCTGCTATGTCAAAATGGCATTTTGGATCTAAGGCATAGCTGTTGGAGAAGTGGCACCATTTTTGATAGCTCTACACTTGGATTCATTTTTAGTTTTTATTTATTTTCTCTAGCATTGGTGTCACATTTTAACACATGGCATTGGCTTTTTTGATGTTCATTTGACTTGTATTAAAGGAGAAAAGGACCACTTTCAGCTGTTGGGCATTGGAATCTCAAAGGAGTGAAGGCTGTGTGGAAGAATTGCATGGAAGAAGGGTGAAAAGAGTGGAGAACTGGGGTAGGTCATGAGAGAGAGGAGCCTCTCATTTGTTTCCTTGCTAGACATTTTCTGACAGCAACAACAAACAACAAAAATTAGACCTTTTTTAGTTTTAAGCACCCCACTATTTCCAACTCCCCATTTGGTGGGCCCACTCTCTATTAAGCAAAATTGGTAAAATCTGCTTTTGTCTAATTTCCTAATAATTATTATGATCTTTTATTCATAAATCGATCATTTTATTTTTTGAATTAAAGTCAAATTGGAAAATTAGCATTTAAAAAAGCAGTTTAAAGGTTTTAAAAACTTGTATCTTTGACCTACGAAGACAAAGGGTGAGGCCAGAATTGGTAGGAGGCCAATTCCCCCTCAAAAATACCTCCTTTGGATTCATTTCTCTGTACCAAGTCAAATAAGTGGTTGGAAGGCCACTTTCTCTCTCAAAACAGGTATTTTTTTAATGTTTTAGTGCTATTTTTTTTGCAAAATTACTAGTTTATGAGAAATTAAAACTTTAAAATATTGCAAATGGTAGCTTAGATTCAAGTGCCATATTTTTAAAAAGTGCTTAGTTTTCAATTTTACACAAATTAGGCTAGATAATTTTCAAAAATGCACTACTTTATAAAGTACCAAAATTTGGGTCTCCTGGGACACATTTTCGGCTGGGTCCAATGTCTTATTTGCTTGGGTTATTGACTTGACTTGAAAAAATTTCTCTAAGACACATTTTCATCTGAGTCTAACATATTTTGAGCATGCACTTGCATATTGGGGGGGGGCTCAAAATTTCAGGGGGGTGTGATTGTCTTTCAACACTTTGTTTACTTCTATTATCTTTCTCCTTTCTGCATACTTTCACAAACTTGCAATCAACACAACTTCACCTAAATTCAGCTTAAAGTGGATTATTTTCAACTTAAACCCCTAACACCCTTCAAATATCATGAATGGAAGGTTAAAATGTCAATCATTCTTAGAAGCAAAGGGTTGTATAGGATCACCATGGGTACTGAAGTAAAACCTACCACTGATGCTGAAAAGGTCAAGTGGTACAACCGTAGTGATGAAGCCTATGAATTACTAAGCTTGTCCATGTCTCTAGAACTTTTCTTCCATTTCAAAATTTCCAAGACTCCCAAAGACATATGGGACACCTTAGAAGTCTTATTTGGGAAGCTTGATGAGATGAGAGGTCATGAGCTCGAAAATGAACTCATAAGTCTAAGTCCTAGCAACTTTGACACCCTACAAGACTTATTCACTAAATTTAAGGCCCTCAAATTGTAATTGAAAGAATGCAGGATAGAGAAGAAAGATGATCAACTCATCCTTTCTATTCTCGCTAAGTTAGGTCCAAGCTATTCAGTCTTTGTCTCCACTTTCCATGCCATAAAAAGTGCCCTTGGCACTACATAGAAAATGCCTTCTTTGGATTCATTCATTACCGACTTGACTAGGGAACAAGATAATCTAATTCAAATGGGCACAATGAAGTCTACTCAACCCCAATATTTGATAGCTAGAAATGGTAAGGATAAGACTTCAACAAAGGAGAAGAAGAAAAAGAACAAGGACCAGGAGAAGAAGAAAGAAAACAACAATCCTGCCAAAAACAACACTGAGTCTTCCTCCTCCAATGCTAAACCTAAGAAGGAGAAGGTTAAGTGTGCCTATTTTAACACAGGGCATGATGAACACAAATACATGAAGAAACAAATAGATCACCTAACTCATCTTTTAGAGAAGCACAACATAGGTGTTCCTGAGTCCATCAAGTAGCCTTTATCTACCCAAGATTCTACTAAGGCAAAAGGCGAGGGTAAGGAGAAAGAAAAGGGAAAGGCCCTTGTAGCTTCTACATCTTCATGGGTCATTGACTTGGGTGCTTCTCACCACATGGGCTCTTCCCTAGTTGAGTTTTCATCTTTAGAGCCTTGTAACATGACTTCAATTAGTTTGGGTGATGACACATCAGTTTCCATTGTAGGGAGAGGGTCAGTTGAAATGGAAGGAGGAACATTCAATAATTTTATAATTGTTCCTTCTCTTTCAACCAATCTCCTATCAGTGTACCAAATCACTCACATTGGTCGGGGCATGAGAGTTGAGTTTTCACTAGATTTAGTGCCTGTCAGGGAGTTACATAGTGATACTACAGTGGTAGTGGGTAGGGCAGATCACCAAGCAAGGTTATACACCTCACATTTTACACCTAATTCTTCTCCAATAGCATTTTTGACTCATTCAGAAGGAGTTAAAAAATTATGGCATAAGTGGTTTGGCCACCTTAACTACCGCTACCTTAAGCAAATTTGCAAACATGACATGGTCATTGGCTTGCCTCGTGTCTAATTCTCAAAAGGACATTGCAAGGGGTGCTCCCTTGGGAAGCATCCCAAAGAAAAATTTGACAAAGGCAAAGCTTGGATGGCTTCACAACCTTTGGATTTAGTCCATAGTGATGTATCAGGACCCTTTCCCAAACCATCTTTCACAAGGGCCAAGTACATCCTCACTTTCATTGATGATTTCTCTAGGTACACTTGGATATATTTTCTCAAACAAAAGTTTGAAGTGTTTGAAAATTTTCTAGACTTCAAGGCTCTTAATGAGAAATAGAGTGAGAAATCCATCAAGGTTATTTAAACTGATAATGGAGGGGAGTATGTCAGCAACAGCTTTGAGCAATTTTACACCACAGAGGGGATTGATTTATAGTGCACAGTCACTTACAGTCCTTCATAGAATGGGGTTGGAAAACACAAAAATAGGTTCTTGAAAGAGATGGGTAGCTATATGATTCACTCCAAATCTTTGGCACCACAGTACTGGGCTGAAGCCATCAATTGTGCTTGCTACATTCAAAATAGGGTTCCTCATAAAGATTTAAAAGGGATAACGCCCTTTGAAGCTTGTCATAAAAGGAAATTTGATGTTGAGCACCTTAGGGTTTTTGGATCCCCCAACCATGGCCTGCATAATGAAGAAGAAATGTAAAGCTATGGAACATCAGTCCAAGCCTTACATCTTTGTAGGATATCCAAATGGTGTTAAGGGGTATCACCTTCTAGATCTGACCACTCATGAATTGTTCATTAAGAGAAGTGTCCACTGTGAGGAGGGTCCTAGAGACTCAACACTTGGCACTTCTTCTCTCTCATCGGATCTACTTCTTCATGATGATTCCTTAGATTCAGATCAACCACAATAGGTTCCTAAGCTAGAGACATCTTCTTCTTTTTGTTCAGATAGTGAGGATAGTGATGCAGAGTCATCCACCTCTAGTCAGTTAGAGGATGAGGAGTTAGCACCTGACTCACCCACTTTTGAGCCACTTTGGGCCAAACAGACACTTGAGAGTGTTGGTACTTAGGTAGGAGATCCTGCAGATGATAGATGTACTAGGGGGATTTTCAGAGAGATCCACATGCCTTCTTTACCTCAGTTTTAGATCCACAAACTTTTTAACAGGCATCAAGAGTACCTGAGTGGGATAGTGCTATGGAGGAAGAATATTCTTCCTTAATCAAAAATCACACTTGGGACTTGACTTCACTTCCTGAGGGAAGGAAGATGGTTTAATGTAGGTGGATATATCAGACCAAGTTTGTAGTAGATGGGTCAGTTGATAAGTATAAGGCACGATTGGTCACCAAGGGTTTCTCACAGGTGGCAAGCATTGACTACTCAGAGACCTTTGCACCCATTGCAAAGATGACTTCTATCTGACTCACCTTGGCTATTACCACAACACATGGTTGGGATGTGCACGAGATGGATGTGAAGAGTGCCTTTCTTCATGGAGACCTAGAGGAGGAGATCTACATGGAGCAGCTGCTAGGATTTGTTCAAGATTCTTCCTTAGTATGCAGACTTAGGAAATCTATTTATGGCCTCAAACAAGCCCCTCGAGCTTGGTATGCCAAGATGGATTCCTTCTTTCTCATAGTGGGTTTCACTAGGTGCCATTCTAACCCCAATGTCTACTTCTTACGATAAGATGATTCACTCCTGATTTTTGTTCTATACGTTGATGACCTTTTAATCACCAAGAGTTCTTCATTAGCTATTGTAGCAGTGAAGGCATCTCTCTAGGATAGATTTGATATGACATACTTGGGTTTGTTGCACTACTTCCTTGGCATCAAGATCTCACAGTCAGATTTAGGGATTTCTCTTGAACAACCTAAGTATGCTCTTGATTTATTGTGATGGTTTCACATGGCTGATTGCAAGCCATCTCTAACTCCCTTTCTATCAGGAGTCAAGCTTGAGGCTAACTATTCTTCACCATTAGTTGATGCCACTTAGTATCGACAACTTGTTGGCAGTCTCATCTACTTGATTCACACCAGGCCCGACATATCATATGCAGTGGGAGTTGTCTCCAAATTTATGTAGGAACCTCATGAGCTACATTGGAAAGTAGCTAAGAGGATCTTGCATTACATACAGGGTTCACATAGATATGGGATTTATTACAGATTTGGCATAAAGGCTTACTTGATTGGGTATATAAATTTAGACTAGGCTAGCAATTCACAGACTCACAAGTTCACTTCTAGTTACAGTTTTTCTCTAGGTTCTAGTCTTATCAGTTGGTCTAGCAAGAAGCAAAATGTTATTTCTATATCATCCATAGAGGTAGAGTATAGGGGAGCTGTTAATGCAGCTACTAAGGCTATTTGGCTTCAGGGGATACTTTCTGAGTTTGGCATTCTTATTAGGCAACCCACCATCATTTATTGTGACAACTAGAGTACCATTCAGATTTGCAAGAATCTTGTTCAGCACCAATGGACCAAGCACATAGAGATTCACATGCATTTCATTCAGGAGCTTATTCATATTTAGGTCATTGACTTGATATTTTGCTAGTCTTTAGAGCAGGTTGTAGACATCTTCACCAAACCTTTCACTGAAAGCAAGTTCATTCATCTACGAGCTCTTCTTGGGGTGTGGTCTACATCTATAGTAGCATCATCTTTGGGGGGGGCCCACTAGCCTCTTCATTTCTTTTATGTTTCTCTTTTGGGGGGGGGGGAGTTTTTTCCTACAGGTTTTCTCCTTTTCTCTATCTTATGGGAGATTGCATTTGTACATGGGTACCTCATCAGGCCTAGTTATTGGGACCCATTTTATATTTCCACACTGCCCACCTAAGCTATGCTTATGAGGGGGTGTTAGTGTAGGTTTTTATTTTTCCTATTATTTAATTAGGGAATATTATATATTTGTGCATACATGGATTTTTCCTATATTTGTGGTATATGCTAGCTTATATGGAGATGTGTGTCATAGATGTGTCATAGGTGTCATAAGAATTTCATAAGTAACTCCTTTGACCAGTTATTTCAAGTATGGGAGTTACTTCTCTATTTTTAGCACCTTGTTACCACCTTTCATGGAGGAGTTACAGTCTATTCTTGGGGTGCTTTGACCACCTTTTGTGGAGGAGTTACATTCTCTCCTATATGTATTATTCACTTTAGCCATATTAATTTAATTGAATATTGGGTTTTTCTCTTATTTGTCTTTTGAAAATTATCTATTTTAGTGATTTCACTTTGCTTTAGCTTCTTTGTGGTGTGCACCAGCTTCGTCTCATGTGATCACTTGACCATTGCATTCAAATTATTCAGACCATGGAAACAACTCCGATGTACATAATCCTATTGTCAAGCTCACTTTATCATATAACATACTAGGAGAACATTAAGGCAAATGGATGGTAAAGCTACAAGAATTTAACATAAAGATTAAGCTGACAAAGATCATTCAAGGTCAAGGCATTGTTCAGCTTATGATAGAACCATATCCTTATATCACCATTGAATAGGTATGTGAAGCTCAAGTATCTAAAGGATAATGGTATACTGATATAATATAATATTTACTTATAGTAACTTGTTCCCTATAGCTCAATAGAGAGAGGAGAAGAGATTTGAGGCTCAAATTTTCTCATTACATGATCAAGAAATAAGTCCTCTACAAAAGAAATTATGAAGGTATTTATCTTAGATATATATCTGTAGATTAAACTAAAGAAATTTTAGAGAACTTGCATGAAAAATTAGGCAATGGTCATCCTTTTGGGAATACCATAAACCACAAGATCTTAAGAATGGGCTACTATTGTCCAACAGTTTTCAAAGATGCTCATACTCATGTTAGAACATGCCATGAATGTTAAGCTTTAGCCAAGAAGGAGGTACATGCATCAATGCCTTTACAACCAATTATTGAACGAAGGCCATTTGCCTAGTGGGGTTTAGACTTCATTGGTGTCATCAACCCAAATTTTTTAGTATGCCATAAATTTTTGCTTACTACTACTAACTACTACAACAGATGGATCAAAGTCATACCCACAAACAATTATAGACTACAAGAAGTGATTCACATTTTAGAGGAACACATAACAACTATATTTGACATGCTTATTTATTTGGTTTATGATAATAGACCAGATTTTATATCAGTATAATTTACTGAGTGGGCACACGATAACTAAATTATTATCAAGTTAGCTTTTAACTATTACCCCTAGAGAATTGGATTGGTAGAGTTAATGAACAAAAATATGATTGATGTAATTAATAAATCATTAGGGGATAAGCCTAGGGACTGGCACAATTTATTGAAGTATGTTCTCTAAATAGACTAGACTAGGCACAAGCAAGCCCTTAAAGCTTCACCTTACCTATTGTTGTATGGATGTAGGCCAGTGTTCCTAATTATGCTAAAGCTAAACATTTATCAGTTCATGTAGGACTACATTGAATCAAGTGATAAAGTATAATCAATACTATTAGACATAATATAAATGGAAGATTCAAAGAATGAGGCCTTATAAACATTCAATTAAAACTAGGATATGATCAAGAGGTGGTTTAACAAGAGATAAAAGTCAAAATTTTCAAGATTTTAGATCTAGTGTTACTTTGGGATAAAGTCCTTGATAAGAAAGGATAGCATGATAAGGATTGTTTCTCAATAAAAATGACCCTTTGAACTTTCAGAATGACCCTTTGGCATTTTTGTTACGACCATTTTGCCTGATGAACTTACCTTTTATAATTTTTGTCATGAACATTTTTCTTGATGAAATGGACTTTTCAAGATAATTTCTTTAGATATTTTGTTTGAAATAATTACCCCACTGATATACATGCCCCGAACAAAAATCCCACAATAATTACCCCATGCAAAAAGCCTACAACAATTCCCCCACACAAAAAATGTTGAAACAATTTCCCCAAATGACCTACTACCAAAACACTTTAGGAGTGGCAAGTGGAAACATCCTAGAATCCTGAATTGTAGATTAATGACCAATGGGAAGAAGCAAAGTCAAAATTTTAAGACCCCAAAATCCTCACATAACTTCCAAATGGCACCCCTACATTCATACACTTAACTATATGTGTTAAGTCATTCTACATTTACGTTTGTAGGAGTGAATCTAGAAATGACAAGTGTCAAGCTTGTGAGAGTCAAAGAGTCAAGCACCAAGTTATACAATGCATATTAACTCATGTACTGAAGATCTAATAGTGTGTATCAAGAACCACAATAAGGGATTTTCAAAAGCTTTGTGAGAGTGCCAAGTGGTAACATTTTGGGATCCCAGTACGTAGAGATCCAATAGTGCATGGGAGCCCAGTACATGAAGATCAATGGTGTGAGATCGACCAAGAATTTTCAAAGGTCTTAGGACAAGTGAGAAGCCACCACATGGCACAAAGGTGTTTGAGCTATAATAATAAGAGAATAGAGGCCCCATGGATCTACCAAGTGGCATGCTCATGTTATATCATGCATAATATTTGATGGTGCAAGTCCTAGGTGGAATTTTCAAAGATCTAAACTCAATGAGAGGCACATACTACATGTAATGCACAATTATTTTTGGTTAGTCACAATTTCACTAGTTCTGAAGCATTGATATAGTGATACTTATCTTTGAAAAACAACCTATAGTTCCATTTTCCACCATCCCATCTATTTAAACCATGCAACCTTAAAAGGCTAAGACTTTGTGCATATAAAGTTTTTTTTAAATGGTGCATATATTCTAAATTTTTGCATGCAGGTTAAGATATAATTATAAAAATTGCCTTCATATTTATACACATGCACATGTAGCATAGATTTTTCAAAGTCTATTTTAAACTAATAATTACAAGTAGATTCATATAGTTTTGAACCATAGTTATAACTCATGTTCTATCACATGTAATGACCTTGCATGAAATTGGAGGATGAGGCAACCCCTTCCCCAAGTCTATATAAATAATTGGAATCCAACTTGGATTTTTTGTCAGAGAATTTTGAATATAGGAGTAACATCAATTTTGATCATCAGTGAATGTGTTTGTGTATTTTCTTTCCAATTTTTGTTTAATTAATTGTTACTTTCTTTGGTTGTATGTTTCGATTATCCTTAGTGTGTAATAGATATGAATGGATTCTTGATTATTATAATTGATGTACTGATCTATAGATGTGAAATAGTTATTGAAATATATCGGCTAGGATAGTCAAGTTGATTTATTCATAATTTTTAATGTGTATGAGTGTTTTCTTTTATGTATTTTTCAGTGTGTACAATAGCTACCTCAGATACTTCACTAGCCCGAGCCATAATCTCCTAAGTAAGAGTGTGTAATAGCTACCCTAAACAAAGCAACCTTTATTTGAGGCTTATGAATTTTTTGCATAAGTATCTCCTAATACTTATTAGTCATTTATAATTATGTGTGTACAATTGATGTTAGTAACAGGCATAGGTTTTGAGAGCACTTGTCCTTTTAGAAAGTATCTAAAGAAGTGATTCTTGAAAACCATAAAATATTTTTTTTCTACCTTACCCTTCCCCCCTTTTTGAGTTTATTTTGAGGCCTACCCATTTTATATTAGAATCCAACCTCCCATCCAACTCACCTAGATATTCACTACATTTTAGGTACCATACCTTCATCTAAAAACCTTATCAATAACCTGCATGGCCTACCATCTATTCCATCAACAGGTTGTCAAAGACCACATACTTGTAACTTGTACCCTAGAGTGGAGTTTACCTAATTGAGATCTTAAAATACTAGAGGCTACCTCATTGACTTTAGTGTGCATAAAACATGCATTAATAGGTTAAATCTTACACACTTTATTTTTGGTGCTTAAAATGAACTTAGTTCTTTTCATGCCTTAATTATTTTTGAATTCTTTTTGTAAATTTTTAAAAAAATTAATGCCAAGGGGCTCAAATTTCATAACACACTTTGTTTTGGTTCACTAAAATGAAATTTCAAATTTAGTTACATACTCCTAAGAGTTATTCATTTTATGATTATTTGTTGATGGATGTTTGTTTGAGCAAAATGAGTGATGTGTGTATTCTCTCCCCCATCCCCTTTAGGTAACTTAGGTGACCAAAAGTGATCATTATTTGAATTTATAAATTTATTCCGAAAGCATGAAAATAAATTTACTAAGGTCCTCCCCAAATTCATATGGTTTGGGTGACCCCAAAATGACCATAAAGTCTTTTCACTTGTCTTTATTTTCATGCATTTTAGCTTATGATCAAGAGTTCATCACCTCCTCATGGGTTATCTAGAGAAGTGTTGACCCAGGAATTCAACTCCCAACATCATTTCAAACCCAATCCATAGTGGGGTATATAAATTAAGATGGTGAATTTTTAGGATGGTAGTTTAAGCAGTTAAACTACCTCTATTAGCAATTGCTGCCCTCAAAACGTATGGTCAACTTAGACATCACACTACACCGAACAAGTGATGAATGTAGTGGTTATGAAAGGACAAGGCCTTTTCAAAAAAATATGGTTGATGTAGATGCATTTTATGTGAGCATCTCTTATATTAGCCAAACTTGGAACCATCTAAAAATGCATAAAAATTGATAGTTTAGAACAAGCCCACTTGTCATGGACATATTGTTGATGCAAGGTGAGTAGCTTGAAGTTCCATGCCATAGTAAACACTATTGAGAGAAGAGGGGGCCTAAAAACCCTACTTATAATGTGATTTTACTTTTTGGATTAATAATTGCAATCCTCTAAAAAATGATTATATTGATGCAATTTGATAGTATTATGAAACCTTGTTAGTTTTAGGATTTATAACGTTACACTTAGGTTTTTATGTCATTTTTATCCTTTTCTTACTTGGTATTGAGTATAAACTATCTATTTTTCATACCACATCAAAATGAGTCTTGTTTATACATCACTAATTTATTTGAGGAGGCATTATGCCACCCATTTGACACCATACATTTGCCTTAATCTTTTGACAAATCTTATTTGTGTGTGTCATTTGATTGAAAAGGGTGTCATTAGGCTACCTAATTCATTTCAAATATTGTGCCTTAGAGTCTTGAAACCAAACCATTGATTGCATATTTAGAGAATGATAAGATCATTACACTACTTAGATCATTTTAAAGATTTGTTTGCCCTGTGTTAAATTCCAATTTTGAAACCAAAGCCACATGTGCCTTTTGGATCTATACCTAGTTACGTTATGTCGTTCAATTTTATTTAGCTTTTTATTTGTTTAAAAAAGCCTAATTTTCCTAAATTGAGTTTGAAATTATCCTTTCCAAGCTCAAATTCAAACATTAATTTTTTTTTGCCTATGATTTGTGTAATTTTGTCTTAGACATTGATCTTTCTCTTTTGGGTTATGTAATGTAGGTTAATTTTTTATTCAATTTGAAAACTATTGTTTGTGCCTAGATTTGGGAGAAATAGCCTATCTTTCATATGCCTTTTATTTCATGCCTTTGGCCAATTGAACAAGTCCATGTTTAAATGTGAATGCATAGTTTATGCCAAAGTGTTTCAAAATCATTAGATTAAATATCCTACCTTATTTTATTAAAAGTCTATATTTTGTGCCTTTTCTAAAAGACCTAGCACATGCATGTTTTGAGCCTAGTTTTTGTGCCTTCTCTGAAAGACCTAGAAACTTTTTTTTCTTTAGATTAAACTTATTTGAAACACTTTATACCTAAGTTTGGGAAGCCAATTTTTATTCATCCACTTGATCATTTTTTTAAGACATTTGATGTTAGACATTTAATGTTAGACTATTTTTAGAAAAGTTTTAGCACTGACCATTTTGGAGATGTAACTCCACTTTTTAGACCAAGTTAGACTATGTTTGGACCATTTGTCCTTTGGACATTATTTTTTAAAGTTTGTAGAACTCTAGGCCTTTTTTCAAAATGTTAATCATTGACTCAGATATGTCTCACTACACTCATAGTGGAGCCATGTATAATCTAAGTTATGATATTATGGTCACATAAATTGACTTTGATCAAGACCCCTATGGTGAAGAGGTGGTTTGTAAGACAAATACATATCCTCCTTACAATACTCAATCTAGGGAACATAGCCAAGATCCTCAATATCAGTATGTGGTGATAACTTATTTAGGTTGATTAACGTACACTGTTTTTCATTTCATCGCTCATGGTACCTAATACCCCACCTATACCATTAACCATCCTTTAGATTATGTGAGCAACCAAACTCTATAATGTTTAAGGATTACCAATCTAGGACCTTATATTTTAGCTTGTGCAAGTAACCAAGATTTGTAATGCCCTATCATTACCATTCCATGACATCATCCTTTGGCTCATGATAACAACCAAGATTTGTAATGCCCTACCATTACCATACCAAGACCTCATCTTTTGGCTTGTGCAAGCAACCAAGATTCACAATGCCCTTCCATTACCATACCAAGACCTAATCCCTTGGCTTGTGTGAGTAACTAATATTTTCAATGCCCTACCATTACCATTCTAGGCCCTTCCAAATATAGTCATTTGTTATCTCAATAAGGTTGTGAAATTATGACTAGACAAGTCACAATTACCATCCTAGGTCGGTAACTAGCCTTTGTTAAGCCTATCATTAAATAACTACCAATAATTATTCCTCCATTGCCAACCATCCCCCACTTTAGAAAACCCTTACTGATCATTAATCCATAACCAAGCCAATCAGTACATTTCCAACCAAGCCAATCATTTGAAGACCAAGATGTATTCAAAATTAGTATGTTATAATTAATTATAAACCAAGGACAAGAAAACCAACCAATCCATGATGTTTTTGTCAAAACACCTATTTGTGCCAAGTTAACATGTGATAAATCACCTTTTAGTACTATACCTATTATCGAAGAGTCTTACTCTGACAAGTCAGTCTTTGTTGAGTCACTTCTTAATGATTATAATCACCTTTGGGCAAATAATTATCTTGACCATTATCATATTTTTAAAGATCCTCCCTTTAACAAGCTAGTCTTTGTGGAGTTGTCTCTTGACCTTTTTTCCCTCATCAAGGAGTCTCACTTTGAAAAACTAGTCTCTGTGGAGCTTGTTATGCCATCACATGCCATCATTTGTCTAATACCAAAAATTTAACAAGACATCATTGTAGCAACATCAAAAAAAAAAAAAAATTAACATTAAATTTAGGTTCTATTCTTTAATTGACATCAGAATTACATCAGAAGTAGAATTAACATTAATCTCAACATCAAATTTAGAGTCCTTTGAGTTAGAATTATCTTCAAAATCAGAATACATTCATGGTTATTATAGAATTGGTTACACATGCCTTGAATATCAATTTGAATAAATTTTTTATCCTTATACAGTTTGTGAAGATTATTACTTGAGCTTCAACACAAGTTCTTCTAGTATCTTTTATAAGGATTGTGTTTCTTTTTTCCATTGCATTACCATTCTACATGCCATTGACACCAACCAACCTATCCATTATTTTGTTTTTATACCTCTCTTAAGTGTTGATTCGGACCGACATAATCATACCTTGTTAAATTGAATCCATTGTGACATATTAGTTGTAGAATATCAGGGGGATGAAGACCACATTCATGCACAAGAAAAACAATCTCCTAGTGAAACCTTTTCGAAGGCACTAGGGGATAATCAAAGTCCAAAATCAACATCTTCTAGTGAAACATTTTTGAAGGCACTAGAAGATAATAAAAGTCAAAATTTAATGTTCTTTAGTGAAACATTCTCGAAGGAGCTATCAGATAATCAAGACAAAGTCATTAGTGATTACCTTATCAAGGCACCAATAGCTGAGCATAATAGTTTTTCACTACTTGATGAAGACATTATAAAAAATAAAATTAGTAAAACTTCCATTATATATAATAATTATATGGTAGCTACTCTCAATCCAAAATAATAGAAAAATATGGTGGTCTTATCGAGAGCATATTCATAAGTGTTTAGGCCCACCACAACCAAAATTAGCTAATCTATAATTAGCAACATTGTGTGTGCCTAAAAATCCCAATCTTCATTTGTTTCCTACCCACTATACATTACATTATCATTCACCTTTACATTAACAAATTAGACCTATCAACAAATATTTATCTATATTTACCATCCCTGGTCACACTTTGCTTTATAGAGGCTATGAAGTCATCTTGTCTCGATGTTTGAAAGAAACTGAATCAATGACCAATGAAGATCATAATAACATTATTAAAGTCCAAATATGTAGTAAGTTATTGACATAACATATATTAAAAAGAGGTGTGGGATAGCAATTTACATGATTGATTAGTTTAGTTATACCATATATTGATCAGGATGTGCAACTCCACATTAGTAGGAACAATAAAACCATATCCTTTCTAGACCTATTTACCTTATCATTTTTATTTTCCATTTACCTTGACATTGTCATTTTCCATTCCTCTTGCCATGGTTTTATACCCTATCATTTACCTTACCATACCACTTGGGGGTAACCCTCTTACCACTATATCCATTTGCCATCTATTATCTTCTTTATGTCATACCCTATGTTATCTCACCATACCCATCAATAATAAACCAAAGCTTGTTTTTACCTACCCTAACTACCCCTTTTGACCTTGGTTTTTTTGGTTCTTTTAGAACCTCTTGTGAGGGGATTTTGATCTAGTTTTAGTATTTTCTAGATTTCATGTTTAAATGATAGTTTATAAAAGTAGTGTGATAGTGGATTTGGCAAGTTATCTTTCATTTGCATTTGACTAGTGCTACTAATTATAACCACCTATGGTAAAATTAGTATCCCACATTGGGTTACTAATTATAACTACCTATGGGAAAATTAGTAGTACATACCTATGTCATTGTTTCCTGATTATAATTTCCTATGGTAAAATTAGGAACAACAACTTTACTATGTATTGTCATATTACCTTACCATTACTATTCTCATTTTCCTTTCCATTTGCCTCAATTTTAGAAATTTTTATTACCTATTTGGATTGATCCACCTTTTATTTTGGTGTAACTACTATGACTTGAGGTCCTAAAGGGATGATATAGGCATGGATCGATTCACATTAAGGTCATCTTGATCCCTTTTTTCTATGTGCTCTTACCATTTTGTGAGAAACCTAAGATAACGCTCTCATAATTTTATGAGTGGTACCTTATCAATATATAACAAGTTAAGATACCTAAAAATTCTAAAAACATTCAAAAAAATTCAAAATCCAAAAACATTTATCATGTTTAAACCTAGTCAGTCATCCTCAATCCACCCTAGGAGGGAAAATCCATTGTCTATTTTAAATTATTCCACTACCATTGGGGGTGTGACCTTCCCTTTACATCTATTCTTTCTTTGGTGAACTTCCCATTTATCATTCCATTAAACCTTCATGTGTAGATATTGACTTGGTTAATGACAAGATGTTTTACATTGCTTTTACTTTCAAGTTTTATGTGTTTGTTTGCTTAATTATTTATTATTTGTTTGTTTACTTTCATTATTATGCCTTGACTTAGTATATATGTGTTCATTATATTATTCCTTTTGTATTATTCTTGAGTCTATTCATATTCATACATCAACATTGTCATCATGGTATTTATCATTGGTGCATTGTTTTCAATTGTTTATTGGATCATGATTCGGTCTTTATGCATATTAAGGCTAAGTTATCATGGTGTTTATATCATGATGCATACTGTCATGTGCTATAGAAAAACTTAGTTCATGAAATATTATAAACAATAGAGTTGTAGAAAATTATCCTTTGTAATATTGGTAAATCTTCCCACCCTCGTTGATCAAATCAACCCATTGATCATTCTAGTTGTGTATACACATAATATTTTCAAACTTTTATCACTTACTGACACTTTGTATCTTTCAAGAACTTGTCAAGTCTTAATCTCTCTAAGTACATGCCTTAAGGGGTGCACTAGGAAAGGGGTGGGTAAACCATCAATGCTTTGTAAGATTATTTTTCCTTTTTCCACTTATCATCCATACACTTATCTCCTAAAAACATGTAACCTAAGCTTATTCTCCTTATCCCTAACCATTCAAGTCATTATCATGATTTATTCCCTCATTTCATGCCTTAGCACCCTTTTGACATGTTCAGTAAACTAGGTTGACCTAGTTGACCTAGTATAGTTTAGGGACTTTTTAGCTCTTTTGGTTTGTTAGCCTTTTGGCTGACCTTATATAGACTTAGTGAGTTAGTTCAAAAATGTACTAGGTTGATTGAATCAACCTAGCACAGTCGATGTTCCCAAATGATTTTAGGGTAAGATACTATATATACAAGGTCATTCACCACCATTTAATAAGAGAAAATTATTAATCAAAGAAGTGAAAATGAACATCTGCTTATTGACCATTCTACTTGGGGTATAAAGCTTTAGAGTTCAATACTTTATTTGGAGTTATGATATCATCTTGTGGATAAGTATTTTAGATGCTTAGATAGGTTTGTAGCCTATAGATGATTTATCTTAGTTATCCTTACATACCATGACAATTCTTATGAAGCACCTTGGCCAAGGGGGAGATTGAGGCTCAACAGGTTCATCTTCAAAGGCAAGTATTCCTAAATTTATTCCTCCTTTTTAAGAGTATATAGATAGTACATTTGTATTCTTCTTTTCTATGTATTAGGATTTTGTATACAGTGACATGAATATATGTCTCCCATACATGTTTAGTTTAGTTATTTATTTTTTTTAGTTCTAACCCCTACTTTGTGCCATAAGCTTTGGTGTGCACTAGATTATATTTAATTTTCTTGTTATTAGATTAGCGAAATATTAAATCACATGAATCTTTTAGGGTTGTTGTGTGATTATGTTAGACTGTAGGATTTGGAACCCTACCTCACATGGTGTATTGTGACAAGTGATCCCCTAATCGGGTCTAATAGATCCTCATATTGGTCATGATCCCTCCTAACAATTATATGCTCCCTAATTGGAAGTGTAGGTGTGCTCTATCCCATTCAATCTAAGATTGATTTATGGACATGATGTGATTACATACATTCTATTGAATCTGATGTAAAACTAACCCTTACAAATTTATTTCACTTATTCCATTTCTATTCATCATTATTTTTATCATATCTTTATTATGTTGGATCAACCTTCTTAACCTAGTTATTTATCTCTATACGCAAGTTTACAAGAATAGGTAACTAGCTTGACCAACTCGACCTAGTACAAGTTTTTAGAACTTTTAGATTTTTATTTAGATAATTGATCAACTAACTCGACCTAGTATAAGTTTATAAATTTCCAGACTTCCTATTCAACCTACTAGGTCAACCAAGTTGACCTAGTGCATTTTTAGTACTTTTTGAATAGGTTCTTATATAGCTTAATCGACCAACTTGAACTAGTTTATAGTTTTTTACTAGTTTTATCCAAGGTCTTAGATAAAAAATATTCTTCTTTTCATCTCTAAACCATTCAGGTCAGTTTCCTTTTCTCTATATCTTTCCTTTTTATATACTTTCCTTTCATAGTTTACAGTCTTTAAAACTACCTTTGTCTTATCAACTAGGTCGACCCTATATACCTAGTTCTATGTTCTATGTTTTCTAAAATAATTAGGTCAACTTGACCAACCTAGTTCACTTTTAGACTTTGCTTCCATAGTAAAATTTTGACCCTATCGAACCTATTCTATATGATTTTCCATATAGTTTCTCATCTATACCTTGTTTCAAAGTTGGAATTAACCATATATGTTAATCACATCTTTCTTTTAAGTTATTTTCATGCTTAAAATAGTTCACATAGTCTAATTAGTGGATTTTTAATTAATCACTTAGTTTCCCTATTTTAATTCTTTTGCACACATGTCCAAACCACATAAAAATTAATAAGCATTTAAATATTTGACTACCCAGATCTACCTACTTAGATTTCATCACCAGGGGGAAGTTGACTTGATGTTTTGGTCAAGTATAAATCATGGTTAATGGTATAATTTGGCGAAGTACCCATCACCCTTATTATTGTGGTGAGTGAAGTGAGGGGGTAGGCCCTAATACCAATCCATTATCATTTCCACTATAGTTCCTTTTAGCCTAAACTTACCTAAAACTATCTATATATTGCTATATAGTACCTTGCTTATAGTCAATCTCCCTTTCACATTTAAAATTATTCTTAATAATCTAATCAACATTCTCAGTTGACCAATTAGCTAGATTTAATTTTAATTTTTTTTATTTCTCTTTGTTAAAATTATGTGTGCAAAAAATTACATTAGATAGCGTTAGTGCAAGGTTTTATTTTATGTGCCTCAATTGGATTGACCATTGTTAATTTAATTGACTGCTTATTTCCCTTTAGTACTTACTAATTTTTATTATTTATAAATTGTCTTGTTTCAATTTATAACTTAATACCAAATTTCTCATCATCACTATATCATTATGAATCTAATGCATTTTATGGTTTGTAAAATGGATGAGTAGAACTAAATATATAGTCAAAATAAGAAATTAGAACCTGTTTGTTATACTAGGTCGACCCTATCGACCTAGTATCTTTTTTAGCCTCTATATATTGTTCTAGGTAAACTTGGTTAACCCTATACTATTTACATTCCTTTTAAATTTTATTCCAACCTATATGCACTTTACTAGATCAACTTGGTTGACCCTATATATTTTTGTAATCCCTATTTTTGTGTTAGGTCAACCCGATCAACCCTATACTATTTTCTATCACTTTTTTTCTCCTTGTGTTTTTATCTAGTCTTGTTTCATCATGATGACATATTTTTAGCCTTCCCTTAGTCAATAACATCTTATTATTAAGGACTTGGATATTAACCTCACTTATTTCATTACCTCTGATGAAACTATCAAATTTCTTCCTTCCCCTTCTCCTAAGCCTAAACCACTCACTACACAATGCAATGTAATTGAGATCCTTCATCACAATCCTTCTCCCAATACAAATGTTTGTAATACTTCACCAAATAATACTACTCAAATTTATAATCTAGACGGTTCCTAAATATTCAAAAATCTTGATGATAATACTATCTACACTCCTCACAAGAATGGTGGCCTTACCAAGCTTCCTTCTTCTTCTACCACACTTAAAACAATTAACACTAATTTTGATAATCATCCACCTACAAAGAATAATCCTCCCACTAATAATAAAAATCCTCTTCCTATCAACACTAATATCCCTCCTACAAGCACCAATCCACCTATTGATACGACTCAACTTCTTGCCCAATTTATCCAACAAATGAACATCATGTAAACAGCCAATCAATCTCAGATGATGAGCATTCAAAATAATTATTCAACCACCTCAAGTCATAATTTCTCAGCCAAATCAAAATTTTGTCCCTCTTCCTCTTAGATATGCTAATGGGAATATCATCCCTCAACCTCTAATGAATAACTAAATGATTCAACATATTCAAAATAAGCATTTATCCCCATTCATTGTGTCTATAGATATTGGAAACATTTCTCCAACTATCACCTTTAATGGGATTAAAGACCCTACTATCTTTATTAAATATTTTAGTAATATCTATAAGGAATGGGTCCAAACTAACACCTTTTCTACCACCAAGATCTTAGCTAAAACGTTTGTTGGTGATTCACTTGAATGGTATAACCAAATTCATAGACATTCCATCTCACAACTATAGGATTTATTCAATGCTTTAGTGAAGGAATTCCAACATGATGACCTTCTTGAAAATTACTTTAGTTATTTCATCAATTTCAAGAAACTTATTAATGAATCCATTCATACTTTCATCAAATGAAATAAGTATCTCACTCATAAAGTGGATCATAGCGTGAATAATTACACTCTTTTAAAACTATTTGTCACCACTCTTAAGGATCCTCTTTAATACAAAGTTTGAATCTTTTCACCTACAACTTTAAAAAAATCCTTAGACTAAGAAAAAAGGAAAGAATTTCTTATGACTCAATTTGACCCATCTCAAATAACTACTAAATCATCTTTCTAATATTTTTATCATAACATTGATTCATCTAAGCCTCCCCAACCTTAAAATGGAACATCTAATTTAACCAATTTTAACCTAACCCACCCTCCCTTGAGTCTAGAATAACTTAAGGATAAATTTCCACCCTCTAAACCCATGATATTGATCCTTCCAAACCTCCTCCAAAATGGTACAATCTAGATAAATTTTGTTGGTGGCATGCTACTATAGGTCATTCTCATGAATCTTGTCGTGATCCTCACTGATTTCTTATTTCTTCCTTACTTGTCCACATTTCAATCTTGACACTCTCAAAAAACAAATTTATCAAGATTATCTTCAAGCTTCTCAAATTGAATCTCAAGAACCATAATAAAATCAACTACCTAATAATCAACAATAATCATCTCATACCTATACATCATCTACTAATTTTTTTCAAACAAAAATTGATCCTTATTCCTATATCAATAAGGAAAATATAGCTAAAATAAACAAATTTAAACATATTGTTGCATCCATTGAGCCTCATACCTCTCCTACACATCATATGTCACATTCAACATCCTTAAAATATAAAAAACCAACACATTTACCTATATCCAGATGCACCTCCCAACCCAATGAAAATCATTCTAATAGTTAAATGTTACCTCCCTCCAACTCACATGTTTGGGCATCTTAAAATTACCATCCACATGTCCCTTTAGACATTGGGGCATCTTGTAATTCCCATCCATATATCCATTCTGAATTTGGGACATCTTATGTCACCCAACCCTACAACCACTTACCTTTTGGGGCATCTTTTGATGCCCACTCTTATTATACAATGCATAATAACAAACAAATCCATCTTCAAGAAACCTTATGAAACTTATAGGCTTGTATTTCACATGCTCATATTTGATACAGATGTTAGCATAGATCTTACTTATTCTTTTTGTCTCATGTTTCTTTATTTTTGTGCATTTTTTTTCCTTATTTTACTTTAATTTTACTATCATAATTATTTTCCTTTACATTCTTTGGTTTTCTTACACATCACATTTGGAATTTGCTTTCATTTTTGTCCTCATATATTTCTTTTATATTTATATTTTTATGCCATCTTTTGCCTTAGTATATTTATGATCCTTTTTTCCCTTTTCTTTAGCATTTACCCATTGATGTACCATAGTCTTATTTTTCTTCTTGCATTTTCTCTTTTGGCACTCTCATGGGTTTTTATTTTATGATTTGTTTCATAAGACCATGGATAGGACCTAGCACCCCTCTCAAAATTACAATCATTTTTACTTATTTTTCTCATTTTTTTGCTTGCCAATGTTGTTTTGACATCATTTGGGTTTTTCTTTGTGAGTTAATTTGTAAGAAGGCTTCCTCACTTTAATTTTATCTTGCTTATCATCACCCTCATGGGTCTCTCTTTTATGAGTTAATTTTATAAGACCATGGATAGGACTTGACCCTCCTTATAAAATTACCATTACTTTCATGTTCTTGATCCTTGTTCTCAACTTTTGCTTTTACCTTTTTTTAGATGAAATCTACACAAAAAACTATGTTATCATGTTTTCCTATGTTTCCCTTATTCTTATGATAATGAATGACACCTTTGTTGTCATTGTATCCCTCTTTTCTCCCTTTGTCACGTTATTTTCAATTTGAACTAAATTAAATTGTTTCATGTGTCATTCTACTTGATTTCCCCTTCCTTTCATCTCCACATTGGATCAAACAAGGTCAAAGTCAAGATACCACTTTTATTTCTCCTTGATTTACGAGACTCTTAGACCCCATGCTCTTCGAAGTTCTCTCTCTTAGAAACCTAGTCCCAAGTTTTTCAAATGAAATTCATCTTTGTCACCCATGTTTGGTTTTCCAAATCCATATGGAGAAGGAATAGAAAAATCCATCAAAAAATATAAAAATCCAAATCATTTGAAACAAAAGGCAATGATATATAAAAGTCAACATACAAAATCTTAAAAGTTAACATCACACCAAAATACGTGATTACAAGCACATCTCCTATCTCCAATCGAATCTCAAACTCCACAATCAAATTAACATAGAGCTAAAGTCCTTTGGGGTATGGTAGGATAGTATATTAGAATAGGAGATTTTGAAAAAACTCTATAGTGTTGCCTACTTTATCATTCAAATACTCAATCTTCATAGTAATCCTAAAGAACAGGGAACACATCATGGGGAGGTAGGTCCATTTTACTTTTCATGCATTTAGTCTTAATGGAATGGTATATATACTCCATTTGTTGACCCAAGACTTGTGTGGCTAAGATAAATTATTCATAGTCCTTAAGGTTGAAAGGTCCTCTTATTTTGACAAACCTAATTTAAGTGTCTTGACTTCGATAAAGAGTTCCTCTACCTTTGTTTTTTCCTTCATTCTCCCCTCCACTCATTTCATTTCCCCCCTTGATAGCAAATTATGATTTCAAATTTGTTTTCCCTCTTCTTTAATTCCTTCTTCTCCATATTTTAAAAACATGCTATCTTTACTTTGTTTTAATTTTATCTATCTTTTGATGAAAAATAACATGTTTTAGAAACTATGGATCTCTTATTTCTTTCATTTGTCATTATTGTGCTACCCTTCTATTGCAGATAGTTAAGTCTGCACCCTTTTGTCAATATTACATTTTTTTCTTTATGTATGCCTTCTTCATTTTTGTCTTACATCTTTACTTACATTTCATTCAACATTATTTCCTATTTCTCTTTATGTTTGATTCTTTCATGCCTATCTTAAATGAGCTTACTTTTCACCTTCTTCCATATCTTTTTTCACTTCATCTTGTATTACTATTTCATTTGCCATTCATGTTTTACATGCTTCCCGACATGATTTTGTATGTTCCACATTCCTTTTTTCCATTTATGTTTAACATGTTTTCTTATAATTTATCATTTATTCTCCAATCATTTTTCATTTATTTCCAATCATTTTTCATTCATTTTCCATCATTTATCATTCATTTACCATCCTTTTGTCAATCATTTGCCTTTAATATTCTAAACTTGCCTTAACAATCTTAATTTTTCAAAATTTCCTAAAATCTCTATATTTTCCACTATCATATGTCTATCTTCCAAAAAAATTGATTTTTGGCTATTTTTTGTATTAACTTCTATAGGTTCACCTAGTGTACTCTACATTGGACACCTTCACATTTCTTGCAGTCTACTTCTTTACGTATGGCACTAAGGTAAGTTAAAGGTATGTGTTTTTCAAGACAATTTTTTCATTTATCTTATTTGTTTATTATTGTACCCATAATTAGCATCAACATTTTGTGTTATCATGTTTTATTTTGAATTACCATCTCATGTTGCACTTATGTGACACATGATGAGCTTTGGTTGGGGCATATGTATACACATAATATTTTCAAACTTTGTATCTTGAAAGAACCTGTCAAGTATCAATCTCTCTTAGTGCATGCCTTAAGGGGTGTACTGGAAAAAGGGTGGTAGACCATCGGTGCTTCATAAGATATTGTTCCTTTTGACACTTGTCATCCACACACTTGTCTCATAAAAACATGTGACCTAAGCTTATTCTCCTTATCCATAACCATTCCAATCATTTTTATGCTTTATTCCCTCATTTTTTACCTTAGCAACCTTTTTAACTATTCAAAAAACTAGGTCAACATGGTTGACCTAGTACAATTTAAGGACTTTTTATCTCTTTTATTTTGTTAGCCTTCTAACTAACCTAGCATAGACTTAGTGAGTTAGTTATTAAACATGCTAGGTCAACCAGGTCAACCTAGCATCGCTGACATCCCCAAATGATTTTAGAGTAAGATACTAATATATATACAAGATAATTTACTACTATTTCATAAGAGTGAATAATTAAGTGAAGAAGTGAAAATAAACATTTGTTTATTGACCATTCTACTTGGTAAATAAAGCTTTAGGGTTGAATACTTTATTTAGAGCTTTGATCTCATCTTGTGAATAAGTCTTTTAGATGCTTGGATAGGTTGTGTATCCTAGATATGATTTATATTATTTATCCTTACATACCATGACAATCTCTTGTAAATCACCTTGCCCAAGGGGGAGATTAAGGCTCGGTGGGTTCATCTTCAAAGGTAAGTATTCTTAGTTTTATTCCTATTTTGTAAGAGTAGATAGATAGTGTATTTGTATTCTTTTCTTCCATGTATTAGGATTCTATATACATTGACATGAGTATATGTCTCATATACATGTTTATTTTAGTTGTGTATTTGTTTTGTTTTGTTTCTAACCCCCACTTTGTGCCATAAGCTTTTGTGCACACTAGATTATATTTACTTTTATTGTTATTAGATTAGTGAACTATTAGATCATAGGACTCTTTTAGGGTTATTATATGATTGTGTTAGACTGTAGGCTTTGGAACCCTACCTCACATGGTGTGTTATGACAAGTGATTCCATAATACGGTCTAGTGTATCCTCACATTGGTCATGCTCCTACTTAACAATTGTATGTTCCCTAATAAAAAATGTAGGTGTGCTCTATCCCATTCGATCTAAGATTGATTTATAGACATGATGTATTTTTAATTGCATACAAGTTATATCATTGATAATAAGGATGAGCATCTCCACATTGGTAGGCACAATTGACTCATTCACATTGCTCAATTCTTATTCTTCTAATGATCTCTTTCATCACTTTGTGCATCATCATATGCTTATTTGTTTGTGGCTTCTCTAGTTATTAGACCATCACATGTACATTTATACTTGTTCATATTTAATATGTGCAATAGGTTATATCTTTGAGTTATGCTTGCCAATATTCCCTACTGGGGCACAATCAAATATCATTTTTCAATCTAGGTCTAATTTGAGAGCCATGCCTAGTAATTGTAAGACATAATTACTTGAAAACTATTAACTCTATTGGATTTAGTTTTAACTTGCCTAGGTTTAGTTTAAACCCATTCTAAAATTAAACTCAACCTTGACTCATTAGGTGCGAGTTAATTACTAAGGTTATAAATACAAAGCCTTGCCTATTGAATTCATAAGCTATTTTGGTGCAAAGTTATTATGCACAAATATATTCAAAAAGATATTCGATGTAGTATTATAATTACTAAATGCTTAAAAAGTAAGGTTACCATGCCCAAATCTTAATCCAAGTGATAACATAATCCAAGGTACCAAGGAGAGAAGGAGCCAAGCAACCTCCATTATTAAAAATTTATTGATGCACAAGCTGAGCAAGACATTAAACAAAGCCATTTGGAGCTCTACGAAAGTTAAAAGAGTTATGAACTCTCCCTAATGTCTAGGCTAGAGGTTTTATAATCTTAGTGTGTTTATTTCATTGGTTTTATGAGACTAACTTCTCCTCTATGTCAAATTCCCAGCTCAAAATAATACAAGCCTATATATTACTTGAAGAGACCTCTCCTTAGTGGATTGAGTTTTAATAATATGTTTTAGACCTAAAAAAATCATTTATAATATTTATATCCTATAAATTTATTGGCAAACCACTTCAATCACCTCTCAAGCTTATTAAAGCACCTAGACTAGGGTTTTGACCATTTTATGGTTCACCCATTTGTATAGGGTTTCAAAAGCTAAAAATTAACATGGAACATGGTCATAGGCTAGGTAATTCAAGAACACACTTTTTAGAGGTTTGACACATATGTGAGGTATGTAGAGCAAAAACTTAGTTTCTAGGTATGGAGGCCTAATTGAGACCTAATTGAGGAGAGATATCATATGAAAAAGGATAATCTCTCTCACTTTCAAGTCATGAAATGTAGCATGGAGATTTAAGAAGATGATAGGTACTCAAAAATATATTTATTTTCCCAATGTCATATGTACAATCGTCTACACAAGGAGGTTTGCATGTTTTGAGGGCCATAAAGAAGTGAGTGCTAGTGAGAGCTTTAGGTGTAAAATTAAGTCTTGAAGAGAGTTTAAGGTTTATAAATGAGTTATTTCAGGTATATTGTGATATGAAATTGCCTTTCATAGAGAATAAATGAATTTATGAATGCAAAATAAATATTTAACACTTGTAATCAAGGGAAGGCATGGTAAATCCAATTGGGCTTTAAGACACCTAAAGGGTGTAATTATCATTGCAATGCTAGTTTTAGGAGTTTCCTAAACAAGTGAAAAGATTCAAAATATCAATTTAACATGACTTGATAATTAATGAGGCCACTTATCATCTCACAATCCAAGACAAGGGGAAGTTTTGGAGAAGAAGAAAAGGTGTCAAATAAGGTTTGAAACTCCTATGTCAGTTCAAAGAGGAAAGCATATTCAAGAGATACACACTTGTCCTTAGAGACTTGTTTCAAACTCATTTCTTGGCTATAACTCTCATAATATACTTGTTACATCTCTCTCATATGCCCTTCTCTCTTCTCTATTATTTCCCTATAAATTTAGCCTTGATAGGATATGCATGTATCCTCCACCTGGGTATGGAAAAGCCCTACCCATTTGTAAGCCTTTGATCAATGAGAAAATTCTAGTTTTACCTCCTCCTTTGATTAGTTTCAATGTATGTGCATGACTAGATGATCTTTCAAGTGATTAACTTAGCTTCCTTGGCATGTTGTCCTTTTCTAGAATTCATACTCAGTTTAAAAGCCTTTTTATAGGTCTTTTGAAGTGTCCAAGTGAATTTTTAAAGGTTGAGTGAGTTATATACTCATTAGTGTAATTTTATGATCTCTTGATTAGTCCTCCCATCCCAAGCATCTTTCACAACCTCCATAATGAAGTGTTGATGTAGAGAGGTAGATTTAGAGTAGTGTTTGTTTGAGGTTAGTCTTATGGTTGATTTGCACATGTAACTAGTTGGTAGTGGTCAAAAATATTTTGGTTCATCACCTCCATTAGAGTAATTTTATATCCCTTTCCTAAAAATTTGGTAGATTAGTGTGTTAGGCCAGGTTGTAGGAGAAATAATAATAAAATAACATCACAAAGAAATTATTTCACATAAAATAGATGTTGTATTATGTCAAGATTCACTTTTTAAAAGGAATGTGAAAAACTTTTTAATAATTTCATGTGAGGTGCTTACAAAACCAACATTCCCCTGAACCAACAGTCCCACTAACAAAATATAATAAACTAAAATCAAATACTAACAAAGTAAAATACTAAGTAACTTTGGATCAATAAAAATTAATCTAATAAACTCCCCCTTGATCCAAAGGGGTATAGAAAGACTAAAGCAAAGAACTGTGAGTCATCCAAGTAGACACTGTTACAACTAAAATTAGTACACTATACATCTTGGACTGATTGACACCCTGATCATCCATGCACTATAGTAAAACATGATCATGTACTATCTAACTAAATTTATCCTCACATAAAATTCATCCAACAAGTGATTTCCCCCCATACTATGTATATCACATCGCAAACTAATTCTCAACAATCACCAACCTCTCCTACAGGCATTTGCTCAACACTAATAAGCTAGCAACTCAATGCTAACTCATACTGCAACCACCGATGACTGATTAAAATCCAATATGCAATATCTTCTCCCCCTATCAGATGAGAGGTGAGAAGTTGTGTATCAAATAAGCCAAGTATAAACCACTGAAATTTTCTACATCAAAGATCATATCAACACTAGATCTATGAAAGTGAAGTACACAAGCCTTAAAATGCTACTAAAGTAAATCCTAATCTTGAGCCTAGTAGTTCACATAAGACGGGTAAGTCATCATCTTAGAATATATAGTCATAAACTTTTGAGAAAATAACTTCATAATCATCCCATCCATTAGAAGAATATGAAGAAAAATAACTAGAAGAGGAACTAAAAGAGTGACTAGAGTGATCAATAGTGTTTACTTCTACCTTTTATCGATGTTGAGAGGACCTCCTTTTGGAGGGGAACTCTATAGAGAGGTGTCCTATGCCACCAAAATTATAGATTATTCTTTCACATCCGCTAGAATTAGAATAATAATAAACACATGAAGAAGAATGTTGGTGCTTGTTCTTGTGTCTATGTGAATGTTTGTGGTGATGCTCATGCTTTTGAGAACTAGAGTGATGTCTATGCTTTGAAGAACCAAAATGATCCTTATGTATATAATGATGCTTATGTCTAGAAGTATGATGTGAAGAGTGTTTTTATCTCTGAAAGTGCTTCGTGGAATGATTTTCTTATGCTCATATAATGGATTACATGTTTTGGTATAGTGGGCTTCCTCAATAGGTTTTTCTTTCTTCTTTACAAATTATTTCTCATGTTAAGTCAGCAACTCACAAATGGAATCAAAAGTAGATTTGTTAAGCTTATCACTAAGCTGTAACATTTATAGAAAGTTCCCATAGCTAAAGCTAAGGCCATTCAAAACAATATAAATGAGTATTTCATCATCAATTTTCCCACCAATAGTGCCATATTATTATTTAAAATTCTTAATTCATGACACATATTTTGAAACATCTTCATCATCTGTTAGTTTTATGTTTAGCAACTACATAAGAAGATCAATTTTCTTATAATTAGGTTGTTTATCATACAAATATTTTAGATCTTTCCATGCTTTCCAAGCTTTAGACTTGATTGCCTCTATGTGAATTATGAATTGTGCACTACAAGTAGATTTCAATAAAGCAAGGGTACACTTCTCACGTTTCTAAAATTTTACAAGATTTGTGGCATTGATGGGTAATGCTGGTTGTTTTTCAATTACTTCTAATAAGTCATTGAAAATTAATGTATTTTCCATGTTCATTGACCATTCCTTATAGTTTTTAAGATTTTTTTTTACCATTTTTGGAAATTAAACTCACAATTTTTGCCATGGTGCTAAAGAAACAAGTCAAAACAAGACAAGGGAATACTATTTTGAGGTTTTGCCTTTACCTTAAAAAATAGTTTTTTAAATACAAAAAATTCTTGGGAATTGTAAAATTTTTCACCTTATAACTTCTTATTACACCCTTTTTTCTCTAATGTCATTTTACAAAAAAAAAAAATATATTCTTTTCAAAAAAACATCTTTGACTTAAATGAAATTTTGACAAAAAAATAATATCAATGTGTTTTGAACTCAAGAATTCTTTAATCCCTTTTGTTTTTAATAGACTAATTTTTTTTTCTATCCATCTTGTTGTCAACAAACTTAGTAATTAAAAAACAAGATATCTTATGTATTCCTTATCTCCTAATAAAAAAATACATATATTTAAAGCTTTCTCTTATGGATTTGATTTACTAGGCTTTTTACATCAAATGTCTCTATTTTAACTCATACATAACTAAATAAAAAAGCTACATGGCTTTTAATTAACACATCTTTAATTTAGTCCTTAATATTGTTATAAAGGGCCCCATACATTAGTGTAAAGACAAGAAATCAAAGCTTACTCCATTGGATTTATGCACTGATACAAATCAACCATGCTATGTTCCACCATACAAGTCTACATTGATGGATTTTTTTACTCAGTAGATTGTTTGTTCTTTCATAATATTTTGTTCCCAGGTGAATTCTTTAGCTTGGATGCTGTCAGATTGTAGGATTGAATACTTTTTAGATTTGAAGGCCTTACTAGGACCAAAAAAATAAAAAATCACATGAAGGTTGATTGATGCAGTAATGAGATTGAGATACTCATTTATTCTCAGATCTGTATAGACTTGTATAACTACATATAGAAAATGAGAATAGTAAAATAATAGGATATAATGTGAGCCCCCACACAGTGATCAATTATTTTGAAATAAACAAGCATCCCTTTATATTTCCACAAATTACTTAAAAAAAATCCCCTTGACTATTTTAAATATTATCCGAGTTTGAGTGATGTAAAAATGACCTCTTTTTTATATCAAATCTACCATAAATATGATCAAAGAGAAGGACATTGCAAAACCTATGGAAGGAAACCAAGCAAAAAGGATTCTTAGATATTATTATCTTTCTTTAATGACGTCCACCTATTGGAGTCTATAATTGGCAAGTTGTAAATGGAGTATCTAGACTTATGCAAAAAATCCCTATTTATTCATACATTACACCATGAAAGGAGGGTAGATAGGATAGGTTGAAGGCTTCAAGGGTAAAGGTAATCAATGTTGAATCTTCCACTCAAATTTCCAAGATCTAATAAATCTTCAATGGATTGTCTTCAATTCTCTTGCATGTCTTCTTTCATCTGGGCTCTGATACCACTGTTAGGCTAGGTTGTAGGAGAAATAATAATAAAATTACATCTTGAAGAAATTATTTCACACAAAATATATATTGTATTATGTCAAGATTTATTTTTTACAAGGAAGGTGAAAAACTTTATAAGCTTTTCACATGAGGTGGTTATAGAACCAACATTCTTGTGAACCAACAATCCCACTAACAAAATATAATATACTAAAATCAAATACTTACAAATTAAAATAATAAGTAACTTTGGATCAATATAAATTAATCTAACATAGTGAATGAGCCTATGTGATACATAAAGGGGAGCTAGTCCTATAACCTAGAGATTTAATCCAACATTAGGCCACCTATAGCCTAGGATTGTCTCCATGTTATCCCAAATTTGGAAGGCTTGAAATACCTTTCAAGGGTGCAAATTTAGGCTATAAAATTTTTGGCATACTTGGTAGAACTAAAGTCAAAATTGGTTGAAGGATTGTTGGTGTTGTCCTTCTACATATCATCTTTTGGAGGCATTCAAAACATTAATGGTAAATATGAGATCAATCAGTTAGTTCTAGTAGCCCAGGCACTTGTTCAAAGTAAGTTATGTTTTTAATTCACCATCTTGATGAGTTATATGGTTGAGTTTGAAGTGAATTTTAATTTCACACAAGTTGAAGAGGCATTTCAAGAATATAATATTCCCTATCAGCCCTATGATGATCCTTATCAATCCTATACTGATCCATATCAGCCTCACCATGATTCTTATCTTCTTTATCATGAGCCATATCAGTCTTATGATCAGTCTACACTCTCCCTACATGACTATGATGTTGCATATGATCAGCCTTTTCAAGACCATGTTATCCCTAGTCAACATATCCACTTCTTAAATTAATCCATTTAAAGTTTCAAGCAATCTCTCTTGGGATATGGAAGGTATATGATAGGGCTTAACACATAAAAGGATTATGGTAAAAATATTTATAGTATCTCATTCATAATGTTAGTGACTCATTATATCTAATGAAAAGGGAATGGTCACCTATTGAGAGATTAAATTGGTAAAGCCTATCAAGTGAGATGGTGGATATAAGTGGTATAATTTAAAGCATAGAGGATAAGCTAAGAATTCATTAAGGATAGTAGGTTAAATACTATCATCCCCATGTGTCTTCATATATACCACCTTGGCCCTCATATGTGCCACTGATTCTTCCCCAATAGATAATTTTAAGTGATCTTCAAAGTGTTTCAAATCATTCACATACTCCTCAAACTTTCCCTTCTTGAAAATCAATCCAAGAGAATATTCAAAATAAGGAAGAGGTTGTTATTGAGTAGCCTATTTTTGAGAACCAAGATAAAGAAAAATTAGAGAACTTGATTACTACTTGGAGGGAAGATAATGAATCTATTTTGGCACAAAATTTTACTCCTCTTCCTTAAGAACCCCCCAATAAGTCTTTCAAGATTCTAAGTTTGAAAAAAGTGGTGAAATCATAGGGTAATCAAAGTAATACAAACATAGATTGGGGAGTTAAAATCAAGGAATAATATGAACCTATGAAAGTCCCTTCCATCCCTCCCCAAGAGCCCTATTATATCCCATATCAGATTTCTTATGCTCCCTATCCTCATGAAGTCATTAACCATCCTAAAATAGAGCCTCTAAGAGATCTAATTCAATCTCCAAGAGAACCTATTAGTTTCAAAGTCTCAATTTGGAACCAAGTAGTTAAGTCTTGGGATAAATAAAAGGAAGACTGCCTAGATAAGGAAGCATAAGAACTTGTGCTTATTCAAGCCTCATATACCCTACCCTAAGAATCTCTAGTTATTCCCTAATGGAAACAAATTCAAGAAAACATATAAAGGAAAGAAGGAGTGATTTTTGAATAGGCTATATCTTAAGCTATATCTAAAATTGATAGATTGAATCATGAAGGTGAAGAAGAAAACCAAGTATCCATATCCCAACTCAACTTGCTCTCTCCAAGAATTAATAAAAGAGTCTTCCATCCCTAAATATTCAAGTTGAAAGAGTACTCCTTTAGTTCCTAATCAAACTCATGAGCATATTCATCATCCTCCCACCATCTCCCTTCTTGAAGAGGAGCCTATTCTATGGAGGATAGGGGAAAAAGTTGTAGCTACAAGTGAGTTTTAAGGAGAGTATGATGAAGATTTCTCAAGTGTATATGATGAGGGATTCACCATTGGTACTCCACTTAAGGAATACAAAGTTAATTTAGTTTTCAAAGATGAAGTCAAAGGGAATATTGAAGGAGTGAAAGCTAATCAAGCTACTACAACATAAGAAGAAGCCTCTAAAGATGTACTTCACATTATATCTCTTTAAGAGGGATGTTAAGAGAAAGATGAATATATATGGCATCAGTACCTAAATATTTGCAATGAATGTGAGGCTCTTCAAGGGCCTATACCTCTTATTGGATAGATTGATGATGTTGTTAAGATTGCTCTCTTGCTTGAGAAATAATATGGGGATCCACAAGAGACCATTCAAGATCATTTCATGGAATCCCTAGAATCTAAGGATGATGTTTATTCTATAATCCAAGATATGGTCATATTTGAGGTAGGTTAAAACATAAAGAAACATAATGAGAAGGATCTTGAAGCACAAGATGAGTTCATCTTCATAAGTGTCTGGTTTGTTGTTGTTTACTCACTTGAAAACATGCCAAGAGAGTTGGCAAGTAAGAAGCATGACCTATCAAAAACCATGTTCAAGAGGCAACTTTTCTTGTATCATTGTTCACCTCATGGAGTAGAAGATCTGATAAATTTTCCTTTTGATCTAGGAGAAACATGCTGAGAGGTTAGTTGTATACTATAGTTTACTTTTGTGTATTGTCTTGTTACTTTACTTTGTGTGTTGTCTTGTTCCTTTTCTTTGTGTGTTTGTCCTTATGTTATGTGTCTTAGAGTTCAACCAATTATCTTATGTGGTAAAAAAATTTGTAGTCAAGTGTTAAGGTTTGATTAGGTCCATGTTTGAGTGCAAGTGACTCTATTACCCAATGGATGGACTAACCAACCAGTCTAGTAAGCATAACAAGCATGCTACCCCTATGAATTGCCAAATTGTTGACCAATTTTTTACCTTTGGCCAAAAAGGGTCAACCGCTGTAGTTTGAAACTTGTTTATTATCCTTGTTAATGAGTCATAAGCCTTGTTTGAGGAAATTAAGGTAATTTAACATATTTTAAGGTTTTTGACAATATTAAGGTTTTCATTGTGGCCAATATGAATCTTATTAAAGCCTCATTCTTACATAATTTGATAAATCCAATGGTGAAAAAATCATTTGAAGTCTTAAAAGGTCTTAGATAGATATATGTCCTGTTTATGAGATCATCCAATATGCATTAGCCTTATTTGAAATTGTAAGTGTTTTCTAAGGATTCTAAAGTTAATTCCAAAGTTGATCAAGGTGGAATAACTATACGTACACTTCTAAAATCTATTTAAGTAGTTACCCAATGTGCATATAGGTTAGAAATGTCATTATAAGTTAGAAGGTAATCTACATAACAATTTCAACACCAAAGAAGGGAGTTTTAGGCACTTGTACAGACTTAATGAGATCAACTTCAGGGGAAAAAGGTTTAAAAGTGTCTCTCCATCACCCAAAAATAAATTTCACCCTCAATAAGCTTGTATAAGTTTCAATTAGGAAAAATCCACATTCTTTCTCCTATCGATCTCCTTGTAAACTCATAAAGGATATTCTCATGTGGATAGTATAGGACATACACATGGAGTTAGATCCCAAGATATTGACAAAATATAAGGACCCTTATGGCCATTCAATTAGTTAAATTTGTTGTTTTATTAACTTCCTTATCTTTATGAACAATTTCTAAGGAGCTAAGGTCCTTAAAAGATGTGTTAAACCCCATAGGCCCATTATTTCTCATCAAGATGGTAATTTTCAACAAATTGAAGCATGAGAGAAATTGAAAATGATTATCATAGGTATTCACAATAATCTCACACCTTTATCCACCAATTTGGCACATGTGGAATTAAGAAATGAGCAAAGACATCTCCACAAGATAGGTTTGTAGGTTGTTGATAATGGTTTATTGATGTTTCAAGGTACTCAATAAATAGAAACATGTTTATAAGGATAATATATCATGTTTCCATTCCACATAAATCCATTCATATCCCCCAATGTTTCTCCATTCTCATTCTAATACCATTTTCTCCAAGTAACAAACAATGTTTTCAAGCCTTTTGGATTGTGTCATGGATTTGCTGTATAAAACATGGTTGAAGGAGTCTTGTCTTGGATTTTAAAAAGTGTATGAAGGTATTGAAATAATGAGATAGTTAATAATCCAATAAATAAACATGATTAGGGCTCAATATTTCAAAGCTTACATCATGTAGGACTTAAAACATAAAAATGTAGACCTATGGTCTACATTGCATAAGAAATGGTGTTGAAATGCATACTAGAGTTGGTTTTGAAAAGCCTAAATCATGAAGTAATTATAATGTTTCAATACTTTAATGGTTTAATACTAGTGTGGAAGGTTAATTTTCATGACTAAATGCACATGACACCCCAACCATCACCTACAGGCAGAATAACAAATTTGAGCATTTTGAGGTCTTGAGTTAGCATGGAGAGTGTCTGAGATGTACATGTGGAATATGAGAGAGACAAAGATATTTATTAAGATATATCCAAAAATACCATAAATCTCTAATTGGATGATCAATACATGGAAAAATTAAAGATCCTAAATAGGCCTATAGGTAAGACATGAGAAAGAAATATATGCTTGTGAATATATGAGGTCTTAAGAAGGTTGTAAAGTTTCAGTGGAAGATAATTAGTTATTAATATGTTATAAAATATATTTGAGTGATCAGTAATTTGTGTTGAAATCATAAATTCCATGATGTAACCAAAACCCCAAATGGCTACCCATAAGTTGGCTTGAGTAGTTCAAGTTGATTTCAAACTTAGAAAGAGAACACAATGCATAGTAGTGGGGTTGGGGATTAGATAGATGGATGGATAAGGTGATAAGATTAATTTTAGTTAAAATATACCAAAAGGAAGGTTATATGATGATATGACCAAACCAAACTCACTATAACCCTATAGTCACACAGTCAAGTTTGGTTTCTACATGTTTCTCTAGTCAAGTACAAGATGCTTACTTGTTTTTGAGAGAGAAGAGGATATGGTTAAGAATAAAATCACATGGGAATTATATTATAATATATATAATAAAATCCATGGTATTTAGAGTCAATAAAATTGGTTCCAAGGTTAACAAACCTGTATAGGCATGTTGAGCCTAACATCAAGTACACAACCAGCTATGGTCACTAATAGTAGTTTGTTTGAGAACCCTAGCCTAAGTAATTGAAGAATATAGTAGGGTTGAAGAGATATCTGGAATGAAAAAAGATTTAAATAGTTCAATGGAGTTTATACATACGTAAATAGGTCAATTACAACTTAAAACAAGCTTAAAAATAACACTCTCAAACCTAATTTCTCTTCTAAGACTCAATAACACAGTCTGCCAGCCAAAGAGGCTACCAACTTTGCTTAGATATATTAGTATAATATTAATTGTGGTAAGATATACTAAGGTAAAATATATGGGAATATTCAATATATTTTTTTGGCATTAAGTCTTCCATTTAGGGCCTGTACTTTATGAATTATCGTTAAGATGATAAGGCACCTTAAACCCTCCTAAACCCATCCTAGTGACCCGATGTGAGAAATAGACTCTAAAATACACTAAAATATAATGATTAAACTTTTAAATAAATTTTATGACCTTTTAGGTCTCATAAGCATCTGTTCAAGTAGTAGTTGGCACATAAGAAGGTACAAGTGTATATAATTAAACTAAAATGCATGGTTATAGGCTCTTTTATGAAGGTGCATGGTAAGAATTGGTTTCCAAATCAATAAAAAAGGTATATAAAGTCTTTAAAAATGATATAAAATCATACACACACCTATTCATGTCTCATATAGAGGTATATAAACTATTGACGTCATCAAGTTGGCTAAGAAGGGAGAAATGCATCATTTTGCTAACCAAGAAGCCTATATGCATGGCTATAAATTACTTCAAGAGACCTCTCATTAGTTTATTGAGTTAAAATAAGGTGTTTAAGACCTAAAAAGATAATTTACAAGATTTATAACTTGGAAAACCACCTCAATCACCTCTCAAGCATGTTCAAGTACTTAGACTAGAGTTTTAACCATTTTATGGTTCACCTATCCACATAAGGTTTTATAAGATAAAAATTGACATGGATCATGGTCATAAGATGGGGAATTTAATCACACATGTTTTGTATGTTTCACATTTGTGAGAGGTCTATAGAGTAAAAACTTAGTTTCTAGGCATGGAGGCCTAATTGAGACCTAATTAAGGAGAGAGATTAGATGAAAAAGGACACTTTCACTCACTTTCAAGTCATGAAATTTTGCATGGAGATGTAAGGGTATTATAGATACTCAAAAATATCTTAATTTTTCAAATATAATTAGTAAAATATATATACACATAATATTTTCAAACTTTTATCACTTACAAACACTCTTTATCTTACAGGAACCTGTCGAGTCTTAATCTCTCTAAGTACATGCCTTAAAGGGTGAATCAAAAAAGGCGTGGGTAGACCATTGTTTCTTCACAATATTTTAGTCCCTTTTACCACTTTTTATCTACATAATTTTCTCCTAAAAACCTTATCCCTAAGCTTATTCTTCTCTATTTCACATTCCTTAGTCATTTTCTACCTTTAGTCCCCTTAATTCTAACCTTAATCCCCTTTCGACTGTTCATTGTACTAGGTCAGCTGGATCAACCCTATATAGTTTTGGGTAAATTTATTTTAGGGTCTATGTTGGCTCTTAGCTAACCTATCCCATCACTTAGTGAATTCTTGTCCATAACTTTACTAGGTCGATTGGGTTGACCCTGTCAGCCAATTTTTTTTGAAGGGATTAAGTTTAAATCCACCTATATATACAAGTTTATTTAGACATTATTTAAATAAGATAAGAATAAGTAAGATATATTTCACATATTCTTATCTACCATTATACTTGAGGAGCAATCTTAGGGTTTCATACTTTCTTTAGAGATATGGATATTATCTTGTGGAGAAGTATTTTGGATGCATTGATAGGTTGTGTAGCCTAGAGTTGATTTATCCTTATCATCATTACATACCACAACAACCTATTTCAAAACACCTTAGACAAGGGAAATATTGAGGCTCAGTAGGTTCATCTTCAAAGGTAAGTATTCTTAACTTCATTCCTCCTTTGAAAGAGTAGATGAATATGCATTTATATTTTTCTTTCACGTATTAGGATTTTGTATACATTAATGTGAGTATATATATCTCTTATTCATGTTTAATTTTGTTATTTATTACCCATAATTTGTGCCACAAGCTTTGGTGAGCACTAGATTAGACTTTACTTTACTTGTTATTAGTTTAGTACATATAAAACATAAGACCTAGCTAGGGTTATTGCATGATTGTGCTTGGTTGGATGTTTTGGAACCCTCCCTAGTATTGTGTATTGTGATAATATATCCCCTAATTGGGTTTAGTAGATCCCCATATTGGTCATGTTCTCTATTATCTAACGTATCCCCAATCAAAAGTGTATGGTATGATCTATATTCCCTAAGTTAAGATTAATTTATAGACATGATGCATTTTTGATAGCATACATTTTGGTGAGCTCAATGTGAATTTAAACCTTATAGGTTTTATTTCACATTTTTTTATTATTTCATTATTTTATTTATTATTTTTCTATATTTGAGATACTAGGTCGATAGTGTTAGTATAGTTCTAACTTTTGTGTGTAGTTTTAACACATAATCACATCCATATGAATCTATTTTATTTATGTAGGTTTTTCATCAAGTATAGGCTACTAGGTCAACTCTATCAACATAGTACACTTTTAGAGTTCCAAGATAGACTAATAGGTCAACCTTGTCAACACATTACACTTTCGTACTTCCAAAAAACATACTAGGTTGACCCTATTGACATAGTGTACTTTACAAGTTTCAATAAATAGGGAACTATAGAATTAGGTTGACCTAGTTGATCTATTTGGCAAAATTTGTAAGTATAAATTAGGGTACTTCAATAGCAATCTCATTCTCCTTTACATCTACCAACCCACCAAGGTTTTTTTCTCTCCTTCTCTATCATTTATGTTATTCATTACAGTTTTATTTTTCATAGTTTGTATCTTTAAATCTACCCCTATACAATAAACTAGGTCCACTCTATTGACCTAGTTCTATATTTTGTCTTTTGTTTATAAAACTAGGTTGACACTATCAATGTAGTTTTTTTTATAAACCCTTACTTTCACAGTATAGTAGTAACATTTTTGACTCTATTCTATAATCTTTGCATACACTGTCATTTGAACTAATATTGTATTATGTTCAAAGTTAGAATTAACACATATATGTTAGTAATTATCTCACACTTTCACTATCAGTTACTTTTATGCTTAAAATAGATCACATAGTCTAATTAGGTGGTTTTTAAATATACCATTTAGTTGTAGTATTTTTCTCTTTTATGCACACACTACCAAATCACATAAATCTTAAAATTCATTTTAACAATTATCTACCCAAGGCTTACCTACTTGGATTTCATCATCAAGGGGGAAATCCACTTGATTTTATGACTAAGTATAAATATATGGTTAATGTTATATATTGGCAAAGCACATGAAACCCTTATCATTGTGGTGTGTGAAGTGATGGGGTAGGCACCAATACCAAGCTAGTACCATTGACAATATAGATCCCTTTTAACCTAAACATCCTGAAACCATCCATACATTGCTTTCTAGTTCTTTGCTTATAGATAACTCCCTATCATAGCTAAAATCATATTATAATAATCTAAAAACATTTAATATGACCACTTAACATTTAATTTCCAAGTTGATTGCTTGTTCTTTGCTCAATTGTATGTTGTATTATAAAAACTTGCATTGGCCAATGTTGGTGCAAGGTTTTGTGTTATGTGCCTCAATTGTATCATCCTAATTGACCCAATTTATTGTGTGTTTCCTTTCATTCTTTTCTTTCAAAATCACTTGCAAAATTTTTATTGTTTTAGTACATAGTCATTCTGCTAGACACAATCTCTTACAAACTATCTTTTTTCCCTACCTATAGTACTAGGTCGACCCTGTTAACACAATACTATTTTTTGCTTCTTAATATACAAAACTAGGTCTACTCTATCATCTCTATATATTTTTCATACCTATTTTCCACCCAAGTTATAGAACTAGGTCAACCCAATTGACCTATATCCCTATTTTCTCAAAATTTTCTCCCTTATTTTTTATACTAGGTCAACTCAATTAACTATGTAATCTTATCTATTCATTTCTATTTCCTTTCTTTTTGCATCACTTTTTACCTTATCTAGTCCTTCTCCTTCATCATGAAATTCCTATTTTAGGAAAAAATTGAGTTGAATTCAATGGATATGATGAGTCTTACCAACCCTCATAGGGTCTCCCATAAGAAGATTAGGGATCCTCTTCTAGATGAGAATAATGTTCATATATCCACTTGCACAATGCAGTATGGGACCCATTCTCATTATTATTCACTATGTAATACTCTCTTCTCATTTAAAGATTAACCCATGTTAGATTATACCCCTAAAATTCTCTTCTTTATCTTTAAGTTTCCTCAACATCAAGCAAAGGATCCTTCTACCATTTACCATCTCATGATTAGTGGTCAAGTTGAAGAGCCTCATTCACCTTCTCCCACATTCTCACATGGATTTATGGATTCCAATTTCTTTGATTCTTAGCTTCTTCCCTCTATTTTTACCCCTTCTCATACCATGACTTCTTCTTTATCTTCTTCCACCTCCATGACTAGTATCTCCACTAACATGGCAGGTTCTACATATAGTGGGCCTCTCCCAAGACCCACTCTCCTCAATTATTCCACTAGTTCATCATTTACTACCCATGGTAATCATGATTTTAGTGCTTTCTCTTCTCATCCGTTCACTAGTACATATTTTTACACACAAGAAAATTATGCCACTAGTGCCTCACATTCTAACAACCCTTCTCAAGCTCCTACCAACACCAATAGTGGTACCCAAGCCACTACTCCCAATTATAATGTTTCAAACAATGATAAAAATTCTAATCAAACCCATCAACTCTTATTACAAACCCTTAATCAAATAAATAATTTTATAGCTCATAATACAAATCAAATGTTATGAATTCAAATTCACATTATCCATCTTTAAAACCACCCTCAATAGATGCCATGGGGCATGCATAATCAAAATGTTCCCCCACCTCCTCTTTAGGATGCCCATGGTAATATCATTATTTCACTTCCTCTTTTCAACAATACAATCAAACATCTTCAAAATGAACCTCTTACATCTCAAATTATTGATATTGATATAGGAGGTATCACCCCTACCATTTATTAGAATGGGTTAATTGATCCTACTCATTATCTAAAAACATTTATAAATATATATAAAGATTGGGTCAAATTAAATACCTTTTCCACTACCAAGATATTAGACCAAACCCTCATAGATGATGATTTATATTGGTATAACCAACTTAAAAACCATTATATTACTAGTTTGGAAGATTTAGTAAATGCTTTAGTCCAAGAGTTCCAAACTAGTGATCTTCTTGATAATACCTTGGCCCATTTTATCAATTGTAAGAAACAAGAAAATGAAACTGCCCAGCTTTCCTTAAAAGGTGGAAAACATTATCCAATAAATTGAACATAACATGGCTAATGATAACCTTTTCCATCTGTTTACCAATGTTTTTTTTCCCAAGTTTCAATATCGAGTTCACACACTCTCTCTACATAATTTGAAGGAGGTTATTGACCAAGCTAAATATCAAGATTTCCTTATGCATTAATTTGATCCACCCTAACCTTATAAGGGTACTCATATCTTCCTTAAGAAAAAGAATCATCATGCTACCAATGATGGTGTCATGGACTCTTATGACACCATTCACACTATTCAAGCTATTGTTCCTAACCAATATTTAGAACTAGCTCTCCTTCCTCAATAATTCACTAATCCTCACTTATCTTCACCTAATAACATCAATGTTCACAAATACTTATCCTTATCCAAATTAATCAAATGACTACCTAGGCTTCTACCACTAGAACTTGATCCCACTCATCCTATGAAATCTTGGTATGATCTTAATAAATTTTTTTTGTTTCATGCTAGTTGGGGTCATTCTCATGAGAGATGTATAAAAATTCATAATTTTTCTATGGATTTTATTATTGGTCCTAATTTTGATCATAATTCTCTCATTTTAAAACACTAACAAGCCTATGAAATTATTTTTAAATCCCATAAAACACATACTAAATCTCAAGCTTTGAAACAAGTTAATTCTCATTTGACCATCTATAAAGACCCTCTTCCAAATCATTGAGATAACCAAGATAATCCCACCCTTCCACCAATAATATAAATATTCTTATTGATCCAACTTCATAAGAGAATGTGGTTAATATGACTAATATGTGAAGGGTGGTTACTTTTATTGATCCTCAACCTATCTACATACCTTCATTATCTTATACATGTCATGTTATCTAAGATTATTCTCCAAATCACTTAAATGAGTTGGGGAAAGATGACCTTATAGATTTTGATGAACCAATTCCAACTCTTATTTTAGATAAAACTTCTCATTCTATTTCTACCATCCCTCCATATTCTTTACCTATCACTAATGACACTCAAGATTTTATTAACACTTCTTCTAACAATACTCAACCCACACCTGCACCAACTGCTTTAGCTTCTCAACATAATTTACCACCTTTTTCTAAACCTTATACCTCTTATCAACATATATTCTAATTTTCTTCAGCTCCTCCTTTAACACTATGTACCTCTTTCTAAAAATCTTCTTATGGGTTATGATGATTGGGATCCCATTATGGAACTTACTAACATATCATCCCAAATTCCATTTCTTGAGCTTATGAGAACCTCTCTATGTCATCAAAACCATCTTATGTAGATTTTATTGAAAATGAACGTCCCTCATCTTCCCTTAGCAAGACATGAAGTAACTTTATCTGGATCTGAATAAAGCATATTGTAACAATGTGAAGAGATGTTCATACACATTGATAAAATAATGGACACTTCTCTTTCCATCAAGTTTCCCATTACTTCTATGACTCTTGATGAGATTTTGATTCATGTGGATGATCTTCCTCTATTCATTAGTGTCAAAATTGGTGATATCTAAGTCAAGTTTGCCTTGATTGATGAGGGTTTTAACACCTATGTTACCTCTCTTGATTTTATCAAAACCCTTAGATATTTTAAATAAAATCTCAAATATACATGTAGCACATGTCAAGGCTATGATCGAAGGAAAATGCCTCCTCTATATTGTGTGTGGCTTTCCATTACCATACCTCCTATCATCATTTGTGTGAAGGTGATGATATTTAACTTTCTTTTATCTTATAACATCTTGCTTGGTAGGACATGGAATCACTGTATGAGAGTAGTTGCTTCTTCTACCTGTTAAAGCATAAAATTCCCTCATAATGGAGCTATCTATAGGATTCAAGGTGAAACTAACCTTTGGAATTTTGAACAATTATAAGATAGTGGTGTCTTCAAGATTCCTACTCTTGAACCTTTTCCTAGTGTTCCATTTTATGAATCTCAATGATTCAACTTTCTTGTCAATTCTACTCAAAGTTATAACGGTCATCCTAAAATCATTAGGAATATTCCACATAATCTCTTAGATTTTGATCATGATGATCCTAATGGGATCAATCTCAAGATTAAAATTTTTGATCTTTCACCTCATTTCATCTCTTAGCTTCTTGCTTCTTTACAACCTCATTCTCATAAACCACCTTGTGATGGCATCCCCATTGTCTTAACTAAAACTCAACATTCCATTCATCACACCTCATCAAATGACAATGTCATCCCTAATTATGTCATTGATATTCATGCATGTGATTATGATGATGGTTATACCTTAGATGACCCATTCTTAGGTGATCTTATTAAAGATTGTGATGTTGAGATTATTCATTATCATTCTTCTTTACTTCAATCTTTTAATGTATATTCCCTTCTTCCACCATATATAGTTCCTAATTTTAGCATTTTTCATCATTATTGTAGATTAGATATGGTGTGGACACCTCCAATTTCTAAATAACATCATAGGTGTATGCTTATAGATCATTCTATAACTGGGACATGTTACTTTACTAGGTACCATGACCCCTATAGCCTACTTATCCATCAGATACATGTGACTCTCCTTCAACCTTATGTGGACCCTACCTCTCCTTTAATTGAGCTCATTTTGGATCTCATTCTTTCTCCTACTTTAGCTGAGTCTATTCTTGCTTCTGATCCCATAACTCCTTCTATTGAGCCTAGTCTAGTCCCTTTAGTAGTGCCACCTTCTCTCAGTGATGGTTTTCTTCCTTTACCATAGGTGGCTCTATTTCCCACCAAATGGGCTGATGAGCCTTTCCAATCTCCTTCTACTTCTATTATACTTCCTTTTGTGAGTACTTCTACCAAGCCTACTCATAGGCATATTTATTACTTCCATGGCATAGATAATCATTCATCTACACATTATCTCAAGCTACGATAATACATTGATGCTTTACGTCCTTCTACTCCTCAATCCTCATATAAGGCCATACCTCCCCTAAAGGTACTAATTGATTATTTTTTATCTATCTACATGGATAATTATCATTTTGACTTGGTTATATAGACCTTATTTCCTTTAGTCATTCCTTATTTACCATGTGACCAGTTAGCAAATAATTAATCACATTTTAATCTCCTTTCACTAGTCCACTTTGGATATCCTTTATTCCTTTTTTACAAACTAAGTATATACATGGTTGAGACTTCAGATAACATTTTGGTTCATTATTAAGCTTAAGTGCTCTAGTCAGTCTTGTCTTTGGTCACTTAGCTTCCTTTAGCCAAATCCTATATCTCATTTGTGTGTATCACTCTATGGTCATTATAAGTCCATATGGAGGAGGAATCCTAAAAAATCCTAAAAACATTAAAAAACCAAATAATTTAATAAAAGGTAATGATACAAAAGGTAAAAACATTCAAAATTATCAAAATTCAAATCACACTAAAAGATGTGAATACACGCACATCTCCTTCTAGTCAGATATCAAACTCTATGGTTAGCCTCACAATAGATCCAAGGTTTTTTAGGGTGTGGTATGCTAGTATAATATAAAATGAGAATAAAAAAATCTTTTAGTGTTACCTACTTTCTCATGCAAGTACCCAATATTTTTAGTAGACTGACGTCTCTATAAGGGGTCCTAAGAAATGGTGAACACATCGTGGGAAGGTAGGTCCATTTTAATTTTCTTGTACCAATATACCTTCATGAGTTGATCTTAGTAGTAATATTATTTACCTGCATAGCTTTGTGTCTATAGAAAACAATTTTCCTTTATATATTGATGGTCACTAGTCACTCAATGTCTTCTCATGTCCTTAATATGCCTCTTGTCTCCTAAGGTCTTCTCATAAGATGCCTAAGTTATGACTTTTACATTCCTTATTTCACTCTCTATATTTTCCCTATATTTTATTTTGAGAAATATTATTTCTCCACTGATCACTCCCCTAGGGATTCCTTTTATGAGTTTCATTGTAAGACCATGGATAAGACCTGGCCTTCCTCATAAATTACCAAAATTTCACATTCATATGTCCTTCTTACCAAATTTTCACATTCATTCCATCTCATTGGTGTTCCCTTTGTGAGTTTCAGTGTAAGACCATGGATAGGACCTAACCTTCCTCACAAATTTTTCTAATAATCCCAGTCACAACCAAAATTACAAGTGTCAAATATGAGATAACATATGAGTGATCATGAAGTTACATGTCATTGACATGCTTTCCATATTGATTTAGTATGTTTTATGCTTAATTCATTACTCTTTTCACTTTTTTTCATATTTTTTGATTGCATGTAAGAATCTAGCCATTTCTTGAGTTATTCATACTTCCCAGCTTGAATTAGTATGATTAGTTTAAGACCGCTTTTGTCAAATTTTGTTTTTCTCTTAAACTTCCCAATGTGATTTAGTATGATTGAATCACTTAATTTATTTGTTTTATAACATTAGTTCCTTTTCATGTTTTCCACTTTATTACATTATTTTCATACTTCCCAATGTGATTTAGAGTGATCTTACTTATTTTAATTTGGTGCCCATCTTTCTCTTAGTTTAAAAACAAACTTTCTTCCATCTTGTTTACCACCCTTTGGTTTCTTATATTTAGTCATTTCTTGTTATTACACATTTCCCAATGTGAAATAGTGTGTAGTAGATTTTTTTGTTAATCATACTTAACCAAGTCCTTTTTGCATGTTTCTTTTTAACCATGCATGTGTCTTACATAATGCTAGAAAAGAAACCATAACTCATAAATTTCCTATAACATATACAACAACAGCTAAATACATGTGCTAGAAATAAATATATCCAAGCATCCACAACCATAACCATAATACAAACACATAAGATCAAACATTCAACTACCACAATGATATATATATATATATATCATGTTTTTTGATACAAAGTACAATAATATACATCATCTCATCTCTAAAACAAGGCTCTATCCTTTTTATCTCATGGCCTAGCCATGTTACCCATAGATGCCTTAGATAATCCCCTCTAAATAGTACATTGTAAATAGGTTGTTCAAGATATTAGACTTGTCACCTATCCCTATAGGTTGGCCACTTAGGCATGTACATGCACTAGTTGGGCATGTACCTATGCTAGCTAGGTCATGGTAGCCATATGCATGGCTTTCTCCTGAGATAAGGACTGTTATGTCTATACCTCTCCCAGTACCACTCTTATTGGTGGTTATAACTCTTCCCTACATGCCCATACTCACCTTGTAGCCTCTCCTATTAGTCTAAACTAGCTCCATGGGGTAGACACTATCATAAGATCCTCTAATGTCATAGGGTCATATGGTGCTAGTGCCTCATCAAAGATATCATAGAGTGCTCCCATAACCCAGGATCCCCATCTAGTATCCTCCTACACAAGATCTAAAAAATTTAAACTAGATAGATATTAGATCATAGATATATCTCAAAAATATTTTTTTAATCTATTATCTATCCCAAATAATTTAAGAGAATTTCAACCATCTATTATTACCAATCTATGTGTCACATACTATTATCTCACCATATGTACAATTGTCGAGCATAATCTTTCCATCAATGCATCCTCCAAGTTCCTCATCTATAGGTATTCACCCAAGATCAAATCCTAGGGTCACCACTAATGCTCATCTCAAGCTATGCCTAAATGGTACCTCTATTTCTTAACTCTATCCTAGTCCATCTGAAGGTTCATCTAGAATGACCACCATCTATGCTTTCTCCCATTATTGGTATCTCCATTGATGGTGTGACTGTGGTACCTCTGGAACTCCTACATCCATATCCATATCATCTCTATCAATTAGTTATCATGCTCAACCTATCCATAGTCTCTCATGTCATCATTTGATCATTAGCCTAGTAACTAGTGGCCCCAATCCTCCTCTCCCCCTCAACTCTCTCACATGCCTATCCCAAAATGTGGGCACCAATATCAACACCACTAGATGAGGGAGTCCCATTTGTCGTGGTATGCATGTTACTAGATGCAACTATATCCACCAAGTATAGTGGCCTATAATATGTGTTCATGTCAATACTAGTGCCATTATCTCTCAACTCAGCCATACCATATCAATGTGCCTATACATTTTCCACATGATGTCTACCTACCTAACTATCTATATCTATGGCACTGGGGCATAGCCCATGCTACCTGATCCTACTACCACCTTTGTACTCAAGGTAACTAATCATTGACCACATGAGGCACCCCAATTAGTTGATTCATCATAAACCCCTCATATATATAATAACTCAACTAAATAACTAGCCTCATGGTATTTTTCACTTTGGATAGAATCCCATACATGTCATGCATAATATAGACCTAGATGATAGAACCTAAATCATATAATAACTCATGCTCTAAAATAATCTGGCATAAGGCTATCACATACAATGGTATCTTGTCATCCAACTTGTGACATAACACCCATGCTATCACAAGTCCTATAACTACCTTTCATATATGAAAAATATGAATGTCAAATAGGATAACTCTTAGCCCAAGATATATCTTATCTGAGCCCATCACCCACATGGCTAAGGTTCTCCTCTCCTCCTATCCATCTGGTACTCTAATAATCATGGGTGTACCTCTTATCAGTAATCTAAGAATCACATGGATTTCCTCTAGGGTGATACTCACCTCAATGGTATCTACATCCACCTCCCATCTAAATGTGTTAGTCAATCATTCTCAAGCTCCTAGGAATATGATTATCATATCAAAACTCATTGAAACTTGACACATATCCATAATCCCTCCTAAAATTAAAATAACCAATCTCAATTGATCTAACTATCAATCATTATAAAAGGTCTAAGATCCATGTCACATCCACCAAGTTCCAAAATATCAGACACCCATGCAACCATAAACCAAAAAAATATGTATTAGATCCTCCATGTCATTTATAATCAAAATACACTCTTTTCAAATTTTAATAAAAATAAGCATAATATGTTTCAATTTATCAATTTTACCTATTTTTAGCCTACTCAAATATTTTAGTACTCAGTCAACCATTCTGGGTCTTTCTAGTACTCTTTCAACCTCTTTCATGCATTTTTATACTATTTTGGCCACTTTGTCAAACACTAAGTTGACCAAATTTTATTCATTTTGACCAAGTTAACTTAAAAAATAAAGTCAACCCTTTACTTTCCCCCCTTAGTACTAAGTATTCATAGTGGATTGTTCTACTTAGTTGGTAATTATGTACTAATTTAGTAACATGCAAAACAAACTAAGTTAGTACATACCTATTAATTCAGTAGTTTAGATTTCACAATTTTTAGCCTACTAGGTCAAGTACGTTGACCTAGTTTGTTCTACCTACCGATCCCTTTCAATCCATTTCCCCTTTTGGTTTTTAATAACCTTAGCAACTTTATTGAGTTCATTTTGGTTCCTATAATTGATCTAAATTACAAATTTATATAAAACACTTAATTTTAATAAAATATTCAAAAACAAGTTAAAATTCTTAGTTGCCCACTTGTGTTGCACCTATGACCACTGTTGGGCATCCCTTTCATCTTGTCTGTGATCTCCTCACCATCCTAGCTTCATTATATATTTTTAGTCTCTCATAGCTCTTTTTATCTCACACACAAGACCAAAATAACTAAATGACTTCCCTTTCACCCTATTTAAACTTTTCATTTTTTTCTACCTTTCAAATATTTACCATCAGATTCCTTGGTTTCCTCATATCTTTGTTTTATTAACCCATTTTTCAAACTATAAAATTTTATAGAATCATGACATTGTAGAGAATATTTTCCACTACTATATGCCTATATTCTGAAAATTCCAATTTTTGGCTATTTTTTGCACTTATTTTTATAGGTTCACTTAATGTAATTCATATTGGATGCCTTCACATCTATTATAGTCTCCTTTTTTATCTATATCACTAAGATAAGTAAAGGTATGTGTTTTTTTAATTTTTCCCTTTCATTTATCTTATTTTCTCCGTACTGTATTTTAATTAGCATCAAAATTATTTGTTATCATATTTTATTCCCAAAGCACCATCCTATGTTACACTCACATGACACATGATGAGCTTCGAGTGGGGTATATGTATACACAATATTTTCAAACTTTTATCACTTACTAAAATTCTTTATATTACAGGAACCCATTGAGTCTCAATCTCTCTAAGTGCACACCTTAAGGGTTTCATTGGGAAAGGGGTGGGTAAACCATTGGTGCTTTACAAGATTATTATCTCTTTTTACATTTATTATATACACACTTATTGTATGCAATTAGAAATGCATCATGTATATAAATCAATCCTAGATTGGAGAAGATAGATCATACCTACACTTTTGATTAGGAATACATTTATTAAGCATGAGCATGACCAATATGGGGAATCCACTGGACCTGATTAGGGGATCAATTATCATAATACACTATGTGAGGTATGGTTATAAAGCCTAAAATCTAACATAATCATGAAACAAATCTAAAATAAGCCTAAGGTTTGATGTTTCACTTAAGTCTAATAAAAAATAAAGTAAATATAATTTAGTGCACACCAAAGCTTATGGCACAAAGTAGGGGTTAAAAATAAAACAAACAACTAAACTAAACATGTATAGAAGACATACTCACATCAATGTATAAAAAGTCCTAATTCATGGGAAGAGAATCATAACTGTATTATCTATCTACTCTTACAAAGGATAAATAAATTTAGGAATACTTACCTTGAAGATGAACTCGCTAAGCCTCAATCTCTCCCTTGGCCAAGGTGCTTCACAAGATATTTTTGTGGTATGTAAGGATAACAAATAAAAATCATCTCTAGGCTACATAACCTATCTATACATCCATAAGACTTATCTATAATAAAAGATCCATATCTTTAAATAAAGTATGGAACCCTAAGCTTTATTCCTCAAGTAGAATGGCCAATAAGTAGATGTTCATTCTCACTTATTCTTTTTGGATTTTATTCTTACAAATGGTTGTAAATGAACTTGTATATATAGGTGGATCTTGTCTTAAATCCTCCTAGAAATGTTAGTTGTATAGGGTCAACCATGGTCAACCTTGTATATTTTTGGGGACAATTCACTAGGTCTAAGATAGGTTGGTTGAAAGGATAATAAACCCAAAAAGTTAAAAATACTCCTAAACTATATAGGGTCGACCTAGTACAGTCGACAATCCAAAAGGGAATTAAAGTAAGAAAAGGAGGATGGAAAGAGGAAAATGACTAGAATGGGTAAGGCTAAGAATAATAAGCTTAGGGTTAATGGTTTTTAGGAGATGAGTGTGTAGATGGCAAGTGGCAAAAGGAACAACAATCTTATGAAGCACCGATGGTCTACCCACCCCTTTCTCAATGCACCCCTTAAGGCATGCACTTAGAGAGATTGAGACTCAATAGGTTCCTATAAGATACAAATTGTTAGTAATCAATAAAAGTTTGAAAATATTATGTGTATACATATGCCCCTCTCGAATCTCATCATGTGGCATGTAAGTGCAGTACGGGATGGTGCTTCAAGATAAAACATGATAACATATAAAATTGATGCTAAATAAAGTGTAGTAAGTAGAAAATAAGATAAAGGAAAGGATAGAATTTAAAAATGAATACCTTTACTTACCTTAGTGTTGTAGATAAAGAAGTAAACTGTAAGAGAAAGTGAAGGCATCCAATGTGAAGAACACTAGGTGAACCTGTAGAAGTTAGAGCAAAAAATAACCAAAAATTTAGAAAATAGGCATATATTAGTGGAAAATAATCTCTACATCATCATGAATTCAATGCATTTTATGGTTTTGAAAATGGATTAGTAAAAACAAAGATATAGATAAAAGAAGGAATCTATAGGATAATAATCAAAGAATTTGAATTTTGAAAGGTGTTTTAAAATAGGGGAAAAGATAATTCATTTGTTATTTTGACTTGTGAAAGAGAGAAAAAAGAGCTCTGGAGACCAAACAAGATTAGATGGAAAGGAGATGATAGGATAGACATGGAGAGGCTTGAGAGGTAGTAGTGGGTGCACTATAGGTATATAACTATGAATCTCAAACCAGTTTTTGAAATTTATAATGATTTAAGTGTATTTTTAGTAATTTTGAATTTTAAGCATTTATAGATGTTAGAATGAGAAAAAATTAGATTCTAGGGGTAGAAAATATAAATATGGGAAATAGGTTTAGAGGAATTAGGAAGAAATTAAATAAACATTTTTTTAGGAAAATGCAAGGGGTTGGTAGGCAAAATGAACTAGGTCGACCCAGTCAACCTAGTAGGCTGAAACTAGGCAGAATCCATAGTGTCAACCCAGTAGGTATGGGTCAACCATATACATTCTATAAGATACCAACAAAATGCAATTTTACAACTAATTTGAAAGGTCTAAAACGATAATGCAACACTAGGAAGGGGAAAATAAGAGGTTTAACTAACATTTTGGAGTCAACCAAGGAAATATAGGGAAATTTTGGTCAAACTAGGTTGACCAAAGAACCATAATAAGCATGGAAAAACATGTAAAAGGCCAAAAGAGGGCTATAATGGCCTAAAATTACCAAATGAGGGAAAGAGGGACCAAGTAGGCTATAAATAGGGTAAAATGAAAAAAAATGAAAAAAAGTAATTAGGCTTATTTTTGATGTAAAAATGTAAAAAGAATGTATTGTGACTATACATGACATGAAGGAACTAATAAATCCTTTATTGTTTCTTGGTTTCAAAGATGATGGAGGTTGTATAGATTGGTGGAAGTGTCTTTAGTTACCAGCATTATTGAAACAATTGTCAAATAGAGATAGGGATATACTAGTATCCATAGGTCTAGGAGGCATAACTGATATGTGTAGAATCCCTATGAGTTTAAATATATTAGTCATTTTCCTTGATTACTGGGAATGACTGATGAACACATTCAGATGGGAGGTGGATGGGAATGTGATAAAGGTGGCCATCACACTAAAGGATGTCCATGCCATCTTTAAGTTGCCCATAGTAGGAGCATCAGTGACTACAAGGATAATGGATAGCATAGAGGAGAGGAGAGCCTTAGACATATGGGTTATAGGCTCAGAGATGATTTTGGGAGGATAGATATTCAATATTAATGATGTATATACATCATAAATTTTAAATATTTAGAAATCTATGGTAAGAATTATGACATAGTGGGTATTATGTCATAAATCATATGGTAAGGTACCACTATTCATTGTATCCTTGAGTAGGATGATGCTAGAGGAGTGAGTTTTATATGATATAGGATATATCATCTAGGTACAACTCATACATATTCTATATGAGATTTTGGTCAAAGGGTAGAAGATGATGAGACTGATCATATTTTTGATAGCTTAGATATATGAGAGGTTTCTTATGTATCAATTGATTAGGTTGTCTTATGTGATTGATGATAGGTCACCTCAAGTATGGATATGGAGGTAGGACTAGGTATCATAGGCTATGCCCCATGTGTTAGTGTTGTAGTCAGTGAGACATACAAACATAGTGTGGAAGCCATAAGGAGACATAGTGACTAAATGGGTGAGCTGGTACATAGTTACACTAGTGATGGTGAGGATATAGGTGATCAGACACTAAATATTATGGAGAGAGAAACATCTAGTGGCCTAATTCATCTAACAACATTGATATTAATGCTTGAGTAGTGGGTTCAACATGTTAGGAATCCATGGGGGAGGAGAGAGCTAGTACTACAGATAGTGAGACCATTACTTAAACCACATTGTGAGTGACTATAGACTGGTTGAGCATGACAAAGAGTAAATCAAGAGGAGAGGGAGGTAGAGGAAGAGATTATATATGTACTACTATTGGATCCATAATAGGAGGAGTTGTAACCACCCAAGACATGATAATGATAGAGGCAATAGGAGATAACAAATATCAATGTCATTCTTGATGAACCAATAAAGGATTCAAAGGAGGGATGGATAATAGAGAGACTACTTACGTGTAAGCTAAGATGGATGCAAGCCATGATAGAAGGATTTGAGTTAAGGAGTGACCTAAAAAGGAGGTACTAGGATTTTACATAGATGGGGAGACTATGCTAGGCTATTACATGGATGGTGAGACCATAGTAGTTGAGATATAGATAGGTAAGAAAAGATGGTTAAATTATTTCTTTAATTTTTTATTTTGAAGTAGAGATAGATAGATATTTGAGATATAAAAATAATATATTATCCATCTGGTGTGATTTTATAGATTTGGTTGAGGATGTAGAGGAGAGATGGGGGTCCCTAGTGAGGGGATCACTTCATGACATCTTTGATGAGACTCTGTAGCCATATGACCTGATTGCATTGGAGGACCCTGATGTACCATCTACCCCAACTCAGGTGAGCTAGTTTAGACTAGCTGGGGAGGTAGTGAGATAGATATAGGCATAGAGAAAGAGGATTCAACCACCAGTAGAGATGGGTGTAGGTGAGATGTAGGCATTATAGGTCTTAGTTGAGGAGAGAGTTGTACATCTAGCCATAGTGACATAGACGATAGAGATCTAGACCTATTTGATGTAGTCATAGGTGTAAGTAGCACACCTATAGGGATAGGTAAAAGGACTGAGATCCTATAAAACCTCCTTATAGCATACTATTTGGAGGAGTCAAACTAAGGCCTCAATAAGCAGCATGGCTAGACCATGAGATAGATAAGACAGGACCCAGTCATAGAGCTGGAGCATTGTCTATGGTTGTATATGTTGTATCAAATTCATGATATATATATATATATATATATATATATATATATATATATATATGGATCATTTTGGCATATTGTTGTTGGTTGTGTATGTTATCATTATGGTTTATTATGGTTTTTCATTATGGTTGTGGCAATGGATGCTTTGGATAGATTTCTTTCCAGCATATGTAATTTATCATTATTGTATATTCTATAGGAAATATATGAGATGTGGTTTCTTTTCTATCAGTATGAAAAACACATGCATGGTTAAAATGAAATAGGCAAAAAAGGACTTGGAAAAATATAATCAATCAAGAAAATGTACTACACACTATATCAAGTTGGGAAATGTGTAATAACAATAAAATGACTAAGTATAAATAACCAAGAAATGGTAAACAAGATGGTAAAAAGGGATTTGTTTTTTTAATCAAAGTGAGATTTTTTCACCAAATTAAAATAAGTAAAATCATACTAATTCACATTGGGAAGTATGAAAAATAATGTAACAAAATGGAAAGTATGTAAAAGGGCACAAATGGTATAAAAAAATCAATTAATTCAATCAATTATACTAAATCATGTTGAGAAGTATAAAATAAAAACAAAATTGGCAAAAGATTGGTCTAAAATTGATCACACTAATTCAAGATGGGAAGTATGAAAAATTGAAGAAATGGTTGTATTCTTACATACACTCAAAAAATAAGAAGATAAAAAGGTGAAAGAGAAATGAAATAATCATAAAACACACTAAATAATATGGGAAGCATGTCAATTATGTGTAATTTCATAATCAATCAAATCTTATTTCATATTTGACACACGTAATTTTGGATTGTGACTTGGGTATTGGAAATTTTATGAGGAATGTCAGCTCCTATCCATAGTCTTACACTTTAACTCATAAAGAGAGCACCACTAGGGTGGAATAAATAGAAAAAATTAGGTAATCAATGATGTGGGTAGTAAGAAGGAAAAAGAATGATAATTTATGAGGATGGCCAGGTCCTATCCATGGTCTTACAATGCAACTCATAACTGAAATCCCAAGAGGACTGATTAGTAGACAAAATAATATTTCTCAAGGAGAAATATTAGGGATATAAGGAAAAGGGAGTGTAAAAATCAAGACTTAGGCATATTATGTGAAGACCTTCGGAGACACAAGGTATACTAAGGACATGAGAAGACACTAAGTGATTAGTGGTCATCTATGTACAAAGGAAAACTATTCTCTATAGACACAAAGCTTTGTAATAAAATAGGCATGCTACTAAAATAAAATCATGAAGGTATATTGGTACAAGAAAAATTAAAATGGAACTACCTTCCCATGATGTGTTCCCCATTCTTTAGGACCCCTTACAGAGTCATCAGTCTACTACAAAGATTGGTTACTTGCATGAGAAAGTAGGTAGCACTATTTTTTTTTATTTATTATTATTATTATTATTATTATTATTATTATTATTATTATTATTATTATTATTATCTTCTAATAAACTTGCATATTACATCCCAAAGGACCTCAACTCTACCATGAGGCCAAGTATGGAGTTTGATCTTCAACTAGAAGGAGTAGATGTGCTTTGAATCATGTCTTTTAGTGTGATTTAAATTTTAAGAATAATTTTGTCTTTTGTATCATTTCTTTTTGTTTAAATGATTTGTATTTTAACATTTTATGGATTTTTAAGATTCCTCTTCCATACATATTTATAATTACCAATCATGAGATATGTAGTGATACACATGAATAAGTTGTAGGCTAAGGCTAAAGGAAGTTAAGTAACCAAAGATAAATACTGACTAGGAAACTTAGGCTTGACAATGAACTAGAATGTGATCTCAAGTCTTAACAATGTATATGTTTAGTTTACTTAAAATGAAGAAGGTAAAAATGAGATCCAAAAAGTGGACCAGTGTAAGGAGATAATAATGAGTAGGATTGTTTATTAACTGATAACATGGTAAAAGAGAGATAATGACCAAATGGAATAGGTTCTGTATAACCAAGTCACAATGATAATTAACCATGAAAAATGGAGATAATAAAGCAAACAATCATGAAGAGGAAAGAAAAGAGTTTTGAGAAAAAACTCAAGCAAGAGAGAGAAAGTAATGATAAAGAAAGATAATCATATGCGAAATATAAATAATAAGATAAGATATATTATAATAAGTAATAAATCACCATAAATGATATGGATAAATTAGACACAGTGTCAAATGATATAATAGATAAATAAATATAAGATTGGATCACACGTCTAACCCAAATGAAAATGCGAAATCACCATACATGTGCTCATAAATACTGATAAATCTATCCACACATTATCTAAGACATCAGATAAATCTCTATGAAGTTAAAGATGAAATATTGATAATGTCTCATCGATCTTTAATGAATATTTGGTAAATACTTATTTTCTAATCTCCTCCATAGAAAAATTAGGAATATTCAAAGGATCCTATTGAGGAGGGAAATTAGGCAAGGGATGATCAGGAGAATGTATGCGAGTAGACTTTATAAGATATGTAAGAATCATCAGTGGAGAAGGATCCAAAGGTGAGGGAAGGTCCATGAGTTAAGGAATCATGGGTAGAGACATAGAAGATGGTGAAGGGACCATAAGAGGTGATGGAACCATAGGAGGTGGAGCAATAGGAGAAGGAGGAGCCTTCTTATGGGAAAAACCTATGGAAAGAGTGGTAAAAGGTCTGGGAATAGATATAAGGTGATCTTTAAGATGTTGAAGGATGTAATAATGATCAGTTTGACATGTGCCACATAGATGTCATAGACAATATACCTCACCATACTTTGGTAAATAAATAGGAATTACCTTCAAGGGAGGTTTGGCTTTGTCTAATGATGGGTAATAAGGATGTAAGGTATCAATATATTGTCACAACTTGTAATAATGAGTGAAATAATGATTATCTATCTCATAGAAGCAACATATATGCTTATGAGTGGTTTTAGTAGAAGCACTCATGGAAGGAGGTGTAATAAGAGTAGAAGAAGTTAGAGAACACTGATAGGTCTATTTAGTGGGTAGATGAGCCATCTTAGGCAATAAAAGTAAACCATCACCAAGGGAGGGTGATGATGAGGAAGGAATAAAATTAGGCTCAATAGAAGGAGTAATGGAATCAAAAATAAGGGTAGGCTCAACAATAGTAGGAGTGGAATTAGGCTCAACTATAGTAGGTGAAAAAATGGGTTCAACTATAGTAGGATCAAGAGTGTATTCTAATAAGGGCTCTACTAAGGGAGGGGTAGGATTTATAGAAGGTCTAAGGAGAATTACACTAACCTCAAGGGTAAACCACCTACAAGGGTCAGGATACCTAGAAAAATGGTAAGGCTTAGTCATATTATAATCTATGAGTATAGTCCTACATGGATCCTCAAAAAATAGAGGTGTTGGTGCCATCTCTACCCTATGATAAAGGGTAAATATACAAAAATCAAGAACTACAAGTGAAATAAAGCAATGAGATACATGCAAAGACTTAATTAAATAAGAATGATAATGAACAATCTCAGCATCATGGGCTTGTACAAGACCACCTAACAATATATCATCTAAGGAATAACCATCATCATAATCCAAAGTGTGAAGGTCAATAATGCAATGTCATTTGAGGAAGTATGGTGAATAGAATGCTTAGTCTTGGTCAAGGCTATGGGAATGTCATCACAAGGACCCTAATGAGAGTGAGGTTGCATAAAAGTAGGAAGCTAGAAGATAAGATGAGCCAAGAGATCAAAATATTTGATCTTTAAGTTAATCTCATTGAGGTCTTCATCATCAAAATCTTAGGGGTTAGGAAGAATGTTAGCAGTGATCTCTAGATGCCCAATATAACCTTAAGTTTAATTAACAAGAAAGTTGAGACATTGTGACTCATAGAATGGAATTCTAGGTAAAATCTCAAGAGTAGGAATCTTGAAGACACCATGATCTTGGAATTTTTTGAAATTCCAAGTGTTAGTGTCACCTTGAATCATATAAATGGCTTCATTATGAGGGAATTTAATGCATTAGTAGGCATAAAAAGTAATATATCTCATGTAGTGAGTCCATGTCTTACCAAACAATATTTTATAATAAAGGGGGAAGTTAAATATCATCACCTTCACATAGATGGTGATAGGTGGTACATTACTAGGAAGTCACACACAACTTAAAAGAGGCATTTTCCTTCTATCATATCCTTGGTAGGTGTTGTGTGCAAACTTAAGATTACTTTCTAAATATATAAGAATCTCAATGAAATCAAGAGAATAAATGCAAGTACCAAAACCATCATCAATCAATGCTCCCTTAACTTGGATATCGCCTATTTAGACATTAATAAATAGGGGAGGATCATCTGCATAAAGTAGAATCTCATCAAGAATCATAGAAGATATGGGAAATTTTAAGGAAAGAGAAGTATCTATAGTTTCATCAATGTTACTAGACATATCTTCACATTATTGTAATATACTATCTTCAGATCTAGATAAAGCTACCTCCTATCCTGCTAGAGGAGGATGAGGGACATTCATCTCAAATAATAATTACATAAGATGGTTTCTATAGAAGTTCTCATGATCTCAACGAATAGAATTTGGGATGGGAGATTAGTGAGTTATATAATGGGATCCCATTCATCATAACCCATAAGAAGGTTGTTAGATATAGGTGTGTAATGATTAAGGAGGTCCTCAAAAGTAGGAGCTAAAGTACATTAGATTTTTTGTTGATAAGAAGAAGGTTTAGAATAAGGTGTCAAATCATGTTGAGATGATAAAGTAGTTGGTTCAAGTTGATTTTGAGAATTGGTAGAAGTGTTAGTAGAAATTTGATTATCATTATTATTAGAAGATGATGGAAGAGTGGTAGAAATATAATGGGAATTGTTATCCAAGGGAGAATCATAAATTAGATCATCAAAAGTAATAAGGTCATCTTGACCCAACTCATTTAAATGAGTTGGAGAAGAATCATGGATAATATGATATGTTTGAGACAAAGGAGGAGTGTAGATAGGTTGATAATTGATAAAAATCAACCACCCTTTGAATATTAGTATTTTAACCACATTCTCTTTAGAAGTTGGTTCAATAAGACTTTCAACATTTTTGGTGGAAGGGGTGGGTTTATCTTGGTTGTCTTGAGTTAGTTGGTGATTAGGAAGAGGGTCTTTATAGATAGTTAAATGAGCATTTTCTTGATTCAAGGCTTGAGTTTGTCATGTGATTTATAATCCTTAAAAGAAATTTCTTAATCTTTTTGATGTTTTTGAATGATGGAATCATGATCAAAATTAGGTCCAAGAATAAATTCTATAGCTAAATTACAAAGTTGTCTATAGGTCTCATGAGAATGACCCCAACTAGCATGAAATCAACAAAACTTGTTAGGATCATACCAAAGATTTCATAGGATAAGTAGGGTCAAACTCTTGTAGAAGAGGTCTAGGTAGACGCTTAAGAAATTTATTTGAGGATAAAGGTTTGTGAACATTTATTTTATTTAATGAAGATAAATGAGGATTAGTATATTGTTGAGAAGAGGGAGCTAGTTCTAAAGATTGGCTAGGAATGATAGCTTGAACATTATGAATGGTGTCTTAAGAATATGTTAGACCATCATTGGTAATATTGTGGTTTTTTTTCTTCAGTGATAGATGAGGACCTACAAAAATTTAGGATGGCTTGTATTTATGCATAAGTAAATATTTTCAATAGCCTCCTCCAAGGTATGTGGAGAGAGAATGTAGTCTTGATATTATAATTTAGGAAAGAGGGAATTGGTAAAGAGATGGAAAAGATTGTCATTGGCTATGTTATGTTCTTTTTTATTTGACAAATTATTCCATATTTTAACAAAGACTTGAGTGGTTTCATTTTCATTTTGTTTTCAATTTATGAAATAGGCCAAAGTGTTTTCAGTAAGATCACTAGTTTGGAATTATTGAATTAAAGAATTCACTAAATCTTCTAAACTAGTAATGAAATGTGGTCTAAGTTGATTATACCAATCCTAGGCATCACTTGTGAGGGTTTTGGAAAGGATCTTGGTAGTAGAAAAGGTGTTTAATTTTCCAAAATCCTTATAAATATTTCCAAATGTCTTAATATGAAGGGTAGGATCAATTGATCCATTATAATAAATTGTAGGTGTTATACCTCCTTTGTCAATGTTAGTAATTTGAGTAGTAAGAGGTTTATTTTTTAGATACTTGATGGTTTTGTTGAATTAAGGAGATTTAGGAATGAGATTGCCTTGAAAATATTGAAGAAGAAGAGGGGGAACATGTTGGTTATGTGTTCCCAAGCTATTGGTTGTGGATGAGATTGAAGGTGAAGAAGGTGGTTTTGCATTCTCATTATTTGATTTGTGTTATGAGCTTGAAATGTATTCATTTGATTGAGAGTTTAAAACAAAATTTGATGTGTTTGATTAGAATTATTAAAATCATTAGGGTTGGAATTAGTGTTATTATTAGCAACTTGGGTACCATTATTGGTATTGATAGGCTCTTGAGAGGAATTATGAGAATGTGATGCACTAGTGGCAAAATTTTCTTGTGTAGTAAAAGATGGACTAGTGAATGGTTGAGAGGAAGAAGCAATAGAAGCATGATTGAAGTGGGTAGAAAATTAAGCACTAGTAGATGGATTAAGGATAGTGGATCTTAAGAGAGGGCCACTAGATGTAAAACCTACCATGTTAGTGGATATACTAGGCATGGAGGTGTAAAATGTTAGAGAAGAAGAGGTCATGGTATGAGAAGGAGTCAAAATCAAAGGAAGAGGTTTAGAATCAAAGAAAGTGGTACCATAAAATCTTGTTGAGAATGTAGGAGTAGGTGATTGAGGCTCTTCAACTTGACCACTAATCATAAGATTGTAAATAGTAGAATGATCCTTTACTCAAAATTGAGGAAATTTAGATATAAATAAGAAAATTTTAGGGGTATACTCTAATTTAGGTTGGTCTTATAATGAGAAAATAGGATTATGTTATAAAAAGGTATTAGGAGGGGTACCATAATTCATTGTGTGAGTGGAAATATGAACATTACTAGCATCTAAGAGAGGATCCCTACTCTGTCTATGGGAGACCCTATGAGGATTGGTAAGATTCATTATTTCTATTGATTGTAACTCAATATCACTATCAAGCAAAAATTTCATGATGAAGGGAAAGGAAGAGAGATTAGAAAGCAAAGAACCAAGAAGTGACTAAAATAGTATAAGGTAGACTGGGTTGACCTATCATAAAAATAGGGACTAAAAAACTATATAAGGTTGACTAAGTTGATCTAGTATAGTACGTAGAGACCCAAAAAAGAGGTAAAAGGGGCTACAGATAGTACAGAGTTGATTGGGTCAATCTTGTATAGTGTAAAAAAGTTGGAAAAAGGTATATGGTTGACTGGGTTGACCTAGTATAATAGATAGGAAAGAAAAAAAGTTTATAATAAGTTGTGAAATAAAACAAGATAGTTTTTGTAGTTAATATAGGAAATTAAGAGATAAAAGGAAATAAATAGTCAATTAAATCAACACTGGCCAATCCAATTAAAGCACACAATATAAAATCTTGCACTAGTGTTGGCTAATGTAAGGTTTTGCATGCACAATTGAGAAAAGAGCAAGTAATCAACTTGAAAAGTAAAGAGATAACTAATTGGTCCACTTAAGAAGTTTAATTAGATTATTAAGAAATGATTCTAAGATGGGAAGTTAGTTTTAAGGAACTAGATAGCAATTTAAGGATGGTTTTAGGTAGTTTGGGTTGAAAGGGACTATAGTGGCAATGATACAAGCTTGGTATTGGGACCTACCCCCTCACTTCACATACCAAAACAATAAGGGTGTCAGGTGATTAGCCTAAATATACCATTAAGCATGCTTTATACTTGACCAGAGTATCAAGTCAACTTTCCCCTTAGTGATGAAATCCAAGTAGGTTGGCCTTTGGTAGACAAATGTTAAAGTGCTTATTTATTTTTTGTGATTTAGCCATGTGTGCATAAAATATAAATAGTGAAACTAAATGGTTAATTAAAAACCCCTTAATTAGACTATGTGAACTATTATAAGCATGCAATCAATAAGAAAAGAAAGGTGTGAACTACTTACTAGATATAAAGATTAATTCCAACTTGAAATAAGGTATAATGTTGACACTATATGCACAAAATATAAAATAGGGTTAATAGGGTCAAACCTATACTATGGAAGAAAGGTCTAAAAATGAATAGGGTCGGCTAGGGTTGACCCAGTTATTCAAATAGCACATAGAACATAGAACTAGGTCGACATGATCAATCTAGTTGACTGTGTAGGGGCAGTTTTGAAGATTACAAATTATGAAATTAAAGACAAAAAATAAAGAGATAGAGAGATATAAAGGAACCTTGGTAGATTAGATATGTTGAGAATGAAGATTAATAATCAATAAGTTTTGAATATGCTTGAAAACTTGCTAACTAGTCGATTAATCTTTGTAAAATCCTACTACCGAGTGCCTAAAATGTACAAGGTTGACTAGGGTGAACCTAGTAGCTAAATCTAGATGCCTGAAAGTGTATAGGGTCAACTGGGTCGACCTAGTAATCTAAACTAGAAGTATGGAAGTCTAAAAACATGTATTGGGTCATTTAAGTCGATCCAGTTGCCTATTCCTAAAAACCTATGCACAAAAATTAAAATTGGGTTGATAGAGTTGATCTAGTATGACAAATTTATGATAAAAATAATGCTAAAAAGAATGAAAGAAAGTGAAATAAATCCTACAATGGTTATCTTCACATTAGATTCATTATAATGTATATAATAAAAAATTCATCATGTATATAAATCAATCATGTCTTGGAGAAGATAAAGCATACCTACACTTCTGATTAGGAATACATTTATTAAGTGGGAGCATGACCAACATGGGGAACCGCTAGACCCAATTATGGGATCACTTGTCATAATACACTATGTGAAGTAGGGTTTCAAATTCTATAGTCTAACATAATCACACAACAACCCTAAAAGAGTCCTAAGGTTTAATATTTTACTTAAGTCTAATAAATAAGAAAATAAATCTAATATAATGTACACCAAATCATGTGGCACAAAGTGGGGGATATAAACAACTAAATTAAACATGCATAGAGTACATATACTCATGTTAATATATATGGAATCCTAATTCATGAGTAGAGAAGCACAACTAAATTATTTATCTACTCTTACAAAGGAACAATAAAGTTAGGAATACTTACCTTAAAGATGAACCCATTGAGCCTCAATCTCTTCCTTGGCCAAGGTGCCTCAAAAGAGATTATTGTGGTATGTAAGGATAAAAAATAAAAATCAGCTCTAGGCTACACAACTTATCTATGCATCCAAAAAAATTATCCACACGACAAGATCCATATCTCTAAAAAAAGTATGGAACACTAATCTTTATTCCTCAAGTAGAATGGTCAATAAGCAAATGTTTGTTCACACTTATTCTTCTTCTATTATCTTCTTAAAAATGGTTGGAAATGAACTTGTATATATATGTGGAACTTTCCCTAAATCCTCTCAAAAATGTCAGTTGTACAAGGTCAGTGATGGCCAACCCTATATGTCTTCAAGGACAATTCACTAGGTCTGAACTAGGTTGGTCAAAAGGCTAACAAACCAAAAAAGTTAAAAAATAATAGTAAAATATACAAGGTCAACCATGGTTGACCTAATACATCTAATAGTCTAAAAGGGAATTAAGGTTAAAAAAAGAGGATAGAAAGAGGAAAATGAATGGAATGGGTAAGGTTGAGAAGAATAGTCTTAGGGTTAATGGTTTTAGGAGATGAGTGTGTAGATAGCAAGTTGAAAAGGGACAACAATCTTATGAAGCATCGATGATCTACCTACCCCTTTCCTGGTGCACCTCTTAAGGTATGCACTTAGAGAGATTGAGACTTGATAGGTTTCTATAAGATACAAAGTGTCAGTAATCAATAAAAGTCTTAAAATATTATGTGTATACACTTATCTCTTGAAAAACTTGTCCCTAGCTTGTTCTTCTCTATTGCATACTCATTCATTTTCTACCTTTTTTCCCCCTTTTCCTAACCTTAATCCCCTATCAAAATTTCACTATAATAAGTTAACTAGGTTGACCCTATATATTTTTAAGTAAAATTCATTTAAGGTCTAGGTCAGCTCTTGGCCAACCTAGTATGTGACCTAGCGAATTATTGTCCATAATTATGCTAAGTTGATTAGGTTGACCCTATTAGCCGAAACTTTCTTAAGGTCTTAGGGTTAAATCCTCCTACATAGACAAGTTCATTTTACCATTATTTTAAGAGAAGAATAAGTAAGAGTTATTATGCATATGCTTATCCACCATTTTACTTGAGGAGAAAACTTAGGGTTTCATACTTTATTTGGAGATATAGATCTTGTCTTATGGAGAAGTCTTTTAGATGCATTGATAGGTTATGAGCCTAGATTTGATTTATCTTTGTCATCCTTACATACCACAACAACCTCTTGTGAAGCACCTTGGCCAAGGGAGAGATTGTGGATTGATGGGTTTATCTTCAAAGGTAAGTATTCCTAGCTATATTCCTCCTTTGTAATAGTAGATAGATATGCATTTTTACTTCTCTTCCATGCATTATGATTTTGTCTACATTGGCATGAGTATATGTCTCTTATGCATGTTTACTTTTGTTGTCTATTACTCCTACTTTATGCCACAAGTTTTGGTGAGCACTAGATTAGACTTTACTTTACTTGTTATTAGTTTATTGAATATAAAACATAAGACCTAGCTAGGGTTATTTCATGATTGGAGGCTTTGGAACCCTCCCTAACATTTTGTATTGTGATAAGATATCCCTTGATTGGGTCAAATGGATCCCCATATTGGTCATATTCCTAATTATCTAATGTTTCCCAAATCTAAAGTGTATGGTATGATCTATCTTCTCTAAGTTAGGACTGATTTATAGATATGATGCATTTTTGATTGCATACACAATCTTGTACATAAGGAATTTTTCATGTTTTGAGGGTTACAAGGAAGCAAGTGCTAGTGAGAGATTAAGGTGCAAAATGAAGTATTGAAGAGATTATGAGGTTTACAAATGATTTTTCTTAGGTTTGTTGTGATATTAATATGTCTTTTATGGATAATAATTTTAGTTATGAAGGCAAAATCAAGATTTGACACTTGCAAGCAACGTGAGGCATGGTAAAGCCAAGTGGGCTTAAGGACACCTAAAGGGTATAATTTTAATTTCAATATAAATTTTAGGAATTTATTAAACAAGTTAAAAGTTTCAAATAAAACATAAATATAATTTTAACATGACTTGATAATCAATGAGTCCACTTGTCATCTCACAAGCCAAGATAAGGGGTAGTTTTACAGAAGAAAACAAGGTGTAAAACAAGGTTTGAAACTCCTATGCTAGTTGGAAGAGAAAATAATCTTCAAGATATCAACACTGGTCCTTAGATACCTAATGGATTTGTCTCAAACTCCTTTCTTAGTTGTAACTCTCATGAGACATTTGTCACCTCTCTTCCCTATGTCCTTCTATCTTCTCTCTCATTTCCCAATAAATTCAGCCTTGATGGGCTATGTATGTATCATCCACCTGGGTATGTCTAATCCCTACCCATTTTCAATACTTTGATCAATGAAAAACTTATGGTTTTACCTTCTCCTTTGACTGGCTTCAATGTGTGTGTATGAATATTTGATCGTGTCAAGTGATTAGCTTAGCTTCCTTGGCATGTTGTCCTTTTCTAGGATTCATATTCAATTTAAAAGAATTTTTGTAGGTCTTGTGAAGTATTCAAGTGACATTTTAAATGTTAAGTGATTTTTATACTCAATAGTTTCATTTTATGACCTCTTGATTAGTCCTTCTAGCTCAATCATCTTTCACAACCTCCATAATGAAGTGTTTATGTAGAGAGGTAGATTAAGAGTAGTGTTTGTTTTAGGTTAGTCTCATAGTTGATGTGCACATATAGTTGGTTGGTAGTGGTCAAACTATTTTTGTGAATCGCCTCCATTAGATTAGGTTTATCACCTCCATTAGATTAGTTTTATATCCCTTTTCCTAACAAGTTGATAGATTAGTAAATGATCCTACGTGATACATCAAGTGGAGATATCCCTATAACCTATATATTCAATCCAAGATTAGGCCACCCACAGCCTAAGATTGTCTCCATATTATCCCAAATTTTTAAGGCTTGAACTACCTTCCAAGGGTGAAAATTTGGGATATAACAATTAATATGACTTTAGTGAAGAAGATATTGATTCTAATCCTTCTATTCTTCTCCATACTTCACCCATCTCTCATGTTAAAATTTATTTCTTATCAAATGTTCATTCAAATGATCATGTGTCTTTAAATAACAATGTACAAACTTACATACCTATTGCTTGTTTACATACTTTACATTTTCATAATAATGAGGTATTTTATATTCCATTAACATGATATACTTCTTTACCAATTAAAAATATAAGATATACTAATGAATCTCCTTCAATAAGGGCGATATCCCATTTCGTCATGTCTAAGCTATCACCCCTCCAATGGTTATGGTGAGCAAACCAAATCTCTCTAAATGTTCCCCAATGTAGTACACCAATGGATAAAATTAATAACAAGATTGATTAATTAAATTAACCCCTCAATGATGTTAGTATACCTTCAAAAGAGGTAATATCCTTGATGCATGTCATGGGTGATTTACAATAACAAGTGCACCATCTCACTTTGTAAAGTAAGCATACCACTCTTGGGTTGATTCCAATGCCATACATGGTAATTCTACCTTGATAGAATATTCAATATAAAGTTACCACCAAACTTCCAAATACCAACATTACCTAAGTTTAATGGACATGGATATCCATACTTGCACCATCAAGCCTATAGAAAGGCTATGGCATATGTCACTCATAATATGATTCTCTGATAGTTATTCCCATAGACTCTAGAGGGTGAGGCTTTAAATTAGTTTTATCATTCACTCCTTAGTGGTTCACTACATAAATATGATGATCTAGAATAATTATTTCTCATGAATTACATATAGAATAAAGGACCTCGAGTCACATATGAGAGGTTGCATTCACTACACTAGGTAAGTCAAAAATAGTGAGTGACTACATCTTACAGTTCAAATCATGTATGAAATAGTTGATCTATTAGTCAACACATTTAGAGGTACAATACATCTTTTCTAGAGGTCTTTATTGATATTTATGTTCCAAAAATTTCATTACATATATTATCCTAAGGGAGAACCCATTTTTCATAAAATTGGGAGAATTTCTATGTTTTGAGTCTTTAGGAAAAAGGTAAGTAATTATGAACCATTTTATATAGTGTCAAAATTGAATACTTTTACTAGGCATGTGAAAGCTTCTCTTAGAGTACTTCATACAAATTTAGAAAGTTTTATTTTTTATTGAATCAAATGTACTTATCACATTAAATACTTGTTGAAAGTGATAATTCTTGGTATATATGCATCTAGTAGGGATGTTCTGGTAATGATTTATTTTAGAATTATACCAGCTTACTGGGGTTCCAACTCTTTTTTTTCATTCAATAACAAAAGAAGAAAAGAACCAATGAGTTAAAAAATAGCAAAAGAAAATCAAGAGGCTCACATGATGAAATAAGTTCAATGTACCATGCATCATGATTAAGAGAAAATAATGAAGAGAGAAGAAAAGGAACCCAAGGTACCTTTGTCAGGGCTATAGATGCCTAGCTAGCAAAAAAGCAATGTCTAAGCTTCCCTTGTTGTATAAGCTTTAATAGACACTAGAATGAAACCTACAGCTTCATGAATCCTTAGAAGAACTCACCATAGTAAGGGTCAAATAAACTACACTTTTGACACACACAGGTCTAATAAATTAGAAGGTAAGTATGTTGTGTGAATTAACTCAGGAGTCTCTTTCATGTTTCTAATTTAAGTATTATTATATGGCACACTTCATGATTGATTTAAGGATTTCTAACCAAAGTTTTGGGTTCCTAAATGCTCAAGAGCATCCCCCTTACCCACTTTTTTTTCAGATTATGGTCTTAACTTTGAGCGTTCTTCTATATGATTATGTAAAATCTAAGAAAATATTGATTATTGGCTTTTCATACTTTGGCAAAATGGTTTTTTTAATATATTTCCTAGCTAACTATATTAATGCACTTTGGGAGTTTCTTTGAACTATGCAGATGTTCCGGACTTAAGAAATTCAAAGAGTTTATTCTATCACATTTTGTATCAAACATTTTTGTCTAATAGGTTTGATATTCAAGTTTACTCTTTTCAGGTATTTTGTCAAGGTTGATGCTAGTTTTTCATGTTTTTGGCCTAATTCTGTCAGGACTTATTCTTTTAGGATTTATTCTCTCTAGACTTATGCAATTTATCTTTGTTGGGTTTATCTTTTTTAGGTTTTTATCTTTGAAAATTTTGTTCCACAAAAATTAGTCTTCAAGATTATTACATTGAACATTTTATCCAAAATAATTTCCCCAAAGCCATTCATCCTTGTCAGATTTATTACATCAGACATTTTGTCCAAAACAATTTCTACAAATCTATTTGTCTTTTTCAAGTTTATTGCCTTAGACATTTTGTTCACAAAACTTTCCCCACAACATTTTTCTTGAATAAATAGACCTACCCTTTAGCCCTTTTTCATTTATCATTTAGGTTTTTGAAATGACCTTTTTCCTTACAAAGTTGACCCTTTGGGACTTTTATCCTAAGCATCTTGCCCTATGATGTAGATCCTTCATACTATCAAAATTACCCTTTAGCCTTTTGAAGTGAACCCTTTGCCCCTTGGAATTTCCCTTCATCTTTTTGTATTTTTGGCCCTTATGAATTACCCTTTGGCCTTTTTAAAATGGCCTTTTACCCTCCAAAATTACCCTTTGAGACTTTTATCTGATGAACCTACCCTTCAATATTTTTGAAAATGACCCTTCACACTTTTTTCATTGCCCTTCAACATTTTTGAGATTTCCCTTCACCCTCTAGACTTACCCTTCAAGACTTTTGTTTTGATAATTATACCCTAAAAATTATATCCTTTGATAATTTTTGCCAAGAAGTAGACCCTTAGAACCTTTTGCAATTACCCTTTAGGATTTTTGTCATGGGCCTTTATACAATGAATTATATCCTTAGAGACTTTTGTCATGGATGAAATGCCCTACGAAGTAGACCATTCAAATTTATGACCAATCAAAATGACCCTTTAGCCTTAACCCACCTACCCTTTGGCCTTTTAGAACCATTCCTTTAAACATTTTGTCTAAGAGATGATCCCTTTGAACCATTCCTTCAAAAAATTTGTCTCAGAATTTTGTTTGACAAAAATAACCCTTTGGGACTTTTGGAAGTGAACCTTTAGTATAATTTCTTCAAAAATTTTATCCAAGAGAATTAGGTCTTCAGGGAAATTTTTGTAGACATTTTATCAGAAATAATTCCCTCAATGGAATTAGTCTATATGGACATCTTATTGAAACTTTTTGCCTTATGAAATAGGACCCTTCAAGATAATTACTTCAAATATTTTATTTGAAATAATTTTCCCAATGATATACATGATCCATGAAAAATGCCCACAATAGTAACCTTACGTAAAATGTTAAAACAATACCCTACTTCCAATATCAATAGACCAAAACCCTATGGAATTGCTAAGTGGCACCCTTGCACTTTATTTTATATATATATATATATATATATATATATATATATATGTTAATTCATTATTCATTTATGTTTATAAGAATGAATCCAAAAGTGATATATTTCAATCTTGCATAGATTTAAATAGCCAAGCACCAAGATCTAATGGTGCCCATTAACTCATGTACGAAGGATCTAACGGTGCATAATCAAGCATAATGACAAAGGCTTTTTTAAAATCTCTACGAGAGTGCCAAGTGGTAAGATATTGGATAGAAAATCAATGGTTTATGGTACCTCTTAGAGAGTTAAAAATTCAAGAGCTCAAGAATCCCATGGAGCTACTAAGTGGCACACTTGCATTCCATCATGTAGAAGATCTATCAGTGCAATTCCTAGGTGGACTTTTCAATGATTCAGACAATAGTCACATTTCAAAAGCTATAAATAGAGTTTACAAGGTTTGATGCTAGTAGAGATAGAGTCTAAGTTAAGTATTGTTTATTAAGGTGTATATATTTAAAGATAAACTTCCAGATGACTAGGGCTGAAAATGCAAGACTCCTCAGCCAAGCCAATAAAACTTGCCTCTTTTTACATGAAGAGACTATTTTCAACCACTTTTAGATTAAATCAACATTAAGCTACCACTTTTAGTACCACCTCAACATCTACATTTCATCCATGTGATGTTATTCCAAAGATCACTCCCAACTCATGCATGCCATTATCTAGCCATTCTATAAATTCAAGATTTTAGAAATAGAAAAACTTGCCACTTTTGCATGAATATTTTAGATTAGCATGATCTTCTTTAACTAGGCATTCAATTTGGACAACTACATATCATCTTGGAGATATTTTGTATAAAATTAGGTAGACCCCATGGCCCAATGGATTTCTTTTTTGTATTAGTTATATTTTCTACATTTTAAATATATTTACTACAAGACGTAACCTGTCAAGAGAAATAAAGTCGAAGATTTGTCTTTCTTATCTCGATAAATCCTTGTGTGTGTGCAAATTATTTGATTATTTATGAAATCTTTCTCTTTGTCTCAATTTCAATAAATTCATCTATGGTATTTTACCCTATTGAAAATATGTTTAGAATAAAGATCCTTTTCTCTTTTATGAAAAGTATCTAAAATACTACCTCTGATTTCTCATTAGTATGAGTCTGTGCTGAAATAAATTCAACATATTTTCTACTCTATTGTGTTTATCAAGCAAGAATTAAAATCCACTATAAAATATTTGGTGAAATAATCATAATTTTAGTTTTCTTCAAATTTCAATTCTTCAACCTTTTTTCTATCAAAAACCTAGTTTAGGATTCAAAAGCACTAAAGAGCTAAATTTCCACAAAATTAGTATTTTATCAGTTTACATTAGATTTAATGAAAGGAAGCTGACCTTCTCTAGAGATTAACCTCAAATTTCCAACGTCCCATGGCTTTGGAGGTTTTTCCATTGTATTAATAGGCAATCGCATAACAAGCTATAGAATCAAGATAGGTGCAATCCTATGTGATAATAATTTTTGGCATGCCCTATGGGACTTGAATTTGATGATCCTTACATCATCTATTAAAGGATTTTAGTGTGTTATTCAGTGCATCTTACAATTTAGGTTAGTTTTCTTCAACACCATGGTGACTCCAAAGATCAAATCTACTAGTTTAATCAGTTCAAGCATTTAAAGATTATCAAATATCAAGATTTAGGTGATATTCTTAGTCTTTTCCATTCTTTTAAATTAATCTAATCACCTAATGAATCTGGTGGTATGTGCTTATTATAAAAAAGGTAGACCTAATTGTTCCTTATTTTAATACTCTAATATGTTAAGATATCACAAAAAATATGCCTTTTCCCCTCATACTTATCAAAATGCATTTTATATGCCTTCATACCATCCATATCAGACTAAAAATGCTATTAGTTTTATCTCAAATAGCCTTGTCACAGTAGGAGATCTTCATTTTCATAATGTTTACCTCCTTTCCACCCTAGTTCAGCCTTCTTGGAAACTTGTTTTCACCTATGACTAGCCTCAAGAAGGTTACCTTGCTTCCAATCTACATTATTACCCTCCTAATCATCCATTAAAGAGCATCAGTGATATACAACTTGATTTTTAGAGACATCTGATGGATATTGAAAGAGAGGAGTATAGTAGGTAGTAAGAGAGCTTAATTATCAAGCTTACACATAATAATAGGAGGTGATGGGACAATGCATATATGAAAAAGAGTGCTTGGCTAGGTAGACAAAAATTAAGGAGTATATGTATAGGTTATTTTCATAGATATAATAAATTGAATCATAGCCAACCACCTCCAATCCTCCCTTTCCTAGCTTTAGGCAAGATAAATCCTTTGTGCTTTTAAATAAATCCCCTAATTTCAAGGTCCCAAGTTTTAGAGACCCCCCTTACTTGAAAGAGACCACCACCATTCCTCCTCAAAAACCCCAAGCATAGTCATGACAGCCTTCTTGTACCATTTTTCCTAACTTCACAATGCCCAACCTTGTAAAATCTCCTTCCTTTGTGCCAATTGAAGCCTTTTGCCCTCTGTTATGATCCACACTTATAATAATTGGAAAATATATAGAATATAATGTATATTAACTCATCATAAAAGATATAGGTGGACCAAAATGTCCAAATATTTAATATATATAAAAATAGAATACCCTTAAAGTAGGGAAACACCATACAATACTCCTTTAGGAAATAATAACTCCACAATGTCTCTTTGAGGTGAAAACCTCCAATTTCCTCTTATAATAGAAGACTCAATGCTTACTTAATTTCCTTACAATGATAATAATCTCCTTTATATAGACCTCTATCTAACTAACAATGGATGGGTAACCTCTTAATTCAAATATAGGCCTACCATTACCCAATACACTAATTCCACAAGTTACTCTATTATCCTAATATATTGGGCCTATATAGCTAACTAAGGGGGATGTGTGCCACATGAAAACATATCCATAAACCCATATACATTAATATATAATGTATCTAGATACATAGCATTACTTCCCTCCTTGAAATGTTTCATCCCCAAAACATAGGAAGAAACTAAATAATGAGTGTGCTTCAAATCATTGCACACTTTTCTCCAATCTTGATCATCTAGCCATTCATATGTGATCCTATAAAGTGATATCTCTCCAAGCTTATTTTCAAATTCCATTGTGCTCCTCTGATTCCATTCATGATCATAATTATACTACTTTGGTGCTTATGCATAATTATTCCTCTTATGATTCTATGTACCATATTCTATTGCACTACTTTGATTCCATTCATGACCATAGTAGGTATTTTTTGGCTTCCATACATATCCATAGTTATTGGAACTATAATTTCTTATATAACCAAAGTGTTTATTATTATGACACTCCCTCACATGGCTCCATGATTTTTTCCTCTCATGATGATGTGGGTGTCTATATACCTCAACTTTTTTTGATACTTTGACCTTACCAACCTTTTCTTCTACCTCTTCCACCTTTTGCTTTGATGGTTCCTTTGTCTCTTGAGTAGAAGAAGTGTTTTTCTTTGATTGTATTATTTCTTAATCTATGTCTTCATATGAATCTTTCACATGCTCTTCATCACCTATTTTAATCTCATCCTCATGATCTACCTTGATTGTTATTGGTGCCTTTCCCATTATGATATCCTGTAAAGTGACCTTATTTTTCTATACCAAAACTTTATGAACTTTTTTTTAATGTTAATATTGATTGTTACCAAAGTCTCTAACCATGGATATCTAAGAACTATATCCACATCATCCATATCCAAAGCATAAAAATCTGAATGCAAAACATATTTTTCCATAATGAGCTTTAGATCTTCAAATATTGGAATATTCTTACCATTTACTTGAACCTTCTTGATATTATTTGCTTGAACATGTAAATGCTTAGCCACATTCATGTTGATGAAGTTATTCTTGTTGGTAGGGTTTATGGACACAATAACCTTCTTCTTTTGAATGTATCTATGAAATTGAAATTTTGACTTGGATTTCTTTAGAGCCAAATTATTTGAACCCTTATCATCTTCTTCTTATTCACTTGCATGTTCTTCCTCATTGTCATTATTTTCTTCCAATGATTTTTCTTCTTCATCATATTCATTCTCTTCTTCATTACCATCATTATTTTCTTCCTCTTTTTCATCCTCTTTTTCTTTTATATCCCATTGATCTAGGAAGACATGTTCCATGTCTTCCTATAAAGAAAACCTTTGTACGAAGCTCAACTGATTAAACTAATGTTGTGTGGGCCTAGATAAAGAAAGAAACAATTATGTGTCATAACATTGTTTGAGTATTATTCTCTTTAAAAAAGAGCTATCATTATCTATTAGCCTCCCCTAAAAATACTTGCAACTTCATGATCTACAAAAAAAAAACTAAGGTTCATAAAACCCTAAAATATAAATAACTCATTCAAAACTAATCAAAACAATCCCAAATTTTTAATGTAGCCTAGTTGTATGATATTATAACTTTAGAAAAAACTTTATGAAAAAATTCCAGAAATTTTGGCCTATATAGTAAATATATTAAAAACAATAAAATTATAATAACTCACTCCAAATTTATCAAAAAAAAATTAATTATAACTATTGATTTCTTGTATTATGGCACAACATCATTAAACATTTCACAAAAAAATTCCGTATATTTTGTAAGATATGATGAAATGAGTACAAACCCTAAAATATGAATAACTCCCTCAACTAATCAAAAAGGCTCAATTTTTTAACTAAGAATTTCTTAAAATATTCTTCATATCCAATAAAACAATTGTATAAAATTTTACAATGGATTGAAAGATATTGATGATTCCAAAAATTTAGGGTTTCACTCCCCACTAATTGCCTAAATCAAAGCTTTGATACCACTTGTTATGATCTACACTTATAATAATTGGAAAATATGTAGAATATAATGTTGATCAACTCATCACAAAAGATATAGGTGGACCAAAATTTACAAATATTTAATATGTATAGAAATAAAATACCCTTAAGGTATGGAAACACCATACAATACTCCTTTATAAAGGAATAACTCCACAATGTCTCTTTGAGGGTAAAAACTCTAATATCCTCTTAAAATAGAAGACTCAATACTTACTTGATTTCCTTACAATGATAATCATCTCTTTTATATATACCTCTATCTAACTAACAATAGATGCCTAACCTGTTAATTCCTATATAGACCTACCATTACCCAATACACTAATTCTACAAGTTACTTCATTATCCTAATATATTGGACCCATATAACTAAGGGGGATGTGTGCCACATGTCGGCATCTCCATCAACCCATATACATTAATATATCATGTCCTTAGATACATAGAACCCTCTTACCATCTCCTTTTTTAAAGGAAGACTGGTTGTATGGAAGGAAAATGAAGACCATTTAGATGAAGAGGAGGATATTTTAAGTGAGTATGATGAGGAAATCATCATTGGTAGCCCTCTTTATGTCATTAAATCATAAATTTTAGAGCCTCTACAAGAAGAGGATGAAAAAACTCATCATGCACATTAGGGTAGTGCACAAGAGAGAGATGATGAGGTAATCCCTTTGATAAATGAGCTTTTATTCAGTATGGAAGAATATGAAATTGGTCATGAAGCTATAATGGGGCCTCTCATATAGAAGAGTGAAGAGCAGATGGAGGAAGATTTATTTTGGGATGAATTAAAGGAATTTTATTCGAGCATTGGTATTAAACAAACATATATTAGAGGGGAAAACCATGAGTAGTAATAATAATAAGAAGAAGAAAATGTGTTCCCAACTCAATCACTTAGGTGGGTGCATCCCAATCAACAAGATGATGGATAAGTAAAATGCATAAGGGAGGGAAATCCTGATTGATTAGACTTTATCTTGACAAGAGGGTACCCTATAAAGTACCTAACTCGATTGGAAGCTAGCAAGGAGGAACGATCACATGTTATACTTAATTCAGAGCATAAAATTGAGCATAAAAAAGAGTAGGCTCAGCCTACCTATCCACTCTAAGATAGTTTTATGTTTAACCAATCAAATTGTGTAAGTGAATTTATTTATGTTATTATAATTGGAGAAGTATATCATCAATTTATTGACTATTCACTCCTTATCTATATTTGATTGGTTTCCCCTAAGCATGTAAAGCATATTAGATTAGTAATAAAGGGCAGTTATTTTGTATAGCTAATCAATGGCTTTGTTTATATGGGATTTTCATCAGTTAGTTTAGGATAGGTTAGTTGTTTGTTTTTAATAAGTGCTTTTACATAGGTCAAACTCATTACGATTTTTTTGTTTCCTTAGGTCATGCTGTTTTTCTTATTTTATTTGTCTATTATTTCTATTTTGTTCATGTCTAGTCAAATCTCAATTATTCTTCCCTAGGTTAGATTTTATCAGAATAGAACTTAACTATATGCCCAAAGGATAAGGATACTAGATTGAAAATTATTAGTAGGAAATCATCTCATAGAGGTTTCTAAAATTGTTGATATTTTTTTTCCAAAAATATCATTACATTTGATATCCTAAGGGAGACCCCCTTCGTTCATAAAATTGGGAGAATTTTTGTGTTTTTAGTCTTTAGGATAAAGGTAAGTAATCATGAACCATTTTAGATAGTCACACGATTGAATACTTTTACCAGGCATATGGAAGTTGCTCTTAGAGTATTTTATACAAATTTAGAAAGTTTTCTTGTTTTATTAGATCAAATTCACTTATCACATTAAATACTTATTGGAATTGATAATTCTTAGTATAGATGCAATTGATAGGGACATTCTAGTAATGATTTGTTTTATAATTATACCATCTCATTGGGGTTCCAGCTTTTTTCTTTTCCATTCAAGAAGAAAAGAACCAATGAGTTCAAAAAGAGGAAATAAAATCAAAAGGACAATATGATGAAATAAGGTCAATGTATCACACATCATTATTAAGAGGAAATAATGGAAAGAGAAGAAAAGGATCCCAAAGTATCTCTATTAGGACTATGGACATCTAGCTAGTAGTACAACAATGCCTAAGCTTCCATTATTTTTTAAGATTTAATAGAAATTGGAATGAAACCTACATTTTCATCAAGCCTTAGAAGAACTCATCACAACAAGGGTAAAATAAACTACACATTTAACACACACAGGTCCAAGAAATTATAAGGCAAGTATGTTATGTGAATTAACTTAGGAGTCTCTTTCATGTTTCTAATTTAAGCATTCTTGTGTGTCACACTTCATGATTTATTTAAGGATTGTTAACCAAAGTTATGGGTTCTTAATTGCTCAGGAACATCCCCCTTACCCACTTTTTTTTAGAATATGGTCTTAACTTTTAGCCTTCTTCTATATGATTATGTAAAATCTAAGAAAAGACTAATTATTGGATTTTCATACTTTGAAAAAATGGTGTTTTTTATATATTTCTTGGGTTAAATATATTAATTCACTTTGGGAGTTTTTTTAAACTATGTAGTTGTTCAGGACTCGAGCAATTTAGAGAGTTTATTTGGGCATATTTTTTATCAAACACTTTTGTCCAACAGGTTTGATATTCAGGTTTAGTCTTTTTGGGTATTTTGTCCAAGTTGATGCAGGTTTTTCATGTTTTTGGCCTAATTATTTTATGACTTATTATTCCAGTACTTATTCCCTTAGGACTTATACAATTTATCTTTGTCAGGTTTATCTTTTTCAAGTTTTTATCTTCAAAAATTTTGTTCCACAAGAAATTTTCTTTGAGATTATTACATCAGACATTTTGTCCATAATAATTTCCCCAAATCCATTTGTCCTTATCAGGTTTATTGCATTAGACATTTTATCTAAAATAATTTCTCCAAAGCCATTTGTCTTTGTCATGTTTATTTCCTCAAACATTTTGTCTAAATTTTTTTCCCCACAACATTTTACCCAACAAAATAGACTTGTCCTTCAGCCCTTTTGCATTTTCCCTTCAAATTTTTAAAATGGCCTTTTGCCTTACAAATTTGACCCTTCAAGAATTTTATTCTAGGCATCTTTCCTTATGAAGTAGATACTTTGGACTGTCAAAATTACCCTTCGGCCTTTTGAAGTTCACCCTTTTCCCCCTATAATTTCCTTTTATATTTTTAAATTTTTGGCCCTTTTGAATTGCCCCTTGACATTTTTAAAATGGTCTTTTTCCCTCTAAAATTACCCTTTGATACTTTTGTTTGATGAACCTACCCTTAAGGCTTTTTTAAAATGACCTTTCAAGCTTTTTTCATTTCCGTTTGGGCTTTTTACATTTGCCCTTCAACTTTTTTGAGATTTCCCTTCTCCCTCCAAACTTACCCTTTGAGACTTTTGTCTCAAGCATTTCAAGCATTTTTGCCATGAAGTAGACCCTTCAAACATTTTGTACTTACCCTTCAGGATTTTTGTCATGGGCCTTTATCCTATGAAGTAGATCCTTCAGGACTTTTGTCATGGATAAAATGCCCTATGAATTAGACCCTTTAGAGTTTTACCTGATCAAAATGACCCTTCAGCCTTAACCCACTTACCCTTCAGCCTATTGAAACCATTCCTTTAGATATTTTGTCTAAGAGACCATCCCTTCAAACCATTCTTTTGAAATTTTTATCTCAAACATTTTGTCTAATAAAAATAACCCTTCATGACTTTTGGAAGTGACCCTTCAGGATAATTACTTTGGATATTTTATTTGAGAGACTTAGGTCTTTGAGAAAATTATATAGACATTTTGTCTAAAATAATTCCCAAAATGGAATTAGTTTGTGGACATTTTACCAAAACTTTTTTCCTGACAAAATAGGAACCTTTGAGATAATTACTTTGGGCATTTTATCTAAAACAATTTTCTTGATGATATACATACCCCATGCAAAATGCTTGAAAGAATTGTCCTATGCAAAATGCCAAAATAATGCCCTACTACCAAGATCAATAGACCAAAACCTCAAAAAATTACCAAGTGGCACCCCTACAATTTATTATATATATATTCTTAGTCATTGTTCATTTATATTTGTAGGAAAAAATCTAGAAGTGATAGCTTTCAATCTCATACAAATTCAAAGATTCAAACACCAAGATTTTATGGTTCACATTAACTCGTATGCCAAGTATCTAATGGTGCTTAATCAATCACAATGATAAAGGCTTTTTTAAAAGCTCCAAATTAGTGCCAAGTGACAACATTTCAGGAGCCTAAATAGAAAATCAATGATTTGGGGCCCTCCCACAAAGTCAATAAGTCAAGAGCTTAGGAAGCCCATAGAGTTTCCAAGTGGCATACTCATGTTTCATCATGTAGAAGTTCTAACAGTATGAGTCCTTAGTGGAATTTTCAATGATTCAGATTGTAGTCACATTTTGAAAGTTATAAACAAAGTTTATAAGGCTTGATGCTAGTAAAGATAGAGTCTGAGTTAAGTATTACTCATTACGGTGGATATATTCAAAGATAAACTTCCAGATGACTAGGGCCAAACATGCAAGACTCCTCAGACAAGCCAATAAAACTCACCTTTTTTTTTACATGGAGAGGCTATTTTAAGCCACTTCAAGATGAAATTAGTCTTAAGCTACCACTTCTAGTGCCACCTCAACATCTAAAATTAAGCCATGTCATGCTATACCAAATATCACTCCTAGCTCATGCATGCCATTTTCTAATCATTTCATAAATCCAATATTACATAAATATAAGAACTCACCTCTTTTGCATGAATATTTTAGATCTACATGATCTTCTTTAACTAGGCATTCAAATTGGACAACTACATCTCATCTTAGAGATATTTTGTATAAAATTGGGTAGACCCTATGGTCCAATGGATTTTTTTTTACTGCTAGTTATATTTTTTGCATTTTGAATGTATTTACAAGATGTAACCTTTGGAGAGAAATAAATTTGAAGATTTGCCTTTCTTGTCTTGAGAGATCCTTGTGTGTGTGTAAGTTATTTGATTATTTATGGAATATTTATCTCTTTGTTTCAGTTTCAAGAAATTCATCTGTGGTATTTTACCCTCTTGAAAATATTGTTTGGAGTAAAGATCCTTTTCCAGTTTATGTAAAATGGATAAAATATTGCCTCTAATTTCTCATCTATATGAGTCTATTCTGAAATAAATTCAACATATTTTCTGCTCTATTGTGTTTATCAAGCAAGCATTAAAATCTACTATAAAATATTTGGTGCAATCACCATAATTTTAGTTTTATAAAAATTTAAATTCTTCAACCCTTTTCCCATCAAAACCCTAGTTTAAGATTCAAAATAAATAAAGAGTGATATTTCCAAAAAACTTGTATTTTATCAATTTGCATTAGATTTAGTGAAAGGAAGTTGACCTTCTCTGGAGATTAACCTCAAATTTCCAAGGTCCCATGGCTTTGGAGTTTTTTCCATTTTATCATTAGGTAATTGTGTAGAAAGTTATAGAATCAAGATAGGTACAATCCTATGTGATAACAATCTCATCTTCCCTCTTAAGGATAAATTACTATACGAGACATCCAAATCATTATGTCATCTATGTTACATAGTTATATCTTTAAAGAAGAAGTTGGGACTAGTTAAGATAGATTCAAAGTCATATTTGGATTTAGATCTCCCATAGCCATAGTCATCCAAAATGGTACAAGCACCTAATCCATCTATAAGTAAGGAAAATGTGGAAAAAAAACAACCAATCAAGATAATCAATAAAGGCAAAGAGCCACTTCATAGAGCATCTCCCATAATAAGTAGAGCATAGGACACCAATAGAGGGGATATATAATTTTTAGATAGAGATAGGCCTCATGATATTTTATTTACATTATTAGATAGGAAGATGCTCACACTTCCTCTTACTCATCATCATCCACCACATTGTTTACACATAATAAGAAATAAACCATACTAAAATTATCATCAAATCAATGGAGATTGGGATACTAAATGTTATACACTAAGAGATCATATTAACTAATATATTGATAGAGGTATTATAGAATTCACACAAGGGGCATAGAGATATCCTTATCCACAGTCACCTAGATCACATACTATATGAGTGAGTTATCCTCAGATGTTCCTTTCAAGGAACCATTGGTTACTCATCAAATTATCCATGTAGTTTATAATACACCTACTTATGTGAGATATCATGCACCATAGATTTCATAGAGATGGAAACAAATTAAAATATATAAACCTACTTATAATATCATGGTGATAAAAGGGAAAATAACTCAACCACTATTCTCAATATGAAAACCGATTAAGGTATTTGGCAAAGATAATAGAGATTAAAACATAGTCTCTATATGACAAACAATTAAGATATTTGGTAGAGATCATAGAGATTATAGAATAATCACAATACAATAATTGATTAATTATTTTTCATAATTCATAGAGATCAAAACACAGTCTCAATATGACAACCAATTAATATATTTGTAAGACAATGCATAATAGAACATAGTTTCAGCATGACAACTAATTAAGGTATTTATAATACATAATGCATAAGAGAACATAGTTTCAACATGACAACTAAGTAAGATATTTACTAAAAAGTCTACAAATATATCTACCATTATTATAGCATGATAAATATTAATTCCAAAGATTATTCCTACACCTACACAACATGAGTAGTATGATCACTTGTTTACTCTTCCATCAGGATTCAGATAGTGTATGCCACAATCCATATGCTAATTCAGTTAGATTTACATATTCATATCCCCATACCATAGGAAATTTTAGCTATAAATTACTCAGTATATTTGATTCATATATCTTAAATACCTCATCATACACCATGCATGATCACTCTTCCTCTCTTTGATACAAGACACATTGATTGTGAGTCTCTTGTGAGACTCATCGATTAGTAGTATCTCTCCTCTTATACATAGATTTTACTCAAAAAACATAAAAAAATATAATATGTTTAAAATATAAAAACATTCAAATATTTCTCATAAAATACAAAATTTTATATTGTATGCATTCTCGTGTTTACATTCCTTATATTTGCTAGTTATCTTAGTATAGTTAGTTTTATCATACATACATGCTTCACTTGTCCTCTTCAAGTGTTTTTAGATTAATAAAAGACTTAGGTTCTATAAACAAATCTATATTTACTACTATCTACTCATTATTGGCACATACATAGCTTTCGCATTGATACACTCACCCATTAGGGACATCATACTACATAGATTCTAGTTTGTCAGGTTACATCTTTCTATACTCTATATCACATATTTAGCATTGATTATATCCTAATATTGGACATCCCATAATACTTAGATTTTTTACCAACTACTAATATTAAATAATTGGTTATATACATCTTTTCTATTATAGATATTTGTACCACTTGTTCATGCATACTTTCATTTCTAGCTTTCCTAGTTTAGATTTGATTGTCTCTTTGTTTTTATATATATTCAAGTGTATTTGAATATGCCATTATTATATGATTATAAACTAATTATTTTCATTTTATGTATGTTTTTTACATGTTCCCATGTCCTTGTCTGTGACTTCTTGATTGTGTATGTAGACATTAGAACATGTCCCATCTATGTGGCTCTAAACCAACCTTGTTTACTCTATGTACATGTAGACATTTGAACATCTCCTTGTATGTATTAATTTCTCATATTTAGTGACATGTGACCATGTCCCTTGTATTGTGGTCCCTTGGCCTACTTTGTGTGCCTCATTTGTGTGTATGTATGCTCTCATATATGCATCATGGCCATGACACTTGTCTCTTATTTGTTACACTTACACTCAGATTTTGATGCCATGAGGGACCTCATACATATCCCATTCCTGCTTGTGTGCCTTTATGGACATCATTCCCCATCCCACTAGGTAGTTACTCAAAATTTATCCATATTTATTGTTCATACTCATGTTTACATTGTTATATCTATCTTGACAACATTGTGAAAGATATATCTAACATACATCGTACATTAACAACTTATGATAAGATTTTTTTACATTCCAATGTCATGTATACACATTATATTCTTTTATTACATAGACATAATATATGCTTAGGATAAAAAATAGGTTACATAGCTTTTATTTTGAGGATAGTTATTACATAGGTTCAACAACTCCCATCAAAAGAGGGAGCATTCATAGAGGTTTTTCATAGAGATCAGGGCATTTGGGTCAACTCATATTATAATTTTTATCATGCAAACATAGAATATAGATTAAAAAATTAGGAAAACACATGGAAAATATTCATACATGGATCAATTATAGTTTAACACAAAAATAGTATAGAATAACACTAGCATGGCCTAATGGACACTAGTATAGTGTGTTACTATCCAAGGGACCACGCTATTGTCTAGTAACTCTAGAAATAGGAAATTATAGATTGGCCAAAAAGCTACAATAATCATTGTATGAAATCATAAATGCATCAAATTCACAAATCAATCATATCTTAGAGAAGATAGATCTTACTTACACTTTTGATTGGGGATACATTAGATAATCGAGACCATGACCAATATGGATCTACTAAACCCAATTAGGGGATCTCTTACCACAATAAGATCACTAGGGAGGGTTCTAAAGCCTTCAATTAATAAAAATCATGCAATAACCCTAACTAAGTCTTATGTTTTCATATTTACTAAATTAATAACAAGTAAATCAAAAATCTAATCTAGTGCTCACCAAAGTTGTGTCACAAAGTGGGGGTAATAAACAGCAAAAATAAACATGCATATAAGACATATACTCCCATCAATATATATGAAATCCTAATTCATTAAAGAGAATCAAAAATTCATATCTATCTACTCTTATAAAAGAGGAACAAAGTTAGAAATACTTACTTTTAAAGATGAACCTGTCAAGCCTCAATCTCTCCAAGGGCCAAGGTGTTTCACAAGAGGTTGTTGTGGCATGCAAGGATGACAAGGATAAATCAGCTCTAGGTTACACAACATATTAATGCATCCAAAAGACTTATCTACAAGACAATATTCATATCTCCAAAGAAAATATAAAACCCTAAGCTTACTCTGCAAGTAGAATGATGAATAAGCAAATGCATTATTGATGCTTAAAAATCTCACTATAGATTAAATAACATCTTATGGGAAACTTTCCAAATGTAAGACTGAGTGTGATCTATAAAGCAACCTCTGGTATTTGAGAAGCGAGCTCTTCATTCAAAGTTAGGGATGAAAAGGGGAGAGAGAAATGTAAAGAAAACTAAACATAAAACTAACTGAGCTGATGCATTAAGAGATTTAAAATACTTAGACTATAATTGAATAAAATATATCAAACCCTTAAACACTATAGACCATAAAGAGGCATAAATCATGAATTAAGATCTATAATAAAAGCAAAGATTGATACTATAGAAGCAGAAGAAAAGAGATAATAGACAGAGATAATTTTCCATGAAAATTGACATGGAATATCACATCCTCTTCATTTTTAAATGGAAAAATGAATACAAAAGGCCTCTAGGGCATATACAAAATGTTTAGTCACACCTTTGAGGGGAACTTATTAAGGTTGAAGAATGAAAAATCGCTAACTACTATTACTCCTATTCTATTACAAATGGTAGTATAGAAAATTACTATTATAGGTAAAATGGTAACCAACCCTTTCCAAAAGGAAAGAACCTAGAATATATAGGCAAGTTGGCCTCTTGTGAGGATGACACATAGAAATCCCATCACTAATGCTAATGATGAGATCATTGTAATTAAAAGAGGAACTTGGTTTCATGAGTGCAATTAACCTCCAAATCTTAGATATTATTTGACCACTCTATCTTGTTAAGGTTATGATGTTTAGGAGGAATGTAGTGATACCACATGGATAGGCTTGTCTCTAACCAACCAATGGGTCACCCTTAATCTTATTTGTCCAATGGCATTGCTCTAAATCTTGACAAACCAAAACTACTCCTAGATAAATGTGGGGATGATGTGTATCAAGTAGGTATTTATTTGAGGAAGTTGGGAAATTATTTCAAAAGGTTGAATGTGCAGGCACAATGTGTAAAGTTGGCACTCCTCCTAGATGAAGTTAGGTATTTGTTTGCAAAATTGAGCATGAGGGTGACATGTGTTGAAATCACATTTACCAAGTAAACTTCTTAGTGGGCCTCATTTATTTATTGACTGGCCAATAGTGTTACTTGGATGTTGGCCCTAAATAGAAAAGGCTTTGAAGAGTGCAGGATGACCACATGTCAAATTAGTGTTCCACCAAAGTGAAAAAAGAGACTCTTTGAGATAGATAATTACTAGGCTACCACGTGAAAGAAGTAGATGGATGCTGATACTTAGGCAAAAATTTGAAAAGGGTACCTAAAAAAAGGGGAAGCTCAAAAGGAGAACCACCAGAAGGTGCTGAAGAGTTATTAGCTACATCAAGTGAGTCTAAAACAAAAGACAAAATAATCCAAAATAACAAAACATGGATTTAGATCCATAGTTCTTGGTAACTCATAAGGGCATCTACTTATAGATGAGAAAATCAAAATTCTAGTATGTAGACTAGTCGAGCAAAATTTAAAAATAGGAAAAAGGCTCAAGAACCTATAAATTTTGAAGAGCTACCTGCAAAGGCATCCACTCTTCCTCTTTAGGCCGGGTCTTCTTCCTGAGAGACTCAAAGGCTCTATCTAAATCAATAATTTCCTTAAAAGAGATGTTTCCCAAACCTTAAATAATTGCTAACATTTGGAATTCAAGCTGAGTGAGTGGATGCAATATATTATCCACATTGGAGACATTAGGTGATTGACTGAGAGCCATGAAAATAGTCTAGTTGTTCTAATTTTATTCCAGCATCACTTTGATCTAATCCTTAGGGAGAATATTATTATCTAACAAGAAAGGGGAGGGGAGTCTTAGTTGGACTAGTTGTTCAATGTGCCCCTACCTATCTTGGACCACCTACTCTAAGGTATTTAGGAATTCCTCACACTTGTTAGTTTCTTTGTAGCCTAGAAACTCATGGACTTTTATTGTCATCTATCTTTGATCAACCACTCCTATTGCTTGTAGTATTTTGTCTAAAGCACTATAAATATTTTAGATGAAGAGATATGAATCTATAACCTTGGGAGCCATGAAGGGAATGACCTAATCAATGGACACACTCACATGTGAGCTCAAATTTTGTGAGTTTGTGATGAAGGTGAAGGTTAGAATCAAGTTTATAGTCATGGCCTTGATCCTCTCCCAGTAAGATTTGTTAATTTTTTAGACCATAGGGAGGATCTCCATGACCTATGGAAGGGTAGCAAGGTCATTCTTTAGTTTTTCAATTTCTTGGTCTTTGAGTGAGGATTCTTCTTATACCTACTACTATAATTATTGGAAATATTGATTAGAGTCCAAGAGTTATTGGTGGGTCTATGTCAATTCAATATTTTTTCCTTTACCTTGGTTTCTATACCCACTAGTAGATTTGCTTCCACCTGAAAGCTCTCACTAGAGACACAACTCTAAAGGTTATACCTTGCTTTGTTGAGCTCTGAATCTTTTGCCTTAGCCTCAACATTAAGGCATTAAACTATAGCCTTCACCTTGGTGAGTTCCATCTTGGTATTTTATAGCTATCAAGTCACCTTGATGTAGTATATGGTTATAGACTTCTACATTTCCTTCATCAATTTGACCCTATTAGTGGGTCTAGTGTAGCTAAGATTGAGGCTAAAATCTTATATGGCATAGTCCGCCAGTTGTATCTATCTTTGGGGCTTGACTAATTGAGGGTCTAAATGAGAAATCAATATAAGGGATTTTGTACATGGTCTTAAAATGACCATATGTGGGTCTATGCAGGTGCCCTATCCTACTTCCCCTTTTCTTCTCCATTCAAGCCTCATGGGCCTTCTTTACTGAGTCCATCTACTAATGGTACTACTCTATCACTTGAAGTATCTCCCCTATAAAGGGGATTCCCTACAACAACATTAATGGGATGGTTACTTATTGATGTGAAGTAGTGGACCCTATCCCTATGGAGGTGAGTGAATGGAGAGTATGGGTGGAAGGAGAGAAAGGCGAAAGGCCATGGGTCAAGGTGAATTATGATTGTGTCATGATGGAGGATGAGGTGGATGATGAAGGTAGAGGGGTCAAAAATAGCATGTGGGAAGAGATTATGACCATAAGAGAAAGCGGTGAGAGTTTAGTGGTGGGCTGAGTGGGTGAAGTAGAGAGTGGAGCTAGGGAAGTAACTGGTTGGGCCATAGAGGGTGCCACAAATTGAGGTGAGATAATGGATGGAGACATGGAGGTAATTAAGGAAGAAGAGATTTAAAGAAGGGTATCCATAAATCAAAATTTATTCTACATGGGCTCTAGTGGAGGGATAGATTTAGGTGCCTTAGGCTGCTTATACTAGAGGGAACTAGTCATAACGTGCCTAGAGGAGGTTTTTTGCTGTTGTGGGGTCATGGGTATGGGTATAGGGAAGGTGTCCATGTAGAAGGATTTTATACTTATAATACCTCAGCCTCCTTCTATTGTGGTGTAACCCACACTCCTTACCCAAGGGCATTTATTTCATCTTATTCTTCTTTTTTCCTCCTATTATAATCTTTAGGGAGGATATTTCTTCTGTTAAGCCCTCCTCTAGATGATGCTCATCCCAAAGTTTTTCAAAGGTCTCATTTGTGTCTTCAGCATCAATATTGGAGTATGGATTCATGATTTCATACCTATATTTTGTGAAGGCAGCTATTTTTTATTCATTCTAATCCAATTAGGCGAGTTACTTCTTCATGCCCTTTGATAATTTCTTAGATGGGTCATATGCCTAGACCACATCATATAAGGACTCCCATGGTTTGAGGGCATCTGATGAGATCTATAATAGATCCATATAATTTTGGTAGATGTCCTCTGTAAGTGACCTCTTTTATTTTATATATGGTTGATTCTAATGCTTTGGAGCATTGGCCATCATCAAGGATGCTATGAATCTATTTGGATCATAGTTCTATCTATCATCTATTAAATCAAGGCCAAGTTTTTCCATCTTGGTCATCAGTAGGCATCTTGATACCTATTTACCATTGTGATTCCATCTCTTTTGAATTGGAAATTGTAAAGACTCTTATTCTTTTTCCCTCCTATATATATAGAGTTCACTGCATCGAGATGGTGAGCCAACTCTAGGGCAAGGGTCTTGCCTGCTAGCATATGTGGGAGATGGAAGGTTTATCCCTATAAATCATGCACTCAGATGAATTTAAAGTGGTATCCTCAAAATTAATTGATTAATACCTTGCTCCCAATGAGCCAAGAACATTGTTCATGCATCATTTTGGAATTAAGGGCCTCTTTACCGAGGTTGATGAAGATTAGAGCCATAAAGAGCTCTAATAACTCAAAGTAGTCTCTAGTGATAGATATGATGTGGGTCTATATGATTATTATGACCACCAAATTTGGGAAAACATGTATGTTATGGGAGTTGAGATTGAGATACGAAGAGAAGAACTGGGAATGTTGGTATAGAATGAGATAAAAGAGGAAGGATGGGTACTAAAAGGTACCCACTATCAAAAAAAATTCTAGATCATCCCTTATGGAGGTGGCAATGGATTATACAAAATACATCCTAAAAACCTATCCCTTTTACACTATGGTCAAGAAGAAGAGCACCCTCAACTAGAATTCATCAATATTGGCATCAGAGTCCATCCCCAAGATGAAGGCCAACATGGATAGAGTATATTTAAATTACTACGAAGGGAATCTCACTAAGGGGATGGGTATAAGTAGCATCTCCATGATGTTTCTCTTGAGGAGAAATATGAAGAAGTGAAAATTTTCATGGAATTAGGAGTCTTAGACACTTTTAAGGCTCTATATGTTATAGACATTGGCCTTAGGGTTATTTAGGAGTTGAAGCATCTCCCTGATGTTGTTTTCACTAATTTTCACCCTTGGGCATTTTCAAAAATTATGCTAGTAATGGAATCATATCTCTCTACATAGAGGGCAATGATCTCTAGGCATAGATGAACATAAGGCACCATGTACTGTGTTGGTGTGAAGTCCTACATCTTGCATCCAAAATAATCACACTCTTCTTTACTAACCCTTTTAAGCATTTGGGTGTGGGTACATTCTCTAATTTTTTTTGGATTATTGGCTAGCTTGGGATCAAAGATATCATCTATGAAATTAGTTACCAATGCTTGGTCTTTACAGTCCCCTTTGGCCACCTTTTTGACATTAGGTATTTTCTCCGTTTATTGAGTAGGAGCAGAAGCATAGGATTTGCTCATAGAATATTTAGGGGGGAGGTTTCCCCTCCTACCTAACCTATGGGTTTTCTATCATATGGGATGCTTTTTGCTTCTTGATGAAGATTTAGAAGCCTCCATTATTGATTATTTTATTCTCAAACCACTCTATATATTATGAAAAATACTAAATTAATAGTTCTCTACCCACCTCTTCTTTCAACTCTAGGCTCGGCTCTTCTCTACTCTTTTAAAATTCTCAATGCTCTCAAGGATTTCAATGATTTAAGTTTTTGGCTTAGATGGGGTAAGGGTACTTATACATCGATGCTACTAGGTGGGATTATTATAGGAAATTTGAAATCAAGTGCCCTATAAATGATAAGGGTGGTGCATACACTTGAAGGACCATTTGTAAGAGATTTATAGTGATCATTATGGGGAGTCACACAAAATGGAATGTCTAACATTAATTGTAGGTGAGGTGGGTAGATAACCATCTTTTGAAGAATGTTTTTTGAAGATTTGTAAGGACTTAGGTGAGGATGCATGATAGAAAGACAAGCCACTTATGCCAATAGCACTTATTTTAAAGGATCATGCATGGAAATGGAAACAAAACTAAAAGAAACAATAACAAAGGAAAGGAAACACACAAATAGGAAAGGAAACTAGCTAATTATGTATAAGGAGGAGGTAGGCAAGTTAGTTAAAATGTTTTAAATTGATCCAATTAGCCAAGATATCCAATGTATTTCCATCTTCACCTTTTAACTCAAAATCATTCCCCTACCTACTATCAATGATGTGAAATGGTCCCCTCCAAAGAGAATCAAACTTCACATGCTGGCCTAGCTTTGTGGCCCTCTGATCATATTTGAGAACTAAATCCTTGGGTTTAAATCATGGGTCTGATGACTTCTTATCAAACCACCATTTCACTACTTATTATTGGGTGAATTTTGCATCACTTTCCTACTCCCTTGCTTCTTAGAGGCTAAGTATCTCTATGAGCCTAACCTCCATTGCTTTGTTTTCTACAATCTCAATTTTTTTTAAAAGATATAATGTGGGGATTTATAATGACACCAACATGAGTATCTCTTTCCCATATACAAGTACATATGGGGAGGTTTTTCAATATCTCTTTTAGAGTGATGTGGTCCATCCGTAGGTCCATTCTCATGTGTATATGCCACTCCCTTTACCATTTAGATCCCATCCTTTTGATTAGTCTTATTAGATTCTTGTTTATTGACTCTACCAACCCATTCTCTTTTGGGTAGTAATTAGATGAAGCTTTTAAGAAGATACCATTTTAGAGAATGAACTCAAAAAATTTAGACCCAAGGAAGGCCTTCAAATTTTTAGAGATGACTATCTTTAATGGGTCAAACCTAGCCACATGCTCTTCCAAAAATTTGAGAATCACATTCTTGGTTACTTCTTTTAATGGGATCACTTTGGTCCACCATGTGAAGTAATCGGTGGCTATCAATATCCACTTGTGATCAGCACTGGAGATGAGATTTATCATCCCAATGAATTGCAATCCCCACTATGTAAAGGGTTCATTGGCCATAATTAGGTTCAATGGCATGGAAAAATTCTTCCTTTTCCCTACAAAGAATTGACATTTTTGGCATTTTTAAACTACCTTATGATAGTCTATGAACATGGTTGACCAGTAATATCCCATGTGTATGATCTTTGTCATGGCGGTTTTTGTTGATTAGTGACCACCTGTGGGATCAAAGTGCATGTCTTAGAGAATATTCTCATCTTAGTGTCTCTTAACACATCAAATTAGGTCTCCATCAAAGTTTCTTTTGAATAAGACTCCTTAGACCACCATGTAACCAGACCCCTAGAGTTAGTAGAATTGACTTTTATGTGTAGGAAGGCTATTTAGATACTAACTAGTTTACATGAAGTGGATCCAATTGGTCACCTAATATATATAAATCTCAAATTAGTTGAGCAGGACTAATTTTGATGCATCTTATTCCTTTATCAGGATGTCTGCACATTGGGATATATACTCATAGGTTCCTCTTACTCTGATCACCTATGTTGGCCTAACCTTGATGTCATATTCTAGTATCTTAGTTATCTAATTGGCTCATTTTTCCATGATCTCTCCTTTTATGATGTATTCATGGATATTGGAGTGTACCATGTACACCATAATCTTGTTGCCTATGGAAAAGTGCCTAAGCTTTTAGAGGCCCTTGACTATTAAAAAGCTTATATTTCTATGAAATTGTATTTCAATTCATACCCACACAATGTCCTTGAGTAGAATGTGATTGGGTGCTCATTTCTTCCTTCCTCTTCCTTTTGAGTTAACACAACTACTAGGCTATGCTCACTCTCATAGGCGTACATAATGAAGTCTTTTAAAAAGTTACAGTTAACTATTACAGGTGTGGTAAATATTGCATCCTTGATTTTATCAAAGGATACTCTTCCCTCAGGAGTCCACTAGAAATCTTGGTCCTTCAGCATTAGGGTGATTGGTCCCACCAATCCTATGAAGTTAGATATAAACTTGCTGATGAAATTAATATTTTCAAGAAAAGATTGCACTCACTTCTTATTTATTGGTAAGGATAAGTCTTAGATGGCATTTATTCTCATTAGATCAATGATTATCCCTTATTTGGATACTACATACCCAATCATCTTGCCTTGTGAGACTCTAAAGACATATTTCTTAGGGTTGAGAGACACACTAAATTCTTGACACTTTTGGAAAACCTTCTCTAAATGGTCAAAGTGGTCCTCCTTATTCTTCGAAAACATAGGGAGTTCATCCAAATAGACGAGGATGATATTATTAATTATCCTTTTGAAGGCCATGTCCATTTCCCACTAGAATTTCACCCTAACATTAGAGAGGCCGAAAGGTATCTTCACATATGAAAAGTTCCCCACTTTGTGTTGAAGGTGGTTTTGTGTTTGTGTTCTTCATTCACCCATACATGGCTATACCCAAATAATACATATATAAGAGAAAACATATGCACACCTGCTATTATCTAAAGGATTTGATCCATAGAGGGAAGGGGGTAATGGTCCTTTAAAGATCATTTATATAGGTCCCAAAAATCCATACACATTCAGATCTCTCCACTCTTATTTCACATAAGAAATAGGTTGGAAACCCAAGTCAAATGATTTATTGGGTATATAATCTTAGAATCAATGAGTTTCCTAAGCTCTTGGGTCATCATGGATTTTATCTTTGAGTTTATCAACCTCTACTTCTACCAAATTGGTTTGGCTCCCTCCACCAAGTTTATAGTGTGCTAGATGACCTCGTAGTCATATCCCTTAAATTCATCCTAAGTCAATGCAATTACTCCTTTAAATTTGTTTTAGAAATAAACCAACCACTCTTTATCTCTTTGGGGGAATTATTTTCCAACCTTTAGCTTATTTTCACCACTAACATCGAGCTTAGAGTAATCACCATTATTTGTGACAAAATTTTTCTTATCGCTTCTTACATCATTGAAATCAAATAGATTCTCCAAGGTGATGAGGCCCTTTGACAACTTATTGGTCTTTAACTAAATTATTTTGTCCCCATAGGATTCTTCAACCTTTGTCTATATTTTCTCCATGAATTTGCATTACATGATTATTAGAGGAACATGGTAATATGAGCATCATTCTCAAACACCTACTAGTTTTGGTCATTGTCCAGGATAGTGGGCCTGATGAATTCCCATATTGCCTACTCATTTATGTATATGTCTATCATAAGGTCAAATTGGGAACCAATCATTTCTATTCTATTATCTTCCACATTCATGGTCCTTAGGATGATCTAAATGTTGAAGGCTTCAAAGGCTTCAATTAGATCCCATATAAGGTGGTGGTAGGATCCCATGCACATATTATTTATGACCATTTCCCCACTTAATTACCTTAATACTCATTAAAAATCAATAAATACCTTAATTTTTTTAATGCCCATCCACTCATTAGGGTTGAGGCCATGGACTAACACCTTGTATTCAACCTCATTGTTTATATAATCAAACTAAAATCGAAAGGCTCAGAGTGTCTATCTTATAAAAAGAGATGTTAGTTGGATCCTAAATATAGAGCTAATATTGAATGTCACACCATCAAAACGTAGAGTCTAAAATATAAACTCATATGTAAGTCCCTCATTTTGACCTTCTTTCTTCTTTATGACCTTGGGAATAGCCTAGTCTTCATTAGGGATGACATAGGATTTGAGTCCAGTGGTGTTAAAGTTCTCAAATGGGTAATTTTAAATGAATTAATTAATAAGAGATTCCTCTTTTAGGCTTATTGTGTCTATTACCTCTTCTCCCTCAAACATTTGACATAGTGCATTTTCTCTCTTGAGAAGGAGGTGTGCATTGCTTTGAAGTTCATCATAACTTCATCCTCTATGTGTTCTGGGTGAAGTGGTTTAGATAACACTTTTAAATTTGAACCATGTTTAGTCCTCAAGATTAGATGGGACCAGTCCAATGATAAATACCTACCTATCTTGGTGGTGAAGTCCCTTGACAAACATATCCTAAAGATAGGTGGGATGTTGATCACTACAATGTCTTACAATACAATAATGCTAGGACAAGAATATAACATGAGGGGAAGAGCCATGATGATCCATAAGGTTTGAACCTTCTTCCTATCTATTTTCATCACTCCTTTATTCAATGGATCATACTTAAATTATAGTGCATGTATTATTTATTTAGGCATCACTGCCATGCTTATGCTTGAATCAATCATGGAGTTGTGCAATAACTTCTTCCCCATAATCAACATCAAATATAATGGGTTAGGTTTTAATTTTCTTACCCCATCTTTGATATTGACAAATGTAGAGGGAATATAGGGTTGTGCACTTGTGTTAGCTTCCTTCCCCTTTATCCTTGTGGGTTCTGTAGTCAGTTTTCCTTGTGTAAGATTTTATTATTTCTCTAAGGATTTTTTAGTAGAGACTTTTGTTTGGGATTTGATAAGACATCCTAGAGGAAGACACTAGTTGGGACCCTCTTTAGTTGCTCCACTATGTTGTATGACCCTTGAGGTGAGACCCTAGGACCTTTTAATTTTTATACACTACCTCTCTCTGCTTTAGGTATGTCAGAGGTGAAGGTTGAGGTGTTGGGCCTTTTTCAAAGGCTACTTTGGGCCTTGTGGTGGATTCAGGGCTTTCATCCAATATTTTTTTTTGAGTGAGTGTAGTATTCTGACTGAACCTATAGGGATCTCTATATGGTAACTTCACTCATGTATACAATGTCTTCATCCTCAACCTAGGAGAATAGTGTGTGTTCTAGGGAGATTTCTTCTTCTTGTTTTAAGGACATTCCCTACATTTGTACCATCAAAACTACATTCTCAATCCCTAAAGACTGTATGTATAGGTTGAATCAGGGACATTCCCTTATCATAATTATTTAGATACCTTCTACTATAGGTTTCCCCTTGGACATTTTTAAGGTTCATGACCATTATTACAAGGGAAGCAGCATGAATTAGAGTCATTTACCAAGAATTTTTGGACATCAACTAATTCTCTATTTTCATTAGGTACTACCATATGTAAGGGGTCTATTATTGTAACCATTTAGATCATGATTTATATCTAATGATTTAGGAATTGATGATTTGGATCTTGATGGTTAGGCCTTTGTCTCTCTTGGTACTTGTTTTGTTGGTATGTTTCTCTCCTTTCTTGTTAATTCTTGAAAGGGGACTTTGGAGGCATATTTTGTTGCCTTTTGATGTTGGTTATCTCATTAGAGAAGTTCTATAAGATAATCTTCATATCATTCATATCCACATCTAGGAAGGATTAATCTAATGTGATTGACTAAGTGGGTACACACACACACACACACACACACACACACACACACACACACACACACACACACACACACACACACACACACACACACACACACACACACACACACACACACACACACACACACACACACACACACACACACACACACACACACACACACACACACACACACACACACACACACACACACATGGTAGGGTTCCTGAGGTACTTAGAGCTTCTTCTTATAGGGGCATTGATATCTATGAGAACATTAGCATCAATAGATACAAAGGTAGGTTTCCCACATCTATAAAATTATTCTTGACCCTTACTACCATATCATAAGCATCCAAAAATGTTTGACCTTCAAATGATTGGATCATAACTATAATGTTTGAATTAAAGGCCTTAATATAGAACATAATATCCATGCCTATAGGTATTTAAACCACTATTTGGATCTTTTTCTATGTCTTTTTAAACCTAGTGTTGAATTTGATGATGGCTTCTTATGGGCATCTCTTGATGGTTATGAATTTCTACAAGAGGTATGATTGATATTTTTCCCCATTAAATCACTCAAATAATTTATCTCCCAGGTCATCCCAGGTGTCGATGGAGTTAGTTAGCAAATATTGGTACCAATCAAGAGCCCATCCTTTGAAATATTCCACTAGTAGCCTTAAGGCTACATTATTTGTAATGACATAGTACACAGTGCACACATTTACAACATCTTAGATATGTTTTGCTTTTATCTTGAAATCCTCTCCTTAGAACTTGGGAAGCACCTTCAAGGTGTTGGTAGGAATGGGATCCCATGTAGCTGGTTGAATTTTTAGGATAAGTGGGATACCATTATTCCATAATATGAAGTTCCTCAGTGGGCCTTGAATAACCATTTATTGTTATTGAGGAGTGACAAACCCTACAGTCCTTTGGTGAGTTAGAGATCTTAGAGGTGGTGTTAGAAGGATTATATTCCTTGTTTTTTGTGACCTTGATATAAGCCTTTGGTTCATCAACTTGGGCTCTTAGTTGATCAAACTAGTATATTGGCCCCATCGAGTGTGTTAGAAAAAAAAATTGATGATGTCTAAAACTCTCACTATCAATTAAATAGCCTTATATGGTAAGCTTTATAGATGTTAGATCGAGTATAGTATATAAATCAACCTCCAAGATTTTAGAAGCTAGCTCTTCATTCAAAGTTGAGGATGAAAATGGGAGAGAGAAATGTAAATAAAATTAAACATAAAACTAACTAAGGTGATACACTGAGAGATTTAAAACACTTAGACTATAATTACATAAAATATATCAAACCCTTAAACACTATAAACCATAAAGGATCATAAATTATGAATTAATATCTATAATGAAAGTAAAGATTGATACTATAGAAGTAGAAGAAAAGAGATAACAAATAGAGACAATTTTCCATGCAAATTGACATAGAATATCACATCCTCTTCATTGTTAGATGGAAAAATGAATATAGAAGGCCTCAAGGGAACATATAAAACATTAAATCACACCTATGAGGGGCACCTATTAAGGTTGAATAATGAAAATTTGCTATTTGTTATTACTCCTATTCTATTATAAATGGTGGTATACAAAATATTTAATACAATCAAAATGGTAACCAACCCTTTCCAAAAGGAAAAGCCTAGAATATATAAGTGAGATGGCCTATCATGAAGATGACACCTAAAAATCTTGGCACTCATTCCAATGATGATGTTAGGGTAACTAAAAGATGAACTCAGGTTCATGTGTGAAGTTAGCCTCTATATCCCATATATTATGTGGCCACTCTATCTTATTAAGGCTATGATGCTTAGAAGGGCTATATTGATACCACATGGATAGGCTTGTATCTAACCAATCAGTGGATCCCCTTAAATATTCTCTAGCTAATGGCATAACTCTAAATCCTAATAGACCAAAACTACTCTTGGATAAGCATGGGGATAATGTGTGTTGAGTAGGCATTTCATCAAGGAAGTTAGGCAATTATTTGGCAAGGCTGAGTGTGGGTGCACCATGTGTAAAGTTGTAACTCCTCCTAGAGGAAGCCAAGAATTTATTTTCAAAATTAAGCATGAGGGTGCTACGTTTTGAAACCATGCTCACCAAGTAAACTACTCAGTGGGCCCCATTTATTTATTGACTGGATAATAACATAGCTTGGAGGTCTAACCCAAAAGGAAAATGTTTGAAGAGCATGGGGCTACCACATGTCAAATTGGCATTCCACTAGAGTGAAAAGAGAGACTCCTCAAGCTGGATAAGTATTAGGTTATCATGTGGAAGAAGTAGATGGAGGTTGATACTTAGGCAAAAATTTGAAAAGGGGCCTTGAGAAAAGGGGAGGGTAAAAGGAGAACTGCCAAAAGGTGCTAAGGAGATGCTAGTTATGTTGAACGAATGTGAAACAAAAGATAAAATACTCCAAAATTAAAAAAAAAACACATGGATTTTAATCCACATGCACAATATCTCTTACTTATATAGGTAGATTTAACCCTAAACCCTTTTGAAAGTTCTGGCTGACAGAGGCGACCTAGTATCATTATTGATAAAAACTCACTAGGTATGGGTTAGGCTAGCCAAGAGCTAACCTAGACCATAAATAAGTTTTGATAATAAGAGTATAAGGTTGACCCAATTGACCTAGTCATGTAAACTATCAAAACAAGTTTTAGGTTAGGAAAAGGGGTACTGAAGGTGGTGAAAGACTAGAGAAGTATGTAAAAGAGAAGGCCAATCTTAGTGGATGGTTTTTATGAGATAATTATGTAGATAACAAGTGGTAAAAGGGATAAAATCTTGTGAAGTACCAATGGTATTCCTACCCCTTTCCTGATGCACCCCTTAGGGCATGCATTCATAGAGATTAAGACTCTATGGGTTCCTCCAAGATAGAGAGCATTAGCAATTGATAAAAGTTTGAAAATATTATGTGCATACATATGCCCCACTCAAATATGATCATGTGTCATGTAAGTGTAACATAGGATGGTGATTTGGGAATAGAACATGATGACACATAATGTTAATGATAAATAACGTGTAGTAAGGAGAAAATAAGATAAATGAAAGACAAAATTGAAAAACACATACATTTACTTACCTTAGTGTTATAGATAAAAAAGAAACTATGAGAGATGTGAAGGCATCCAATTTGAAGAACATTAGTTGAATCCATAGATATTAGTGCAAAAAAGAGAAAAAAAAATCAATATAGGCATATAATAGTGGAAAATATTCTCTACTACATCAAGATTCTAGAACTTTTTATGGTTTGAAAAATGAGTTAGTAAAAACAAAGATATGATCAAAACAAGGAATCTGATGGTAAATATTTAAAGGGTAAATAATTGTGAATAATAACTTTAAATAGGGTGAAAAATAATTCATTTTCTATTATTTGACTATTCTAAGAGAAAAATAGAGCTCTAAGAGACCTATAAAAATATTAGCAAGCCAAGATGGTGAAGAGATGATAGCTGAGATGGGGAAGACGTCATATGGGGATCCTTGGTGATGGGATCACTCCATGATATTCTATATGGGGTGATATAACCATATGACCCTACCATATTGGAAGGTCTTATGGTACCATTTGCCCTAACTCAAGTGAGCTAGTTCAAACTAGTAGGGGGATACTAGGTAGATACAGGCACATAGAGATGGACTAAAGCCACTAATAGGGGTGGGAGTGAGAGAGGTACAGGCATGACAAGCCTTGGATCAAGAGAGAACCATGCATTTGGATACAAATATTCATTTAGGACAGCTATAGGCCCAAGTGGCCAACCTATAGGGATAAGTAGCAGGCTTGAGATCTCAGACATCCTAATTTCAATGTACTATTTAGAGGGGACTATCTGAGTCATATATGGGTAGTATGTCTAGGTCAAAAGATAGACATGATAGAGCCCAACCTTAGAGCTAGAGTGATGTATTTTTGTACTTTGTATCAAAAACACATGATATATATAGAGATATCCTATTTTTATAGTTAGATGTTGATTTTATGTTTTGTATTATGGTTTTAATTGTGGATACATGGATATATTTCTTTCTAACACATGTATTTTGTTTTTGTTGTTTATGCTATAGGAAATATATGTGTTGTGGTTTACTTTATATCACTATGTAGGACACATGCATGTTTAAAAATAAATGGGCAAAAAGAACTTGGAAAAGTATAATTAATTAAAAATAAATGTACTACACACTATTTCATGTTCAGAAATATGTAATAACAAAAATATGACTAAGTATACTAAACCAAAAAGTGGTAAACAAGAGGGAAAAAATTGTTTTTAAACCATGAGAAAGAGTGGTGCCAAATAAAACAAGTAAAATCACACTAAATCATGTTGAGAAGTATGAAAATAATGTAATAAAATGGAAAGAATGTAAAATACTAATGGTATAAAAACAAATCATTTAAGTCAATCAATCATACTAAATCATGTTGGGAACTATAAAACATAAACAAAATTGGCAAAATGGTCTTAAATTAATCACACTAATTCAAGTTGGGAAGTATGAAAAACTTAAGAAAAATGGTTATCTTCTTATGTGTAATCAAAAAATAATAAGATAAAAGTGAAAGATTAATGAAGTAAGCATAAACCATACTAAATCAAGATGGAAGCATTTCAATGACACGTAACTCATAATTAATCACATTTTATCTCATATTTGACACGTGATTTTTTTATGACTTGGATATTAGAACTTTTTTTGAGGAAGGCCAGGTATTATCCATGGTCTTACACTTCAACTCATAAAATGAACACCAATGAGGTGGAAATAATGTGAAAACATGGTAAAAGAGGATGTTTGGAATGGTAATGTGATAAATTTAGTAATTTTTGAGGAAGGCCAGGTCCTATCCATGGTCTTATAATACAACTCACAAATGGAATCCCTAGGGGAGTGATCAGTGAACAAAAAAATATTTTTCAAGAGTAAATATTAGGATAATAAGCATAATAAGCATAACTTAGGCATATTATGAAAATACCTTAGGAGACATGAGGCATACTTAGTAATTTTTTAGGAAGGCTAGGTCCTATCCATGGTCTTATACTACAACTCACAAATGGAATACCTAGGGGAGTGATCAGTGAACAAAAAAATATTTTTCAAGAGGAAACTATAGGGAGTGAAAAAGGTAACATAATAAGCATAACTTAGGCATATTATGAAAATACCTTAGGAGACATGAGGCATACTTAGTACATGAGAAGACACTAAATGATTAGTGACAATCAATATACATAGGATACATGTTCATTATAGACACAAAGTTGTATAGCTAAATAAGTGTGTGATTAAGATCAACTCATGTAGGTAGTTTTAAAAAACAATATTAAAATGGGCCTACCTTTATATGATGTTTTTCTTATTCCTTATGACCCCTTATAGAGTCATCAATCTACTATGAATATTTGGTACTTATATGAAAAAGTAGGTAATGCTAAAAAAAATTAATTCTCCTTTTTTAATCTATTGGCCTACCACACCCAAATGGACCTCAGATCTATTATGAGGCCAACTTTGGAGTTTTATCTTTTATTATAAAAAGTATATGTTCTTATAATCACATCTTTTAGTGTGATTTTACTTTTGAGAATTTTTAAATGTTACCTTTTAGATCATTGCCTTTTGTTAAATGATTTGGATTTTGCATAGTTTTATGGCTCTTATGATTCCTCCTCCATACAGACTTGGAATGAATAATCATGAGAGATATAATGATACACATTAATGAGATTTAGGCTTTGGCTAAAAGAAGCTAATTATCCAAAGAGAAGACTGACTAGAACCCTTAGGCTTAATGATGAACTAGCATGTTATCTCAAGTCTCAACCATGTGTATGCTTAGTTTGTGAAATGGAATAAATGGGAATAAAGGGAGATCCAAAGTGGACAAGTAAAAGGAGATTTTAATGGGAAGAATTATTTTCTAAATTAACACATGGTAAATGAGGAATGACTAAAGGAAGTAAGGTTTATATAACCAATTCATAATAATAATTATTTATGTTTATAGAGATAAGATAACAAATAATCATGAAACAAAACAAGGGAACCAAATAAAAATAACTCAAGAAGAATAAGTATGAAATTATGAAATAGAATATATAAGATAACATAATCAGATAATAAGTAATATAAAGTGAAAAACCAAATTCACCATGTAAGATAGATAAAAATTTGACACAATGTCAAATGATATAAAATAGATAAATGTAAATTTGAAACACACATCCAATATAAATGAAAATGTAAGAACATCATGCACATGCTCATAATTAATAATATATTTTTCCACAAACATTATACATAACATCTTATAAGTCTCTATGAAGTTGAATGTGAACTACAACTAATGTCTCATCGATCTTCAAGGAAAGTTAAGAAAATACTTCATGTCAAATCTCCTCAACAAAAAAGGTGGGAATTCTTGAAGGATCATTATAATGAGGAACATCATGTAAGAGATGCTTAGGATAATACATGGGAGTGGTTTTTATATGATATTAAGGGGCCATCCGTGGGGAAGGTGCCACTAGTGAGGGACTCATGAGTAGAGAAGGATCCATGGGTGAGGAAAGGTCCACGGGTGAGGGATTCATGAGTAGAGGAATAGTAGGTGGAGAAGGGACCATAGGTAATGATATAAATATTTTCACTTGAGATTTCACCCTTTGAGGAGATTTCAAGTCTCTCCTTATTCAAGTGACATAATGGAACTACCTAAGGGTTGTGGGTGACCAAACTTTGAGGTGGATCTCTAGATTTGGGGCTAGTTTCCCTTGATGTACCCCTTTGATCAAACTACTAATAACTCTTGGGGGGATGAAAATAGATAAGGATAACTGAAATTAAATATAATATAGGGGGGTGATACACCAAATATTTTTTATACTCACACCATTTAACATGCACTTGGAACCAAAAGAAGCCTATACATACACTTCATTCAATGATGATTTTCTATTACACATCAATGTTTCAAGCATGGGGTCTTGAAAAGAGACTATGATATGAGGAATTATAAAATAGGCCTTCTATAAACACTATTTTATAGAATACTAACTACACATAAAATACACATTAGACACTTCTTTTTGACCTATACTACACAAGGCACTAGGAAAGATAACATGTGAAGGTAAGGAAAACTACACTTGCACAAGAAAAAAAACCATTACATGCACTTAGTTAAATATTTAATGAGGTAAAAACAAATATCTTTATTATATTAAGGAAAAAATTTGATAGGGCTTCAACATACCCAGGTGGGGAGATCCCTACAATAGCCAAAATGGCTAGAATATATAGAAATTGTGAGAGGAGAAAGAGAGTGGGAAGCTCAAGAGTCATTAAGACACTTGTCAAGAAAGGAGTTCCATAAGAATTTAATATATTATGAGATATGTCTTGAAAGATAATCAAGGAAAATTTTCTCTCAAACTTGTTTAACTCCTCCACTTATGGCATAGATTCTTTTATGCTTGCATAAGAAACTATTTTCATGATTTATCTTCACAAAACTCCCTCATCACTATATAGGGTAAGTGTTGATGATGTATATGAGTTTAAGGGGTTAAAAAAAATCCTTCACATGCATTGGATCAGTTTATAATCATCCATCTTATTTTGGCTATGCACAATCATCCTTGATAGTTCCAAATGACTCATTTCCATTCACCTCTCACACTTGGCACCCAAAACATTTCAAATTATGAAATATTATCCATAAAAAAGGATTTATGACACTTTTAAATAGTTTACAAGTTATCAAGTTCATAAAACAAGCCTTAAAAGGCTTCTCAATTAGAGCTTCCCTCCTTTTCACTAAGTGTTCACTATATGCCCACTAGACTGGCTAAGATGAAGAAGATAGTAAACACACTTAGGAATTTATATAAATAATAAAATTGACATGGATACTTATAAAAATTCTCAAAATATCTCCCAAAATTAGTTTCATCTCTTGAAAATTCTCCATGCCTGCAAAACACAAAAAATTATCAAATAAAGCCCTGTTAGACCCCTTCTGTACAAGTGAGTTAGACCTAAATCACATGCAGAGGAGCCCTGGAGAGTCTTATATAACTTCCAATTAGATTCATGAAATTTACACTCCATATGGATAATTAATTTGCCTCATATTACCAAATGGGTCCTTATGGAGGGTTTTTGAGGGTTTGGAGTAGTTTCAGGGCTTAGCCTTTATTCATAAAGGTTACACATTGAAACTCTCTCACAATGAAATTGAAGTATTATTAAGGACTCTAAATAATATCTCCAAATATATTTAGGTCCCATGAAAAGAGTCATTAAATTTATAAGCATTCTATAATGACCACTCGAGTTCCTTTAACGTTTTGCATAGGCCTATGTGCATTTCAAGCCAAGAAATGGCTCCTTGGTGATATTTTATACAAAAAATTAGCCTAAAAACACCTTTTTACTCCCTAAAAACATGTTCTAATTAATATTAATGCCTATTTATCCCAAAACTGATGATGGATTGCTTTTAGGTATTAGGCCTAGACTAGGTCTAATAAGCCTTACCTACAAATTAGGCCCAACATGACCTCCTATTATATTACCCTATTTTATATTAGTTAAATAACCTATAATAACATCCCATAAACATGATTAAACAACCTATAATTCTTAAACAAGTTCATAGATGAAAATACCCTCTTCACCTAGCAATAGGCTTCCCTATCCCTCATGGTATTAACTATAACCTTTGTTTCATAAGAGACCCTCTTTGATTTCAAAACCTTTATCTTAGTTTTCCACATCAAAATAGGATTTTTTAATCTTTTAAAATCATCTTGAGGTATCTATAATGGTTTTGGTTTACCATATCATCCCTTTCCCTCAAAACTACCTCTTTATGCAAGGTAAAAGTACCCTGCCTTTAAGATAGAATAGAGGCATGCTCCCTTATTATATTATAAAAATAGAATATTTTAGTGTGTTACATATGTCCCAAGGATGGATTTTACCAAAATTTAGTTCTTAATTCCAAGTTTGGCCCCCTCAAATGCATAAAAATATGGGACAAACTTGCAGGAGGGGCATTGTCTGTAGGAAACGCAAAAGTGGACTATGTGTTTCAATATTGGAGTTATTTAACCTTAACATGCATCATGTTATCTTAATTATGTTATTTTATATTTCATTAATCTATTATATCATTCACTCATCCTTCAAAACATTGCATATACCCCTACCTAAACCAAAATTCATATCAAACCTTGACTAAGTTTTCTTTGTAAAAGGTTGCCTGAGGTCTAAGTGATGATTCATAAAAGATAAGCCTTTAAATTCAAACTTCTTGTCATTAATTTTAAGTATAATTAGACCTATTTAAACCCCCAAAATCATTCATCTCAACTCCAACTATACGGCCCACACCAAGCATTTGAAATTGACCTTTCTTGGCTTGTAAGGATAAGAAAGAAGAAACAAAAGCAAGAACGAACTTTATAATGAAATATCTACACAAAAAGCATGTAAAATAGTTTAGGGAGGTGAAGAGACACTATCCCATGTTTTTTTGAAGGTGAACTTCATAATTCCCTACAAGTGCCATTAAGGGCCTAAAATCAAGGGAAAACTACCTCTTTTTATATGAAACTGATTCTTGAATTGACTCTAACTACTTCCTAACATATCCTAACCTCCTCCACGTTTAAATTCACCTTTGTGATAAATATTATTCTTTTAACGTTCGTACAAGTTATTTAATGAGCTAAAAATATGCCAAAATGACACTTTTTACACATAAGACATGGTAAAGGATAAAATCAAGACTTAAAAACACATTAAAACATCTAAATGACCACATTAGGAAATTTTCAAGATAATTTGATCCTTTGACCATGTTTGACTAGGGTTGACATTGGTTGACTAGACTAGCACAAGGAAGATAGGCTAAAACCAAGACTAAAATAGGGATAGGTAAGGTATTTAGACCAAAATAAAACCCCTATAGGACATATAGAAACCTATAAAAGTTTATAAATGTATAGGTTGACCTAATTTTACTAAAATTCAAATTTGGTCAACAATTTTGGTAATTCTTAAGGGTAACATGCTTGCCTATATTAAGGACCAATAGCCTTATCCCATTTATTGGGCAAAGAGAGTTAGATTCACTCTAAAATAATAGGATCAGACCTTGATTTGACTAAAAAGATAGATAATTGACCTCAAAACACACAAAGGAATGACAACATACAAGAAGACCAAAGCAAACACAAAAAACAAAGGCACACTTGTGTTATTAAGAACTTAGGGAGAAAAATACATAATAGCAAACAAAATAATTATGTACATCTAACCAAACATACCTCCCTTCTTGGATAAAAAGGGGAATCTTCTTAGGTCTCTTCTGAGAAAATAAACCTCACAGTGCCAAATAAGTTTCTTGTTGGAGTGGATTCTTGGCGAATCAACCTTTTTGCTTGCCACTTTGCTTGGATAAGCTCCAAATGGATCAACATCAAACAAGTTTCCAATGTACACATACCTATTCTAATATTTAAGGCATATTTATTCCTAGCCCTAATGCTAGTGTAGTCTCCCAAGGTGTTCATGATTATCAATTCATTTTTGGAAGGTTAATTTAGCTTATGTCTTAATTGGTATGTGTCTTGATCCAACTCATCTCTCTCTATTTCTTCAAGAATATTGAAAAACTAATTTCTATCATCTTCATTATTCTCTTGAGGAAGGGAAGTTGGTTTGATGTCACAATTAATATAACAGTCTTCAAGTTCATCCCAAAAGGAATCACTTGCTTGTTCAATCTACTCATACCTCACTCAATATCAAATTCATACCAATCTTATTGTTCTTAAGCTTGATCAAAGACCAAGACAACATCTTGATCATGAGAATCTTCTTAGAGATAATCATCATCATATTTCATAATTTGTTCACCATCTTCATCAAAACATAATGGGAATCCTTCAAGTGAAGATAATGATATCTCATCATACTTACATGTTTCCATACATGTTGCCTCTCCTACTTGGATTTGAAGAGTTTTGGAAATCTCAATCTCCTCATTATACACATATCTAAAATCCTCATCTTTAGTTATAATGTCCTCAAGAGTTGCTTTCCCTTCATCTTCATATTCTTTGAACATTTGCATATGTGTGTGCCCCATGTCTTCTTCTTAAACCATGTCATTATTTGTAATCAGATCCAAAGGATTGTAGACCTCTTGAAGTTCTCAAATTCATTACATATGTCTTCACATCTCTACCACAAGTTTCCTTCCTCATGATCATCTTCAATATTTGACTCTTCTACCTTAGTTTCATGAAACTCTTCTAAGACTATCATTTCTTGAGAGGTAGCTCGAAAATTTTCTTCATCCTTGAAAGTAAATTTTACTTCATGCTCATGATGATCATATTGAACCTTTGGATAAGCTATATATTTCTCTTAAATATCCACCACCTCCTCCTCTCTCATGGTAATAAAAATACAAGGCATCTTGAAATCATGTTCTCTAGCCCAACGAGGATACCGATATGGTAGGTTTTCTTCAATAAAGAGCTACTTTTCCTTATTATTCAACTAGTCCTCTTTAGGCTCCCATAAAACATGTCCATTTGGACAAAGTGTGATGGATTATGGGCAGTATGAACTAGTTGGTGGGGGTGACACATAGAGCTTAAAATCAAATTGAGGGTGGAGTGTAGAATATTGTTCATAGACACATATCCCTTGAAACATAGAAAAATTAGCTATTTGACTATCCTTTTACTCACCAAAGGGAGTTACTATGGTTATTTCATCTTCATAATCACTCATGAGATTCTCTTGATCAATAATGAATTGGATTTTCTCTTCTTTACTCGCCTCTCTCAAAATAGGTTCCTCCTTGAGAAGGGGTGAAGTGAAAAAATGATGGATAGGCTCATGGATTTAAGGTGGAAGATATTGAGTATGAGATGTAGTGGAAGGAAAAGGATTGGATATTGAGTGTGGAATGAAGGAAAAGGATTATGAGTAGATTTGGAAAAGAGGAAAGCACTAGTGAGCTCATATGAAAGTGAAACATTAGGTTAGTTAGGAAGGGAAACATTTACATAAGCAGGAACTACACTTTGTCTATAATATCTTGGTGTAAAATCCATGGTAAAATTTTATCTCATATGACAAGGCTCATAATAATATTATTGAGGATGATAGGCATCAAAGCATGAAGGGTACGACTTATATTGAGGCTGATAGAAATGTGTTTCTTGATTCCCATTTCCATAAGATTTCCCAACAACATGTTGCTCATATGAAGAGGGGAATGAAGGACCATATGGCCAACATGGCTCATGGGGCTGATGGAAATCTTGATAGGGATAACAAGTATTATATTGGAGCTGATGAAGGTCATATGGGTTGATAAAGATCATGGCAAGGTTGACTAAGGAATTTTTCATATTGAGGAAGAATAGGCAAATAAGGATATGTCTCCCCAACTTCTATTAAGATAAAATCAACATCAAAACAATCCATGAATAACTCATTATAATACCATAGAAAAAGAAAACAACTTCAATTAAAGTACTTGGATTGATTAACTAGTATATTTATGCTTGGAGTCACCCTTGGTGCTTAGTGAAATTGCCTCTAAAGGCTGATATCTTGAGGAAAACACCAAAACTCCTCCAATTCTTAGAACAAGTGTCCCACCAGGCATGCCAAAAACTATTGTCACTTGAACTTTCACCATTTTAGGATATGAAAAGTCTCTCCTCATTAAATTGGCACAATGGAAGCACTTCAAGAATTTGGGTGACCCAACTTTGAGGTGGATCTCTAGATTTGGGGCTAGTTCCCCTTGATGTACCACTTTGATCAAACTACTAATAACTCTTAGGGGGATGAAAAGGAAGAAGTATAACTCAAACTAAATCTATTTTAGGGGGTGATCCACCAAATATATTTTCTAATCACACCATTTAACATGCACTTGGAACTAAAATAAGCCTATACATACACTTCATTCAATGACATATTTCTCTTCCACATCAATGTTTCAAGCATGGGGTCTTGAAGAGAGCCTAGGATAAGAGGACTTAGAAAATAGTCCTTCTAGAAACACTATTGAATAGACTACTCACTACACCTGACATCCACATTAGACATTTATTTCTGACCTATAAAAGAGAGATATCAAACTACACAAGGCACTAAGAAGGATAACATGTGAAGGTAAGGAAAACTACACCTACATAAGACCAATAACCATTACATACACTTAGTAAAATATTGAATGAGGTAAAAACAAATATCTTTATTATCTCAAGGAAAAAATTTAACATGGATTCACCATACCCAGGTGGAGAGATCCCTACAATAACTGAAAAGGCTAGAATATATAGAAATTGTGAGAGGAGAGAGAGAGAAGGGGAAGCTCAAGAGTCATTAAGACACTTGTCAAGAAAGAATGAGTCACATTAGATTTAAATATACTATGATATAGGTATTGAAAGATAAGCAAGGATAAATTTCTCACAAACTTGTTTAACTCTTCCACATGTGGTGTAAATTCCCTTGTGCTTGCATAAGAAACTATTTTCATGATTTGCCTTCACAGAACTCCTTCATCACTGCATAAAGTTAGGTATAATGATGGATCTAAGTGTTATGGATTACAAAAAATCCTTAAAATTAATTGTATTAATTTATAATCATCCATCTTCCTTTGTCCATGCACAATCATCCTTGACAGTTCTAAATGACTCATTTCTGTGTACCTCTCACACTTGGCACCCAAAACTTTTCCAATTTTTCAATATGATCCATGAGTAAGGAGGTATGAAACTTGTGAAGAGTTTATAGGTCATAAAGTTCATAAAAAAATCCTTAAAAGGCTTCCCAATTAGACCTTCCCTCTTTTTCACTAAGTGTTCACTATCTACCCACTAGACTGGTTGAGATGGAGAAGATAGAAGACACACTTAGGAATTTATATACCTCATTAAATGGCCATAAATACTTATAAAAAGTATCAAAATATCTCCCAAAATTATTTTCATCTCTTGAAATTTCTCCATGCCTACAAAACACATAAAATTATCAAAAAAAGCCCTATTAAACCCCTTATATATAAGTGAGGTAGACATCATTCACATGGGGAGGAGCCTTGGAGAGTCTTCTATCAATTATAATTAGTTTCATGACATTTAAATTCCATATGGATAATTCATTTTCCTCATCTTCCCAAATGGGTCCTTATGGAGGGTTTTTAAGGGTTTGGAGTAGTTTCAGGGCTTAGGCTTTATTCATAAAGGCTACACATTAAAACTCTCTCCCAATGCCACTGAAGGATTATTAAGGTCCCTAATTAATATCTCAAAATATCTTGAGGTCCCATGAAAATATTCATTAAAGTTATAAGCATTCTAGAATGACAACTCAAGCTCCTTTAATGTTCTGCATAGGCCTACGTGCATTTCAAGCCAAGAAATGGCTTTTTGGTGATATTTTATACAAACCATGAGCCTAGACACACCTTATTCCTCCATAAAAACATGTTCCAATTAATCTAAATTCCCATTTATCCCCAAAATGATGATGGATTGCTTCTAGGTATTAGGCTTAGACTAGGTCTACTAGGCCTTACCTACAAATTAGGCCCAACATGACCTCTTATTAGATTCCCATACTTTATGATGGTTTAAAAACCTCTACTCACATACCATACATATTATTAAACAATATATAATTATTAACCAAGGCCATAGATGAAAATTCCCTCTTCACCTAGCAATAGGCTTCCCTATCCCTCATGGTGTTAATTGTAACCTTTGTTGCATAAGAGACCCTATTTTATTTCCAAAACTTTAGCTTGGTTTTAAATGGCACACTAGGCATTTTTCATCTTTTAGAATCATCTTGAGGAATATATGATGGTTTTGGTTCACCATTTCATCCCTTACCCTCAAAACTACCTCTTTATACAAGGTAAAATTACCCTCCCTCTAAGATAAAATAGAGGCATGCTCCCTTATTTTCTTCTCAAAATATACTATTGGAGTGTGTTACACATATTTCAAGGATGGTATTTACAAAAATTTATATCTTAACTCAAATTTTGGCTCCCTAAAATACATAAAAATATGTGATAGACTTGCAAGAGGGGTACTGTCTATAGGAAACTCAAAAGTGGACTGTGTGTTTCAATATTGGAGTTATTTACCCTTCACATGCATCATGTTATCTTCATGAGGTTTTTATAAAGTTCATGAACCTATTATACCATTCACTCATCCTTCAAAACATTTCATATACCCCTACATGAACCAAAACTCATATTAAACCCTGACTGAGTTTTCTTTGTAAAAGGTTGCTTGAGGTCTGAGTGATGATTCATAAAAGATAAGTCATGAAACTCAAACTTCTTGCCATTAATTTGATTTAGAATTAGACCTATTTCAACCCCCAAAATCATTGCTCTCAACTCTAACTATGCGGCCCACACTAAGCATTTAAAATTGACCTTTATTGGCTTATAAGGACAAGAAAGAAGAAATAGAAGAAAAGGATGGAATTTTTAATGAAATATATACAAACTATATGTGGAAAGGAGATTAGGGAGGTGAAGAGACACTATCCCACATTTTTTGCTAAAGGTGAGCTTCACAAGTCCATAAAAGTTCTATTAAGGGCCTAAAATCAAGGGAAAACTACCTCTTTATATATGAAACTAATTTTTAAACTAACTCTAACCACTTCCTGACATCTCCTAATCTCCTCCATGTTAAAATTCACCTTTTTGACAAATATTCTTCCTTGAAAGTCCATATAAGTTATGCAATGACCTAGAAATATGACAAAATTACACTTTTTACACATAAGACATGGTAAAGGACAAAATCAAGACTTAAAAACACCTTAAAACATATAAATGACCACATTAGGAAATTTTCAAGATAATTTGAGCCTTTGACCATGTTTGACTAGGGTTGAATTTGGTTTACTAGAATAGCACAAGGAAGATATGCTTAAACCAAGGCTGGAGTAGGAATAGGTAAGGTATTTACACCAAAATGAGACCCCTATAAGACATATAGAAACCTATAAATTTTTTATAAATGTAGGTATTGTCCCAATTTGACTAAACTTCAAATTTTCTCAACAAGAACTAAAGGAGGTAGAGCCACTAGGGAAGAAGGGGGACCCTTATTTTGATAGTGAACTATGAGAAGAAGGGTAGAAAGTGCAAGAATGTTTAATAGGTCATCCTTGAGATGTTGCTAAAGGATGTGATAATGATCAGTGTGATGTGTGCCACATTAGTGCTAGATATAATATACCTCTTTGTATTTAGGAATATGGTCAGGTAATAATTTTGGGGGAGGTATAACCTTGTCTGAGGTTTGAGCAGTAATGGGATGCAAGGTGTTGATATATTTCCATAATTTTTTATAATGCGTGTATGAATGGTTATTTTTAATGTGGAAGAAATAGATACACATGTGAGTAATCTTGGTAGGTGTACTCATAAGAGGAGTGGAAATAGAAGCTGAAGAAGCTTGGTATAGGGAATAGTCTCTAGTCTAGTGACCAACAACTTTATGAATGCCACAATAAGGTTGATCAGCCCATTTGGTGGGTAAAGGAGCCAACTATGGTAAAGGGAGAAAACCATCACCAAGAGAATGTGGGGTTGGTAGAGAAACTAGACAAGGCTCAATTAAAGGAGAAATAAGATTAGATACAAGAAGAGACTCAGCTATTATGGGAATAAGATCTAAACTAATATCTACTAAGGGAGGGGTGGGGTCCACTAAAGGATAAAATATGGTCACAAGTTTCCCAAGGATAAGTAGGTTATATGGGTTATGGTATCTATCAAAATGATATAAACTAGACATATCACAATCCATAAGCATACTTCTAAGAGGTTTTTCAAGAATTAGAAGTGTACATACCATCTCTACCCTGTGATAAATAGGAAAAATACTAAAAGTAGGAAAAATAGAGGATGGAATACTAAAATATATACTAAAATACTAAAGTAAATAGGAATGATGATGAATAATTTTAGCATCTTAGGCCTGAACTATACCTCTTAAAAAGTGATCATCTAATGTATATCCATCATCATAATTAGGTGTATGAAGATCGATGGTGTAAGTAGGGATGACTTAGTCATCTAATGTGGTGTGATGAATGTAATTTCATGTCTTATTTAAGATAATGGGGATATCATAATAAGGTGGTTGATGGTAATTAGGTTACAAAGAAGTGAGAAGCTAAGAGATGAGATGAGGTGAGAGATTATAAGTTTTAATCTTGAGATTGATCTCATCAAGCTCATCATCATCAAAATATAGAAGATTAGGGGGTATATTCCTAATGAGTTTGGGGTGAACATTGTAACCTCAAGTGGAATTTACAATAAATTTAAATCAGAGATTCATGAAATGGAAAGCTTGGTAAAGCTTCAAGGGTTAGAATCTTGAACACACCACGATCTTGTAATTGTTCAAATTTCTAAGGATCGGTATCACCTTGAATCTTATAGATGGCTTTGTTATGAGTAAATTTGACATATTGGTAAGTGGAAGAGGCAATTGATCTCATGTGATGAGTCCATGGCCTACCAAGTAAAATGTTTTACAATTGAGAAAAGTTGAATATCATCACCTTCATACAAATGGTGGTAGGTAGGATGATAATAGGGAACCACACACAACCTAAAAGAGGAATTTACCTTCGATCATAGCCTTAACATGTGTTTTGTGTGGATTTAAGATTGAATTCATAACATCTAAGTGTTTTGATAAAATTAAGAGAGGTAACATAAGTGCAAGAACCCTCTTCAAGCAAGGCATGCTTGACTTGGATATCACCAATTTGGACACTAATAAAAAGAGGAAGATCATCCACATGAATTAAAATCTCATTAGGGATCATAGAAGTAATGGGGAATTTGAGGGAAACATAAGTTTCCATTATTTCATCAACATGTATGGAAATCTCTTTGCATTGTTGTAAAATGCTATCTTTTGATCTAGATAAGGTGGTTTCATGTCCTGTTAGGGGAGGATGAGGGATGTTCATTTTGAATAAAATATACATAAGATGATTACAATGATGTGGAGAGGTCCTCATAAGTTCAATAAATGGGATTTGAGATGGGAGATTAGTTAGCTTTATGATAGGATCCCATTCGTCATAACTCATAAGAGGATTTTTGGAAAGAGGTGCATAGTGTTGAAGGAGGTCTTCAGAAGGAGGAGACAAAGTACATGTGAATTTATGATGATAAGAGGTAAAGGTATAATTTGAGGAAACATTTTTTGATTGGTTTAAGAGGATGTGGTAGTTGATGCAAGTGTGGTTTGAGAAGAAGTGTTTAGATAAGTTTGAGTATCATTGGTGATAGGTAAAGAGGCTGGAGGGATGGTATAAATGGTATGAGAAGTGTTATACTAGGGAGGTGCTATAATTAGTTCATCAAAAGATATGAGGCCTTCTCTCTTGAACTCGATTAAGTGATTTAGAAAAGAATCTTGGATAACATGAAATGTGTGAGATAATTGAGGTGTGTGGATGGGTTGAGGATCAATGAAAGTAACCACCCTTCACATATTAGTCATATTGACCACATTCTCTTCAACATTTAGGTCAAGAAGATTTTCAAAATTATTGGTAGAAGGTGTGGGTTTGCCTTGGTTATCTTGGTGATTTTTAAGAGGACCTTTATAGATGGCCAAATGAGTATTATCTTGGTTTAAAGCTTGAGATTTATTTTCTATTTCATGAGATTTGAAATCAATGTGATAGGCTTATTGGTATTGATGAATGATAGAAACATGGTTAAAATTGGGACCAAGAAGGAAATGCATATTCAAATTAAAAATCTACCTACAAGTCTTATGACAATGACCCCAACTAGCGTGAAACCAAAAACAATTATTGGGATCATACCAAAATTTCATGGGATGAGTAGGATCAAGTTCTCATGGTAGAGGCCTTGGTAGACATTTTTTTAATTCTAATTAGGATAAAGGTTTATGAACATTGATGTTTTTGGTTGAAGATAAATGAGGATTGGTGATGTGATTAGGAGGGGAAGCTTGTTCTGAAGTTTGGTTAAAAATAATAGATTGAATAGTATGAATGGTATCATAAGAATCAGTGACACCATCATTGGTAGCATGATTATTCTTATTCTTGATTAACATGCGAGTACCCATAGAATTTTGGGATGGATAAAATTTATGTATAAGGAAATCTTGACACTTATCTTGGTTAATATCCTCCTTCAAAGTATGTGGAGAGAGAGTTCAGACCCAATATTAGAACTTGAGAAAAAAAGCATTCATAAATAGATGAAATAGGCTATCATCTACCATATTATTTTCAAATTTTTTATACAATGTCTTCTATTATTTAATGAAATCTTATGTGGTTTCAGTCTCAAGTTGCTTAAAATTGATAAAATGGTCCAAGGTATTCTTAGGGAGATCACTAGTTTGGAACTCTTGGACCAAAGCATTAACTAAATCTTCCAAACTAGTAATATAATGAGATTTGAGTTGGTTGTACCAATCTAAATCATAACCTATGATATTTTTTAATAAAACTTGATGGCATAAAATGTGTTAAATTAACCCAATCTTTATATATATTTCCAAATTTTTTTAAATGAAGAGTAAGATCGGTTGACCCATTGTAAGAAATGGTAGGGGTGATACCTCCTATATCAGTATTAGCAATCTGAGATGTAATAGGATCATTTTTAAGATTATTGATTATTTTATTAACAAGAGGAGGTTGAGGGACAAGATCTTCATGGGAATCCTAAAGAGGAGGTGGGGTGACATTTTGATTATTCATGTTCTATGGCATTTGTTGAGGGTGGGTTTGAAGATGGATAAGATAATTTTGCATTTGAATCATTTGATTTGCATTGTTAGCTTGGAAAGATTTCATTTGATTAAGAGTTGTAATATAATTTTATGGGTTTGAGTTGAATTATTAGAATTTTTTGAAGTATTATAATTGGTAGTAGTGGCTTGGGTACCACTATGGGTGTTAGTAGGAGCTTGAGAAGAATTGTTAGTAAGTGAGTCACTAGTAGCATAATTTGTTTATGTGTAAAACTATGAAATAGTATAGGGATGAGAAAAATTAGCACTAGATACATGATTAACTTGGGTATAAAATGATTCACTAGTGGAATAATTGAGAAGAGTGGGTCTTAGAAGAGGCCCACTAGATGTAGAACCTAACATGTTAATAGAGATACTAGGCATGGAGGGGGAGGAAATCAAAGAGGAATAATTCATGGTATGAGAAGGGGTCAAAATATAGAAAAGAAGCTGAGAAGGAAAGATGATAATATCCCCAAATCCATGTGAGAATATGGGAGAAGGTGAATGGGGTTCCTCGACTTGACCACTTATCATGAGATGGTAAATAGTAGAAGGACCCTTTCCTTGATGTTGAGGAAACTCATTGATGAAGAAGAGAATTTTTGGTGTATATTATAATTTAGGTTTATCTTCAAATGATAAGAGAGTATTACAAAGAAAATAGGAATGAGGAGGGGTCCCATAGTTTATAGTGTTAGTGGTTATATGCACATTACTTTCATTTAAGATAGGAGCCACAAGTTGCTTATGGGAGAACCTATTAGGGCCAGTGACTCATCATATCTATTGAATTCAACTTAGTGTTGTATTTAAATATAAATTTCATGATGAAGGAGAGATATTAGGTAAGGAGAATTTGATTCAAATTAAGGAGAGATAAAATGCAAGTAAGAGTATAGAGTCGACTGGGTTGACCTAGTGCTAAAAATAGGGTATGAAAAATAGCCAATAAGGATACAGACAACCAAGTTGACCTACTACTATAACCTAGGATAAAGGGAAGCCTAAAAAGTATATAGAGTCAACTAGATAAACTTATTACTATAACTTGAGAGGTATAAATGAGTATTGGGTCAACCTGGTTGATGCAATATTACAATCAGGGTAAAAGATAGTCTATAAGAGACTATGTTGAATAGAATGATAATGTATTGAAAATTTATACAATGTACTTTAAATAAACAAATGGAAGTAAAAACACTAAAATTTGTATTAAATATAATAATCTAATTGGGGAACACATCACAAAACCTTACACCAATACTAGCCAATGCAAGTTTTTGCAATACAACATATAATGAGTAGAGAGCAAGCAATCGATTGAAAAAGAAAATGTTAACTAAATGGTCATGTTAAATGTTGTTATTATTATAAAGTGTTATTTTAAGTGTGATAGTGAATTTGGATGAAGGTAGGGAACTATAAATCAATCTATGGATGGTTTTAGCATGTTTATGTTGAAATGGATCTATGATGGCAATGATACTAGCTTGGTATTGGGGCCTACCCCCTCACTTCACAATCCTATAGTGATAAGGGTGTTGGGTGTATGTAAGGATGACAAGGATAAATAATCTCTAGGTTAAATAACCTATCAATGAATCTAAAAGACTTTTCCACAAGACAAGATCTGTATCTCTAAATAAAGTATGAAACCTTAAGATTTCTCTTCAAGTATAATGGTGGATAAGTAGATGCACAATAGTTTTTAATTATTCTTCTCTTCTCTAAATAATGGTGAAATTATTCTATATATAGGCAGATTTAACCCTAAATGCTTCAAAAAAAATTGGTCGATAAGGTCAACCTAGTCGACCTAGTATCGTTATTGACAAAAACTCACTAGGTTATGGGTTAGGTCAGCAAAGAGCCAACCTAAACCCTAAATAAGTTTTTTCAATAAGAGTAAAAGGTCAACCCAGTCAACCTAGTCATGTAAACTATCAAAAGAGGTTTTAAGTTAGTAAAATGGGTACTAAAGGTGGTGTAATATTGGAGGAGGCTAAAAAAAAGAAGGCCAAGCTTAAGGGAATGGTTTTTAGGAGACAAGTGTGTAGATAAAAAGTGGAAAAGGGGACAATAATATTGGGAAGCACCAATGTTCTACCCACCCCTTTCCTAGGTCATCCCTTAAGGCATTCACTCAGAGAGATTGATACATGATGGGTTCTTGAAAGATAGAGATCATTAGTAATTGGTAAATTTTTTAAAATATTATGTGTATATAGTTATAGTTCAAGTTTGCACAATATTAGTTATAAATTATCAAATATGTTTAGTTTATACTCAGTTTTGCACATAATCATACTGGTTTACTCATATTTAGGGCATTATGCATGGAATGATTACTTAAATTTAAATTTTAGATATGCTTAGATATAAATTACTATAACTCAATCTAGAATCCATATGCACAGATATTAAAATTGGGGGCATGTTAATGACACATTATTTTTTTATGCTCATTTTTGCACTAGATGATTAGATAGAATGGTAAAATCTATGTCATTATCCACATTGTTAATCTAGACACCATTTAAATCAATTTTACAATAGATTTATTCCTTACTCTATTTAGGGTGGTTGTCATTACTAAGTAGTCCTTAAGTTATATACCTGAGTGCCCAAGAGGCCCCTAAGTCATTTTTCATTTTAGAGTTTCTAAGTGGATTTAAATCCACCCTATATATTTTTAGTTACATTACACAACTTTAGTTATATTGCATAATTTTAGTTACAAATACATCTAATACACATGGGTAGGTAATGATGGAGTCATATCCTACTTGAGTTCTTGAGCCACCTACACAGGAGGGTTGGATAATCCATTAGTCTAATCCAAGTTATTCATAATTCATGATCCACCAAGCAAGTATGGGCAGTAATGGAGTCAAAAATGGATTGAGTTCTTGAACCACCCACACATAGGGATTGAGCAAGCCATCAGCTTAGTCCAAGATATTTATTTTTTGATCACTAGCTACACAAATAATATGTCACCAAGTTTTTATATTGGTTCACATATCTAGTGAGGTGTGTAGACACCTAAAACTAGCCACTAATGGCCTTTGAACAAAATTCATATTGATTTTTACCAACCTTTTCAAATTAAGCCTAAGAATCACTAAACATCCCAAATTTGCTTTTGCATCATTCATCAAGGCTCATAATCATGTTGAAACATCTGTAATTGGGGTATCCTATTTTAAACAACAAAAACCTCTCATGGATTCATCTCTAATCATCATGTGGCATCATAATATGCAATTTGGCCTATAGACATATTAAGTGGGGAAAGTGGACACATAAATAAAATATTGGAAATGCTAAACACCTAATCAGAATTATTTAAAAATCTAAACTAAATTAAATTCCAAGTTTAACTATCCATGTGAAATTAATGAATTACTAAGAAAATAAATTAAAAAATATGAAATATCTTAGATTTTCATGATTACCCTTTTGTGAGTTGTCAAGCCTTTAAAAATATCTCACCTATGCCTATTCATTACAAATCATTAATTCTTGACACCTTTTAACTCTAATGGGGTTAATTAACACAATTAGATTTAGTTTAAACCCATTCCATGTTTAAACTACACTTTAACTCACCTTGAGTTGGGGTTAGTTCCTAAGCCTATAAATACAAGCCATTGCCTATTGAAAAGGGGGCCTACAAATAGTAGAGTTATAATGTAGATTTTTATAGCATGATTTATATCTATAATGTTATAATTCAAAATATTAAACTAAGCCCCATAAATTAAGCATAATACATATCAATCCATAAGCCAACCATGGTGCCAAGGAGAGGAGCAAAGAAAACTCCATTGAAAAAGACTCTTTGAGCACAAACTAAGCAAGACATGAAATAATCATTTAGAGTTCTCAAGGAAGGTAAGGATTATTGTTCTTTACATTTTAATTGGGTTTTCAATTGTATTTTGTTCATTAATCACCCCCTAAGATTTAGGCTTAGAGATGTCAGCATGTTAGTGTTTTGATTTCATTGTTTTATGGACTAACACTTGATATAACCTCCTCTCTATTGTCAAATTCCTATGATCACAAGGTTTATTCATTATTTTCCTCTCTCTCTTATCTCATTACTCAATTTTGTCTTTTATTTTGATATCTCTTAAGTAAGAGTTGATTCAATCATGTTTCATTTTTAGGACACTCAATGCAGTATGTTGCACAACCTTAAATCTAGATTCATGGCCTTTGCCTCATAGGTAAGTCCAAGTACACTTATTTTTCCTTTATCCTAGTCATTTCACTTTGTTGCATTTATAGAATAAATAGGGGGCATAAATTCAATTGTTAAAATTATCCATTCATTCCTTGGATATCCACTTTAGGTCATTTTACCCTTATTATAGGACTTCACCCATCTTAGGGGTCCTTTTGATCCACTTTTAGTCATATGGCAATCAAAAATAACACCCAAGCCTATAAAACACCACATGAGACCCATAATGGTGCAATGCCTTAGTGATTTATGTCACTAAAACCTCTAAAAGGTAATTTTACATCTCCATATTAGGGTTGGCCTAGACCTATTATTAAGTTACCCTCCCAAGTCATTTTTATCAGAACACTATATAAACACTACTCTCACACTCTTACACCTTAGGTGGACATTATCAAAAGAAGCAAACATTGCCACTTCACATCAAGGGAAAGCTCCCAATTATTCCAATATTGTATTGACTCAGCCCATACATTCAATAATCTAACCCTAACATAGGTATATATATATATATCTCAATTGGCATGACAACATTCACTTGCACTTTATGTTAGCACTTAGATTGGGATAACTATATAAGGCTTGATCCCCTTTCGAGGTACTGGTATGTAGGCAAATCTCAACATAGTTGGGTGTTGAGGTCATGTACAACCTACCCCACAAACTCTTTTTTCTCATGGTTTTCATTCAATCCCTTGAAAGCATTACAACCTAGGGTTTTTAGAGTAAAAGGTAGCTATAAGAAAAAGTATTGATCATAAGGAATTGAAATTTAGACCAAAACTAAAATAGGGCCTATTCTATAAATTTGAAATTCATTCACAAAAATTCTAAAGGAGTACACTAATGTTACCTAGGATAATAGTGCACCATAGTAGTATCCAAGACCACACTAGTGTCCTAATTAAATTTTTATTATTGGATCCTATTTCTGACTACCAGACCAACCTGTCTACCAATTTTTAGATCACAACTTGATCAATTTAGTCATTTAATAAGCTTAGTATTATTTCTCCTAATTTTTTACTATTTTAAGAATAATTTCTAGTTAGATTAGTTATAAAATTAGTGGCTAAATTTATTACATATTTATTCCCTAATTTATTGTTCCATTCTTTTAACGACCTAGGGTTTACATTCCATAAATCCCTTAAAAGTTAAATCATCTATAATTATGCATAACCTGAATACATATAAGTATTCAATCTCCCATATCTTTTGATTAAAAACCATAATTATTCATATGTTATAAATAGATGTGTGTGAATGCTTATTTTCTTACAAATCTAATTTACTTAGTTGTTTATCTAAATTATATTTGAAGTATTCTTTTTATCCCAATTTTTTATAAAATAACATGATAATTCCATAGTGCATTAGGTAGTGCCACATTGTGAAAGTGTCCATGAAGTGTGAACTTGATTAAGATCAATTTTTTTTTCTAATTCAGGCATTCATAAGCCCTTCCCTGATCACTATTGATGACTATATTCAACCATAGTCTTGCACAAACCCAAAAAAATCCAAATATTTATTTCCTCTAGTGTTTTACATAAATAGTAAGTTACTATATTATGATAGTTACACTAATATTTTTTTTAGTAAAATGCATCTTAATCAATATGAATATTCTATTAGTTGTATCCTATTAGGGTTACACTTAATCCAAAACTAGTGAAAACATATTGGTGAAGTTGTTCTTTAAGTGAGCATGACAAACCATAGGTTCCCTTAGTGTTTATTTCCTTATTTCTAGGGTTTTAGATTTTTTTCCCTAATGTATTATTTTAAAACTTAATTTCTATTTGTTTTCATTTTCTTAGGTGAAAAACGTGATGTTTTTCTCCTTTGTCCCAAATTTTCATGTGCATTCTCCTATAAAGACTTAATTTATTAGGGTTTTCATTTGTTTGGTTTAGATATGATTCAAAATTATCAAAAAACATTGTTAGTTATATTTCTTGGTTCAAAAACTTATTTTTGTTTGGCAAAATTATTTGTAGATTTTCTTGAATTAACATTTTATTATTTTTAGTAATTTAGGCCTAGAGGATGAAGTTTGTATCTATTTTCAAAATGATTTATGTTTTTTGTTTATCTACTTATTTCTATTAAAATTTGTTTTATGTTATTTGGGTTTTTTACACAAACACACATAAGTAAACAAAATTGTTTGAATGCAATATGAAGATGTTCAAAATTCAATAATGTATGCCAAGCTATAGAAAGTCACCTATTTATACATGTGTAATAAATACAATAAAATACTATGTAATTTAGGGAAGAAGGAAGTGTATCTTAGTTCATGTTATATTTTGGAGTATGATAGTGATCTAAAATCATGTCATGATAATAAATAGTTCTTGGAATATATTCACTCTGTGTTTTAACTGATTTTACCCTAGAATGTTTGCATCTATCTTGAACAATTGTGTCATTGCATATGTCTAATTTGATGCAGGTGTCTAATCTAGGGCATGTATAAAATTTGATCCAAATTTATACTAAAGTTACACCATTACTTTTGTGACTTTTTAGTATCTCAATATGTGTTTGCATGTGTGTGAGATCCAACCGATAAGCTAAAACCCTAGTATTTTTACCTTTTGACTTCTTATAACTTAGTAAAAAAGGGTTATCAAATGACTCAGACTAACCCTAGTAACCCCAACTATTTTTAAGTGTTTCCTACATAGCCAATACTCCAAAGAGGGTCATATACTCGCATGTAGTTCTCCCTCCTAGGTATGTTTGTGGAATTGTAATTGTGCATCTATATGATCTTTATCCTAAAAACAATATTGGTACAAGTAATGCATGAGTATAGGAACCTTATGAGTATTAAAATATTCAATTTAATATAATATTTTAATTTCATATCTTTGAATATAAGGTATTTACTAATGATAAACTTGCTTGATAAAACTACCAGGTGGTGTAATTAGATCATAACCTTTACATACATAGGTATCTCTTGATTTTGAATTAAGACCTAGTGGTGTAATAAAATATGATAATAGAATGAAAAAATAAGACTAAACAAATGGTAAAAAGGTGAAAGCTACATAAAATGATAAAATGATAAGTCTGGACACTTGTGTCATGGTTGGGAACTTGCATCAATGCAAGATTCTAACATGAACATATGTGTCCAAAGGCTAAAACCTAGAGATAATAGAAAACATAGATATGGATCCTTGGATACAATAGATAAAATCATCACAAAAGGAATAAGTGACGGTGTCATGTATATGAGTGGATAGTAACCAAATATACCCTGGTAGTGTTGGTACATGAGAATGAAACATTGTTTTTGTAACACTTGTAATTTAGAATAATATTTATGTGTAAGCAAAAAAATTAAGTGATTTTTTTTCTATTTATTGAAAGTTGTCAAATTAGTATAATGTAAAATTTCTTGATGTCTGGATTCTAGCATAACTTATGGGTTTAAATTTGGAGAAACTATAATCAATATATGTGAATTTTAAGTTATTATAGAAGTTGTATATTAGAAGTGTGGAAAAGAAATTTCAATTCATTTACATCTTGAACCTTTTGAATTTTTTAGACCTGAGTATAAATATGTAATACTACATGGTAGAGCTCCATGACCACTACAATTTGAGGTGCTCCAAACTACCCTAGCTAGCCAAGATTTCAATGAGCTAATAAGTACGTTTAAGTGTAAATCACAAAGTAATTTTGAATATTTAAATTTTTGTCCTTCTAAATAGAAAATTTCCATGGGTCAACGGACACTTCCATTTAAACCTTGGATTGTAGCATCAATGCCTTGATGCAGTGTCTAAATTTAGATTAATTATCTAACATTTTTATCATGTGTTGATGCTAGCATATAATATTATTATCTTTTTAGATTTATGATTTTAAACTATAAAACATGAAGTTTATTATTGGAACATAATGGATAATAATTGTTTTTGTTTGTTTTTATTTTTTATAAAAATATACATATTTAGGAGTTCTATCATGGTAGGTATTTTTCTATGTTCATAGAGCTAGGGCTGGAGACAGTTGATTGGGCCATGATAGATCATGTTGGATTGGGTAATGTGGCTTACTTTGACATCCACCTCATCACAACACTAGTTGAGAGGTGGAACTAGGATACATGTACCTTTTGGCTCCCAATAGAAGATATGATAGTTACATTGGAGGATGTGTACCACATTTTTTGATTATTGATCAAAGGTGAGAAAGCACAGGTTGTAGGATATGGTAGTTATGCTTATATTAAGTGGTCCCATATATATTTTACTAAGTAAATAACACTATATTTAGATCCAAGTAACATGATTCATCTTTGTAGTATTATTAGAGGTGATGTTTCATGGCTATGGAAGTTCATTTGTATACTATTAGCATCATTTATCATAGTATAGGGTGTCATGATTATGATTTTATATCACATGTATCATATAATTTTACATATTGAGGTAGAGGATACTAGATATTCTTGGGGTCATACTATATGGGCCCATTTATATAGATATCTATACCATTTTGTATTATAGATCCATGATGGGGGTATTGGGATTGGTACTTTATTACACATGTGGGATTATGATCATATTACAGTAGTTTATCCCCTCGATGGTCCCCTAGTAGGGTGAGCCCATCCTCAAATATTTATAGATAGATGGGTACTCCCCCATGGTAGGTCATATACCATGATGGAGTACCACACTATTTTGGATAGATTGACATTGAACCAGATTACATGGTGTCCATATAGGATATTTGTTTGCTAGATCAATGATTTAAATGAGCTTTAAAATATATATATGTGTGTGTGTGTGTGTGTGTGTATGTATATATATATATATATATATATATATATATATATATATATGTATATATATATATGTGTGTGTGTGTGTGTATATATATATATATAAGTTGTTCCAGTTGATCATGTTTTGTGGTAGCTTGGCATAGAATAGGGGGTGTCATTAGTATCATACTGATGGCATCATACAATGTAAAGTGGGAATAGGCCCAATGATAGGATAACACTGACACCTATAGATTTATCCCCATGACCTGGTAATGAGAGAGATTTTATGGTTCCCCTAGTTGTAAGGGATGAATCAAGGTATTTGATGGCTATACATAGTGGTTGATAGGGTCCCACTAGCCATTATTGTTCTTGATTATAGTTGCCCCACCTGGTACCATACCTATAACAAAGGTAGATGTAGAAGGAGATGGAGGTGGGGATACTCTTTTAAGACCAACACCTATATATGTGACTGCAATTAGAGCCACATGTAACTATATTACTTTGTTTTTTATTATATTTGATATATTATCTAACATAGTAGTAGTAGTAGTTAACTTACATTTTTATGTCTTGTTTATAGGTAATGAGGAGTGAGATACCATGATAGATAGTGTGGTGTGGACCCTTAGAGTGTACCCATGGACATAGTTAGTGAAGGTTTTATTGAGAGATTTGTTTACATTTTAGGTGTCCATGCACCCTTATTTGACTTGTAGTGAGGGTTATGTCCATATATCACACTGCATCCACTAAGCATGATGATTTGTATGTTAATTTATATAGAAAATACATCTCATAACTTGGTACCACTAAGATCATGTAGGTTATTTTTTATTTATATGGCACTTTTTAGTGTTAAAATGAGGAGATAATGCACTGATTAGGGTCATACAAGGAGAAATTACATTAGTTATCTCGAGCATGGGGGCCCACATTTATCCCAAGTGATTCCACATCAATAGATATGAGGGTGAAGGATATATATAGTGATGATGAGTATATACCTAGGGATATGCCCCCAACATATGATTGATATTTTTATTTACATAAACTTTGTACCATTTATATATATATGACATTGTTCACATGGCTTATTTTACTTCATATAGATGTGCATTATTTAGGTTTTTATGACTTTGTCATTGTTTATTTTCATTTTTTTCAATAAATAGGTTCAAATATAATCAATTTAAATTTAATTAATTTATTTTCATTTGTAAAAATAATAAAGTAATCACTGTATGCAATGAAATCTAGTTGGAAATAAGAATTCTCGATTATAATGATCATGTGGTAATAGAACTATTGGTTTTACTTCTGTCACTAACTCTGAAGTATCTATAGAAATATCTTGTGAATATATATGCAATAGTTTATGTATCCAAATTTATTACATGTATACACCCTAATTTGGTTAAGTAACCACAAGTACTATATCTTTTATTGTTCTTTCACATGAAGGTCTTAGTGATGAATATATCCCTTTGTTTGCATGGTCATTTTGGGTATTTTGATATTTATTATGTCTTATCTTCCCTATTTTTTACATCCCCACTAGTCCTAAGTAACCTCCTCCCAATCATAAGGGCCGCTAGTCTACCCTATTTGGTCTTAACTCCATTTTTAGGCCTTAGGACACTACCACCATTATCAGGATAGTAGTGCCATGTGGTGTTAGTGTCTAATTATGGATCTAGTCTCTGATAGACATTTTATACCATGTTTTGGGTCCTAACCCTACCTTGATCCTTCTCTGATGTTTTTATCCCTCTTTAATGAATTTTTGGTCAGTAAACAAGGTCTTACATTAAAAAAAAATTTCCTTATATATAAATATACTCAAAAGGCATTTTACACTTAGTGCTTAATATTTTGGCACATAATTACATAAAATCAATTAATATTATAACTCAATACTCTACATACTACTCACCTATTACATCTAGACATTATATGCTTGATCAAAGAAGGGCCTAAGAAAAATTCATTCTAAAATATCATATATGTTGATTATGCATGTTCCCTGAAGGATAACTACATGCGATCTGAGACCCCTAGCTTTAGGTTTAATAAAAGTAATGGCTAGAATAACAAGGATTCTACTTTGCATGATCATAATATCCCAAAACCCAACTTTTCCCTTTATTTTGCATTTGATCTAAATTTTTTTTTATGTGTGCAGGTACTCATTAGAGTTTTTTAATATATTTAGTGGAAATAGTGACATAGATGAGTTTATGTAAGACACACAACCACCTATAAATCCCCAAAAACCTCTTGTAGCTTCCTTAAAATTTTGAGATAGTTCCTCCAAGAGAGATACTAGCACCGTAATTGGACATTAGTGCCACATGGTGCTACTCTCCATATAAGAGTGCTACTATTTGAAGCCATATTTAAAATACAATCATAAAATGAAAGGTGTCTACTTGCTTCTCTATCTTTTTTTATCCTCATGAGCCACATAAATACATGTTTATTATAAATAAGTGCTCTTTCTTTGTATTCTTGTTACTTTGGGAAAATCTTGTCAAATCAATTATGTATAGTTTTCATTCTAGGTTATTATTACACTTATCCCTTTAACAACATAATATTTACACACACTATGTCCTAAAATCTTAAAACATTTGGTGAACTTGTCTTACTTTGAATATTGCTTAAAACCCTAGTTTTGCATAGGGTTTACATTCTTCTAATTTTTGTGCACTAAATTAGGGTTAAAAACTTTTATTTTTTCCTAATTTTTGGTATAAATTATCTCATCAAATTAATCCTATATTAGGGTTTCATTAATTTGATGTAATTTAAATTTTTACATAACAACCCTCATTTAAAACCCTAGATCCACATACTAGGTCCCTATACATCCAAATATTAGTAATTAGGGTTTCACTTACAATCTTAATTTATTATTCATATTGGGTTAAATATTTCTCATAGTTGCACATATACCTATGTTAGATTACATTCTACCTCTTGTATGATTATTATTAATTATTTACATTATCTTCTTTGGCAAGTTTTAAATGGCATCTAAGAAGCCTCCTACCCCTCACCTAGTTGATGAATTTCTAAATTTTTCTCATAATTATAATAATGAATGGACAAATTTTCAAGATTAAACATTAGAACATGATAATTAGTTCATTTATAATGATGATGATGACTATTGTTGTAATTATGGATATGAGGATTATTATGAGCATGATAATGAAAATGTTGATGAAGATATATTAGATACATCTTATATTTCCTCTCCCTCTTATCTTATACCTTAAAATCAAATAATATAATGCCAAAATAACCTCTTGGTTGTAGTGATTTATTCCAATGTGATCCTATCTTTTCAAATACTTTTGCTACCTCCTTGTATACACATAATATTTTCAAAATTTTATCGATTATTGACACTTTGTATCTTGCAAGAACCCATTGAGTTTCAATCTCTCTGAGTGCACACCTTAAGGGGTACACCGAGAAAGGGGTGGGTAGATCATTAGTGCTTCATAATATTGTTGTACCTTTTTCCAATTTCCATATACACACACATCTCCTAAAAACCATTTACCCTAAGCTTATTTTTCTCTATTGTACCCATTCTAGTCATTTGTCATGCTTTACCCTTTGTGTTATTGCCTTGACCCCCTTTCACTAGTTGACTACACTATGTTGACTAGGTCGACCCTATATAGTTTTTAACCTCTAATTACTATACAAGGTCAGATGGGTCAACTATGTACTATTTAGGGATACTTTTCATTAGGATTTTTGTTAGCCCTTCAACCAACCTAGCTTGGGACCTAGTGATTTACCTCCCAAAAACATACAAGGTCAACTGAGTTGACTCTGTACAACCAACATACTAAAAAGGATTTAGGTCAAGATCCACTTATAAATACAAGTTCAGTTCCAATAATTTATAATAAGATAAGTGAAGAAGAATAAGTGTGAATTAACATCTACTTATTGACCATTCTACTTGAATAAATCTTAGGGTTCCATATTTTCTTTGGAGATACAGATCTTGTCTTATGGATAAGTATTTTGAATGCATAGAAAGGTTGTGTAGCTTAGAGCTGATTTTTCTTTGTTATCCTTACATACCACAATAATCTCTTATAAAGCACCTTGGCCAAGGGAGAGATTAAGGCTCGATGAGTTCATCTTCAAGGTAAGTATTCGTAACTTTAGTTCTCCTTTGTAAGAGTAGATAGATAATGCAATTATGCTTCTCTCCCATACATTAAGATTTCATATACATTGATGTGAGTATATGCCTTTTATGCATTTTTAGTTTATTTTATTTTATTTATACCCCCCAATTTATTCCACAAGATTTGGTTTGCACTATATTAGATTTACTTTATTCTTTATTAGCATAGAGTGAACATTGAACCTAGGACTCTTTTAGGGTTGTTGCATGATTATTTTAGATTATACATTTTAAAACTTTTCCTATCATGGTGTATTGTGACAAGTTATCCCCTAATTAGGTCTATCATATTTCCATATTGGTCATTCTCCTGCTTAACAAATGTATTCCTAATTGGAAGTGTAGGTACACTCTATCTTCTTCTATCTAGGATTGATTTATAGACATGATGCATTTTTGATTACATACATTTTGGTGAACCCAATGTGAACTAACCCTTGTAGTATTTGTTTCCCTTATTTCATTTCTTTCATTATTTCATTATTATTTTAATCATATATTTTCCATACTGGATCGACTCTATCAACCTAGTATCTAACTTATGTGCACAAGATTTAAGGCACAAGCTATTGGATTGACCTAGTCAACTCGACATTGTTGGAAATATTGTCATTGATGTCAAAGGTCTAGCATTATTGGTGATAAGGGCCCCATTACATGTAATGATGTTTGTAATAGTTATATCTTAGCTAATGTGTGTTAATATTTATTTAATATTAACAAATATTTTTTGGTTGCATATAAGACAAAATAAGGGCCCATGGAGAAGTCAAAGAGTCACGGGGTAAAGACAAAAGAAGAATGGGATGCATTTTCCCATGAAGAGTCATCTTGGGGAATTCCTAGAGTCACCAAGTGAAGACAAAAGAGGAAGGGCACAATTTCTCATGAAGGGACACTTTGAGGAATATGAGAAGTCACCAAGGTAAAGACAAAAGAGGGAAAGATCCTTTTGCCTATGAAGGGTCACCACATGAATTTTCAAATGTAAGGATACGAAGGGTCATAAAAATTTGGTCCCATTTTCTATGAAGATTGAAGGGTCACAAAGGGGGACGGCCAAAGGTCATTTGGAAAGATATAAATAAAGGCTTGAGAAGCCATTTGTAATGTGTGTGAGATAGAGTTTGATTTGATATTGTAATATCTAGCTTAGAAGAGTAATGGGAGAGATGAGTATGATTTGTATTTTTTATATCTAGATTAGAAGAAAAAAGGTGAGAGAGGAAAGAGATATTGTAATAAACTATCATTTGTTGAGATAACAACATTGAGAGATAGTTGTGTGGTATACACAAAGGGGTTGGTGCTCCTGTGGGTTGGTGTTCATGAATTGTTGTTGTGTTGGTGCTCAAAAAAGGGGTTGGTGCTCATGAATTGTTTCTATGTTAGTGCTTAGTAAAGGGGTTGGTGTTCCTATGGGTTGGTGCTCAAGAATTGTTACTATGTTGATGCTCAGTAAAGGGGTTGATGCTCCTGCAAGTTGGTGCTCATGAATAGTTGTTGTGTTGGTGCTTAGTAAAGGAGTTGGTGCTCCTGCAAGTTTGTGCTTGAAAATATTATTTTTTGAGTTTGTGCTCATTAATATACTTGATATTTTTCTCCATGGTTTTTCCCACATTGGGTTTCCATGGTAAATATGGTGTCTCTCTCTATCTTGTATGGTGTTTATTGTTTTAGTTTTATTGCATATATTAAATGTTTGGTTAAGTGGAATTTGATTAAGGGAAAGTTTTATAAGATATATGATATACTGATTCACCCCCCCTCTTAGTATATCTCATGCTTAACAATTGATATCAGAGCAGGTTCCTTTTTGAAAAAGTTTTACAGCTTGAAGGTAGATCAGGAAAGCACAAGATGGCCATACGTGAAGTTGCATCTACAAGAAAAAGAATAGATGATCAAGAAGAAGAAGAGGATGAAGCTGAAGTAAATCTAGAAGGAAAACTCATTTGTGCCTTAAAAGAGTTTAAATTTATTGAAAATAAAAATTGAAGATTGAAGTGCTAGATCGAGAAAAATGAAAAGGAGTCAAAGGAAATAATTGAAGATCTACAAGAACAATTTGAAGAAGCCAAGAAGAATGAAGAAGATCTTATGGCATAGTTAAAAATAGTAAGAAAATAATGTGAAAGGTATGTTATTGAAATTAGTTCTTTAAAAGTAGATCTTGATAAAACAAATAAAGCAATCAATGATAGAGCAGCCAATGATTCAAAATTTGATAATAGCACTAATATGTTGAATAAGATATTAGAAAGCCAAAAGGAAATATCAGATTAGATAGGTATCATATTTGAAAATAAATTGAGCTATGTTGAAGCTCTTACAAAAGAGGAAACAAGGATGGAAGAAGTGAAGAATACAGAGGACATCTCAAACAAAGAAGGTTGGAGGGAACAAAGCTACAAAAGGCAATCAAGTCAAAGATACACAAATAGGTCTTATTTTTATGGTTATTGTTTTTATTGTAATGGATATGGTCATAAAAAATTAGAATGTAGAAAAAGAGCTAATATTCTCAAAAATAAGGAAAAGGAAAGTCATGTAGAGTCAAGCAGAAGCTATAACTCTTTTGCTCCTCTATCAAGCTTGGATGAAGAGGCCATAATTTGTTATAAGTGTAACAACTTTGGACACATAGCTTACTACTATAGAAACATGTTCTATTCAATCAAGAAGGATAAGAGTTTCAAGGCTCAATTTATCAAGAAGAAGGTTCAGACATAGCAGAAGAAACAACCTAAAGATTCTATGTTGGTTCAGATAGCTTTGCATGCAAGAAATAATTAAAATCCATGGTTCATTGATATTGGATGTTCAAGGCACATGACAATAGAAAAGAGAAATTTCATAAATTTGAAGAAGATACATGGTGGCATAGTGAAATTTGGAGATAATACTACTGCCAAAATTGCTAGAAAAGATACACTAAGTTTGGATAATGGTAAAACTAAAATTGAAAATGTTTTATATGTAGAAGGTCTTAAGCATAATATTTTGAGTGTAAGTCAAATGTGTGGTCAAGGTCACACACTAAAGTTTTATGTAGAAGGTTTTGAAATTAGAATAAAATAATCATATGTATTGGTTGCAGATGCTCAGAGAATAGGAAATAACTTGTATATGCTATCAGACATCAAAGGTCAAAGATGTTGTTTGAGTCAGATTGAAGAAAGTTGGGTATGGCACAAGATAATGGGGCACATAAATTTTGACAATCTTTTCAAACTCATCAAAAATCAAGCAGTCATAAATCTTCTAAAGATTACAAAGCCATCTGACATGCTTTGTGGACCTTGTCAGCATGAGAAGCAGGCTAGAAGGTGATTCAAAATAAAAGAGTACTCGACCACTTAGATGTTAAAGCTTGTTCACACTGATCTATGTGGACCTATGAGGACTCAAAGCACTCAAGGTGATAAATATTTCATGTTGCTTATTGAAAATTTTTCACATATGACTTGGGTAATGTTTTTAAAGAAAAAATTAGAAGCTTTTAAACATTTCAAAGCATTAGTTGAAAATGAAACTAGTTTAAAGATTAAGTGTCTAAGATCAGATCAAGGAGGATAATTCATGTCAGACCAATTTATTGAGTTTTTTGAAGATCATGGAATAAAGAGACATTATTTAGTAGCCAAAACTCCACAACAAAATGGTGTAGTTGAATGGAAAAATAGAATAGTTCAGGAGATGGTGAGGACAATGCTAAATGAATCCAAGATAGTAGATAAATATTAAAGAGAGGTAGTTGGTACATCAATGCATATTCATAATAGAGCATTACTAAGATTCAATAGTGACAAGACTCCTTATGAGCTATGGAAAGACAAACCAACAATAGTTGAGTATTTCAAAGTTTTTGGTAGCAAATGCTTCATAAAGAGAACTGATGAAAACCTTGGTAAGTTTGAATTTAGAGCAGATGAAGGTATATTTCTTGGTTATTATTTAAAAACTAAAGATTATAAATGTTATAACAAAATAACCAAGAATTTTTTTTAAAGTGCAAGTGTCAGGATAGAAGAACATGGAACATAAAGAATCAATGATCCAGTAGAAATTCCTGAAATCATTGAAGAGGAAGGCTTTGAAGAATCAGATGAAGATGAGGAGAAGGATAAAAAGGGCACCAAAACTCCATCCAAATACATTTAGAGAAATCATAATGAAAGTGATGTCATTAGGGACATAAATGAAGGAATTCACACCAAAATAATAATGGTAAGTGAATCTGAACAAGTTAATTTCTCTTTGTTATATAAAATTCAGCCTAGAACTTTTTCAGAAGCTAGACATGATGAGCATTGGGTTAAGGCTATCGATGAAGAATTAAATAAAATAGAAAAGAATGATACTTTGGAATTAGTGCCTAGACCAAAAGATTACAATTTGATAGGAAAAAAATGGGTTTACAAAAATAAGTTGAACGAAAATGGATAAGTGACCAAAAATAAAGCAAGATTAGTATGTAAAGGATATGCTTAGATTGAGGGAATAGATTTTGAAGAAACTTTTGCACCAGTGGAAAGGTTAGAGGCTATTAAAATGTTTCTTACATATGAAGTGTTTAAAAATTTCAAAGTGTTTCAGATGGATGTCAAATCTACCTTTCTAAATGGGAATCTTGAAGAAGAGGTCTACATTAAGCAGCCTAAGGGATTTATTCTCTCAAATATTAGTAACCATGTATACATATTGAAGAAAGCATTGTATGGATTGAAACAAGCTCCCAGACCTTGGTATGCAAGACTTGATAAGTACTTGCAAGATTAAGGATTCAAGAGAGGATTTGTTGATAGTAATCTTTACATCAAAATAGAAGGTGAGCATCAATTGATTATTATGGTATATGATGATGATATCATTTTTGGAGAAAATATTGAAAAGATGACAAAATAATTTTTTGATAGAATGCAAAAAGAATTTGACATGTATATGCTTGGAGAATTATAATTTTTCTTAGGATTGCAAATATTTCAATCAAATAAAGGAATTTTCATATCTCAAAGTAAATATGCCAAAGAAATGTTGAATAAATTTGGTTTTGAGGATTGTGCACCAGTTGGCACACCTATGTGTATAAGAAATAAGGTGAGCAAGGATGAAGATTCACCTATTATAGATCAATATTTGTATATATCTATGATTGATAGTCTTTTATATTTGACAGCATCAAGGCTAAACATCATGCATACAGTAGGTATGGTTACAAGATATTAGTCATCTCTAAGAGATAGTCATGTTTAGTTGGTGAAGAGAATATTTAGATATATAAAGGGGAAATTGTATTATGGATTATGGTATCCCATAGGTAAAGATTTCACTTTGGTTGCTTATACAAATTCAGATTAGGCAGGGTGCTTGGATGATAGAAAGAGTACAAGTGAAGGAGCTTTCTTCCTTGGTGATAGCTTAGTATCATGGCTAAGCAAGAATCAGAATTCAGTATCACTTTCTATAGGTCAAGTAGAATATATTTTAGTAGTATTGTGTTGTACTCAAGTGATTTGGATGAAGAAAAAATTGGAAGATATCAAGGTAAAGTATGATGAATCTATTTCCATTTTTTGTGATAACACAATTGCTATAAATATTTCAAAAAATACATTAATGCATTCAAGAACAAAAAATATTCCCATTAGATATCACTTCTTAAGAGATAAGGTTGCAGATCAATAGGTTATGATGGAATATATCAATACTACAGAGCAGATTGTAGATATTTTCACAAAGGCACTACCAAAAGACACATTTGAGTATCTGCGAGAGAAGTTGGGAGTAATTTATTTTACTTTCTACCATTGAGGTTCAACATCAGTTGAGGGGGAGATAAGTGTTAGCTCTAGGTAGACCCTTTGCCATTGATGTCAAAGGTGGAGAATAAAAGGTACAATAATAGGTATAGGGAATAGGTATAGGTTGCCACAGTAAGGGGGAGTTACTGTATGTTTTCAGATGATAGTATGTGCAAGATTTAGGATGTGGCAGTTTCAAGATTGAGGTTACCATCAATGACAAATGAGGAGATTGTTGGAAATATTGTCATTAATGTCAAAGGTCTAGCATTATTGGTGATAAAGGCCCCATTTTATTTCATGATGTTTATAATAGTTATATCTTGGCTAATGTGTGTTAATATTTATTTAATATTAATGAATATATTTTTGGTTGCATATAAGAAAAAATAAGGGCCCATGGAGAAGTCAAAGAGTCATGAGGTAAAGAAAAAATAAGAATGGGATGCATTTTCCCATGAAGAGTCATCTTGGATAATTCTAAGAGTCACCAAGTGAAGACAAAAGAGGAAGGGCACAATTTCTCATGAAGGGACACTTTGAGGAATATGAAAAGTCACCAAGGTAAAGACAAAAGAGGGAAGGATGCTTTTACTTATGAAGGGTCACCACATGAATTTTCAAATGCAAGGATACAAAGGGTCATACAAGTTTGGTGCCATTTTCTATGAGGATTGAAGGGCCATAAAGGGGGAAGGCCAAAGGTTATTTGGAAAGCTATAAATAAAGGCTTGAGAATCCATTTATAATGTGTGTGAGATAGAGTTTTATTTGATATTGTAATATCTAGCTTAGAAGAGCAATGGGAAAGATGAATATGATTTGTATTTGTTATATCTAACTTAGAAGAGGAAAGGTGAGAGAGGAAAGAGATATTGTAAGGAAATATCATTTGTTGAGATAACAACATTGGGAGATAGTTGTGTGGTATACACAAAGGGATTGGTGCTCTTGTGGGTTGGTACTCACAAATTATTGCTATGTTGGTGCTCAGTAAAGGGGTTGGTGCTCTTATGGGTTGGTGCTCATGAATTTTTGCTATGTTGGTGCTCATCAAAGGGGTTGGTGCTTTTGTGGGTTGGTGCTCATGAATTGTTGTTGTGTTGGTGCTCGACAAAGGGGTTGGTGCTCTTCTGGGTTAGTGCTCATGAATAGTTGTTATGTTGGTGCTCAGCAAAGGGGTTGGTGCTCCTGCAAGTTGGTGCTTTCAAATATTATTGTTTGAATTGGTGCTCATTCATATACTTTAGATTGTTCTCCATGGTTTTTACTACATTGGGTTTCAACATTAAATCTGGCATCTCTCTCTATCTTGTGTGGTGTTTATTGTTTTAGTTTTATTGCATATCTTAAATGTTTGGTTAAGTGGAATTTGATTAAGGGAAAGTTTTATAAGATATATGATATAATGATTCACCCCCCCTCTCAGTATATATCATGCTTAATAAATATAGGTTTTTAACTTTTCAAACATCTAGTCTAGACTACTAGGTTGACCCAGTCGACCCTATACATTTTAGGCACTCAGTAAAAAGTTTTTATAAAGCTTGATCGAGCCAGTCGACCTAGTTCACAAAATTTGTAAGCATATATCAAGGTTCTTGAACAATAATATTCATTCTCTACATCTTTGATCCACCAAGGTTCCTTTTTATCTCTCTATTTCTTTATTTATAGTCTTTCCTTTTATATTTTGTAGTCTTTAAAATTGCCCCTACACAGTCAACTAGATTGACCTTGCCAACCCAGTTCTATGTTATGTGTGATGTATGGATAATTGGGTTGGCTGTTCATTTTTAGACCTTGCTTTCATAGTAAATGTTCAACCCTATCAACCCTATTCTATATTTTATGCATACAATATTGACTATATCAACATTGTACCTTGTTTCATATTTGGAAATAACCTTATATGCTGGTAATTAATTTACACTTTCTTTTCTTGTTACTTACATGCTTAGAATACATCACATAGCTTAATTAGGTGGTTTTTAATTAATAATTTAGTTTCACTATTTTATATTTTATACACACATAGATCCATATCTCAAAATCTAAATAAGCATTTTAATAATTATCTACCCAAGGCTAACCTACTTGGATTCATCACCAAAGGGGAAGTCGACTTGATACTCTAGTCAAGTATAAAGTGTGGTCAATGGTATATTATAGCTAACCACCTAACACCCTTATCACTATAGTGTGTGAAGTGAGGGGGTCGGCCCCAATACCAAGCATGTATCATTTCCACTATAGTCCCTTTTAGTCCAAACTACCTAAAACCATCCTTAGATTGCCATTCTAGTTCCTTGCTTACAACCAACTTCCCATCATATTTAAAATCATATCTTAATAATTTAATAAAAATTTAGGTTGATAAATTAGTTAGCTATTTACTTTCCAAGTTTATTACTTTCTCTTTATTCAATTATATTTTGTATTGCAAAAATTGCATTATCCAGCATTGGTACAAGGTTTTGTGTTGTATGATTCAATTGGATTGCCTAATGTTAATACAATTGAATTTTTGTTTACTTTTAGTCATTTGTTTTTAAATTAATTGAAAATGTTATCTTTTTTCAATTCACAAATATGTTATAGGCTTCTTAATTTTCCTCTCTATTGTTTTAGGTCGACCTAGTCGACCCTATACCTTTTTCTAGCCTCCATTCATTATACTAGATCAACCTAGATGACCCTATATAGTTGGTACACCCTGTCTCCTCTTTTTCCAATCTCTATTCACTATATTGGATTGACATGTTGATCATGTACTATTTGTATACCCTATTTTTATGCTAGGTTGACCAAGTTGACCCTTTACTATTTCTATCATTCCCTATTTTCTTGCTTTCTCATCTATCCTTCTTTTCCTTCATCATGGACTTTGTACTTGATGAAAATATTGAGTTGCAATCAACAAACATGATGAATTTTACCAACCCTCATAGGGTTTACCATAGAAAAAGTAGGGATCCTCTCTTAGATGCTAGTAATGTTCATATTACCACTCACACAATGAACTATGGGAGCCTCGTAATACCTCTTCACAATGTAATCCTCTCTTCTCATTAGAATACCGACCCGAATTAGAGTATACCCTCAGAATGTTCTTCTTTATCTTTGAATTTCCTCAACATCAAAGAAAATATCCTTATACCATTTACAATCTTATGATTAGTGGTTAAGTTAAAAATCCTCACTCACCTACTCCTACATTCTAAATTAGATTTTTGGGTATCACTTTCTTTAATTCTCATCCTCATCCTTCAATTATGACCCCTTCTCATACCAAGACCTCTTATTCTCTAAATTCCACCTCCATAAATAGTATATCCACTAACATGGTAGGTTCTACATCTAGTGGGCCTCTCATGAGATCCACTATCCTTAATCCTTCTATTGGTGTAATGTTTTCTACCCAAGGTAATCATGCTACTAGTGCTTATTCTTCTCAACCATTCACTAGTCCATCTTTTGGTACACAAGAAATTTTTTCCACTAGTGCTTCACATTCTTATAGTTCCTCTCAAGCTCCTATCAAAACCAATAGTGTTACCCAAGCCATGAACACCAACTCTAATGATTCTAACAATGCTAATCAAACACATCAACTATTGTTACAAACACTCAATCAAATGAATACCTTTCAAGCTCATAACACAAATCAAATGATGAGAATAAAAAACCACCTTCTTCATATTCAATCTCACCCTCAACTAATGGCTTGGGGTACACATAGCCAAAATTTTCCCCCTCCTCTTTGAGATTCTCAAGGCAATCTCATTCCTCAACCTCTTTTAGTCAACCAAACCATTAAGCATCTCCAAAATGAACCTCTCACTACTAAAATTTCTAACATTGATATAGGAGGTTCACACCTACAATTTCTTATAATGGATCAATCTATCCCACCCTTCATCTTAAAACATTTAAAAATATTTATAAGGATTAGGTCAAATTGAACACCTTTTTTCTACCAAAATCTTATCCAAAACTCTCACAAGTGAGGCCTTGGACTGGTTCAAACAACTTAGAACTCCTTCCATTACTAGTTTGGAGGATTTAGTGAATGCTTTAGTTCAATAATTATAAACTAGTGATATTCTTGAAAACACTTTGGACCACTTCATAAATTTCAAACAACTTGAAAATAAAACTACTCCATCCTTTGTTAAAAGGTGGAAAACTTTGTCAAACAAATGTGAACATAACATAGTTGACGATAATATTTTCCATCTCTTTACCAATGTCATTTTTCTTAAACTTCAATATTAGGTCTACACTCTCTCTCCATATACATTAGAGGAGGATATTGACCAAGCTAAATGACAAGATTTCCTTATGCATTAATTAGATCCACCCCAACCTTCTACGAGTCCTCATCTCTTACTTAAAATGAAAAATTACAATGTTACCAATAGTGGTGTTACATATTCTTATGATGCCATTCACAATTCTCAAGATATCATTCCTACCCCTTTGTTAGAACTAGATCCTCCTCAAAAATATACCAATCCTCACTTATCTTCACCAAATAAAATTAATATTCACAAACTTCCATCCTCAGCGAAATTGCTTAAGCTTTTACCTAGGCCACTTCCATGATATATTAACCCTACCCATCATATGAAATCCTAGTATGATCTTAACAAGTTTTGTTGGTTTCATTATAGTTAGGGTCATTCTCATGAGACCTATATACAACTTCATAATTTAGCTATGGAATTTATTTTAGGTCCTAATTTTGATCATGATTCTATCATTTGAAATCATTAAAAAGCTTATGAAATTGAATTTAAATATTATAAATCACATTACACTCAAGCCTTGAACAAAGTCAATGCTCATTTGGATATCTATAAATACCCTCTTCCTAATCATCAACCTATTCAAGACAATCAAGGCAAAGACACCCCTTTCACCAATAATGTAGAAATTATTGTTGAACCAACTTCCAAATATAATGTGGTTAACATGACTAATATGTGAAGGGCAGTTGATTTTATCGATTCCCAACCTATCTACACTCCTCTTTTATCTAGAACATATCATGTTATCGAATATTATTCTCCAACTCATTTAAATGAGTTGGGAAAATATGACCTTATTACTTTTGATGATCCAATTTCTAATTCTCCCTTGGATAACACTTCTTTTTCTATTTCTACCACTCTTCTATCATCTTCTAACACTAATGATAATCACATTTCTACTAAAACTTATTTTACAAATTCTCTAAATCAACTTGAACCAATAACTTCATCATCACAACATAATTTACAACCTTGTTCAAAACCTTCTTCTCATCAACATAAATTCCAATGCACTTTGGCTCCTCCTTTTGAGGACCTCCTTAATCATTATGCACCTATATCTAAAAACCTTTTTATGGGTTATGATGAGTGGGATCCCATCCAAAAAATCACTAATCTCCCATCCCAAATTCCATTCCTTGAACTTATGAGGACTTTTCCATGTCATAGAAACTCTTTTATGCAACTATTATTTAAGATGAATGTCCCTCATACTCCCCTAGTAGAATGGGAGGAAACCTTATCTAAATCTAAGGATAGTATATTAAAATAATGTGAAGATGTGTTTATCAATGTTGATGAAACTATAGACACTTCTCTTTCCTTAAAATCACTATAGCTTATATGATTCCCAACAAGATTCTACTTTGTGTGGATGATAATCCCTTATTTATTAGTTTATAAATAGGTGATATCCAAGTTAAGCATTCATTTATTAATGAGGTTTCAGGCACTTGCATTGCCTCTCTTGACTTCATTAAGACCCTTGGATATTTAGAATGTAATCTCAAGTTCACGTGTAGTACCTATCAAGGATATGATAGAAGACAATTGCCTCCTCTAGGTTATTTGTGGCTTCCCATTACCATCCCACCTATCACTATTTATGTGAAGGTGATGATATTTAATTTTTCTCCTTTCTTATAACATCTTACTTGTTAGACCATAGAATCATCGTATGAGAGTTGTCGCTTCTTTTGCGCCTGCTAATGCATTAAATTCCCTCATAATGGAGCCATTTATAGGATTCAGGGTGACACTAACCCTTGGAATTTTGAACAATTACAAGACCATGGTGTCTTCAATATTCCTACTCTTGAACCTTTTCTCAACATTCCATTACATGAGTCTCAGTGTTTTAATTTTATTGTTAATTCAACTTGAGGTTACAATAGACATCTTGAAATCATTAGGAACATTCCTCCTAACCTCTTCAATTTTGATGATGATGAGCCTGATATGATTAACCTAAAGATAAAAACTTCCAATCTCTCACATCATCTCATCTTGTAGCTTCTGACTTCCTTACAGTGTCATTCTCACAAACCTCTTTATGATGATATTCTCATAGTCTTGATCAAGACTCAGCATTCTATTCATCACACTTCCATATATGACAAGGTTGTTCCTACTTGTGTCATTAATATTCACACCTTGGATTATGATGATGGTTATGCCCTAGATGATCCATTCTTAGGCATCCTTGTAGAGGCCTATGATTCTAAGATTATTTATCATTCTTCTTTACTTGAGTCTTTTCGTGTATCTTCCCATATTCCTTCATTTATAGTTCATAATTTTAGTATTTTTCCTCTTTATCACAAGGTAGAGATGGTACCAACATTTCTAAATTTTTAGGAGCCTCATAGGAGTATGCTCATATATTATGCTATGACTAAGCCTTACCACTTCACTAGGTACCCTGATTACCATAGTTAGTTCACTTCTAAGACTAGTGTGACCCTTCTTAGACCTTATATATATCTTTGTCCTCCCTCAGGAGAGCCCTTATCAAAGTCCATTCCCATTCCCACTATAGTTGATCCCATTATTTATCTTGCTATAGTTTAACCTATTCTCGCTTTTATTATCATTGAGCCTACCCCTGCTTCTCATTCCATTGCTCCTTTTATTGAGACTACTTCCATTCTTCCTCCATCACCACCTTCCCTTAGTGATGGTTTATTTCCCTTGCCTAAGATGGATCTATTGCCCACCAAATGGGCTAAAGATCCATCTAGAACTTCTTCCACTCCTATTATACCTCTTTATATGAGTGTTTCTCCTAAGACAACTCATAAGCATATCTATTATTTTCATGGGATAAATAATCATTATTCTACTCATTGTCTCAAGTTGAGATAGTATATTGATACTTTACATCCTTCCTCTCATTCCTCAAACAAAACCACACCTCCCCTAAAGGTTTTACCTAAATATATACCTAATTATGGTGAGGTGTATTATTTTTGGCACCAATTTAGCACCCATCACAATAATCATTACCGTATCCTTCAATAACACCTTAAATATTACCTTTTAGCTATTCCTAGACCTTCTTCCATTCCTCCCATAGGTCATTCCCATAAGAAGGCATCTCTTTCTTCTCCCATGGATCCACATCCATTGGTTCCATTCCTTATTGTGGTACCTTCATCACCTTTTTTGCCTTCATCCATGATTCCTTCACCTATGGACCTTCCCTCACCTGTGGATCTCTTTCCATCCATGAGTCATTAACACGTGGATCCTTCTCCACTGGTGATTCTTGCATCTCCCATAGATCCCACTCTTATGCATTCTCTTCAGTATCCCTTACCTAATTTTACTTATCATGATCTATCAATTATTCCTAATTTTTCAATTGAGGAGATTAAAAGAGAAGTCTTTTTCTAGTTTTCATTGATGATTGATAAGATATTAGTAGCAGTTTATATCCAACTTCATAGATATTTATTTGATGTCTTGGATAATATGTGTAGGTATATTTATTAGTACTTATGAGCACATGCATGGTTATTTTACATTTATGTTTTTTCATTGGACGTGTGCTCCAATTTTAATCTTATCTATCTATTATATCATTTGATACTATGTCAAATTCATATTTTTCCTATATGGTGATACTTTTATTTTTTATAATATATCTTTATTTTATTTTAATTTATATTCACATGTGATTGTCTTTCTTTATCATTGATTTAGATTTCTTTATTGTTTTTTCACAAAACTCTCTTTTTGTGTCTTCTTGATTGTTTGCTCTCTTATCTCTATTTTTCATAGATAATTATCAGTGTGACTTGGTTAAACAAACCCAATTCTCTTTGGTCATTATCTCCTTTTACCATGTGATTAGTTAGTAAACAATTCATCTCATTATAATTTACTTTCACCAATCCAATTTTGGATCTCCTTTTTCCCTTCTTTTTTCACAAACTAAGATTATACATGGTTGAGACTTGAGATCACATGCTAGTTCAATATTAAGCCTAAGTGTCCTAGTCAGTCTTTATATTTATTTACTTAGCTTATTTTACACTTATCCTAAATATCATTCATGATTATCACTACATCTCTCATTATTGGTCATTCCAAATTTGTATGGATGAGGAATCTTAAAAATCCATAAAAAGTTAAAATCCAAATCATTTTACAAAAGGCAATGATATAAAAGGCAAAAATATTCTTAAAAGTAAAATCACACTAAAATATATGATTTAAAGCACATATCCTTATTATATTCAAAGCTTAAACTCCATATTTGGCCTCATGGTAGAATCAAGGTCCTTTGTGGTGTGGTAGGCTAGTAGATTAGAAAAGAAGAATAAAAAAATATTTTAGTGCTACCTACTTTCTCATGCAAGTACCCAATATTTGTAGTAGATTAATGGCTCTATAAGGGGTCCTGAGAAATAAGAAACACATAATGGGAAGGTAGGTCCATTTTACCTTTTATTAAACCAATATAAATTCATGAGGTGATCTTATTACCACACTTATTTTCCTACAAAGCTTTATGTCTATAACGAACAGGTTTCCTTTATACATTGATGGTCACTAGTCACTTAGTATCTTCTCATGTCCTTAGTATACCTCTTGCCTCTTAAGGTCTTCTCATAAGATTCCTAAGTATTAATTTTTACACTCCTTTTTTCATTCCCTATATCCCTCATATTTCCTCTTAAGAAATATTATTTTATCTACTGATCACTCCCATTGGGATTTCATTTTTGAGTTGTATTATAAGACCGCAAATAGGACTTGACATTTCTCACAAATTACCACATTTTTCCTTCCTCTTACCCACATCATTTTTTACCTAATTGGCCCAATTTTTCCACCCTAGTGGTTTTCTCTTTATGTTTTTCAATGTAATACCATGAATAAGACCCAACATTCCTCACAAAATTTTCCAATAATACAAGTCATAAACAAAATTACATGTGTCAAATATGAGATAAGATGTGATTGATTATGAAGTTACATGTAATTAACATGATTCCTAGCTTGATTTAGTGTTTTTTATAATTACTTAATTCTCTTTCACTTTTATCTTATTATTTTACAAGTGCATGTGAGAATACAACCATTTTTTGAATTTTTCATACTTCCCAGCTTGAATTAGTGTGATAAATTTAAGACCAATCTTTCACCAATTTTATATTTCTCTTATACTTCAAAAAATGATTTAGTATAATTAATTAGCATAATTAATTTGTCTTTATACCATTTTTTCGCTTTTACATACCTTCTATTTTATTACATTGTTTTCATACTTCCCAATGTGATTTAGTATGATTTTAGTTATTTTAATTTGGTTCAAAGATCTTTCCCTTTAGTTTAAAAAGAAATTATTTTTAACCATTTTTTTACCATCCATTGGTTCTTTATACTTATTCATTTTCTTGTTATTACACATTTCCCAACTTGAAATAGTGTGTAGTACATTTTTGATTGACTATATTTTACCAAGTCTTTTTGCTTGTTTCTTTTTAACCATACATGTGTTCTACATAATGCTAGAAAAGAAACCACATCTTATATATTTCCTATATATTATACAAAAAACAAATAAATACATGTGATATAAATAAATATATCCAAATCATCCACAACCACAACCATAATGATGACAACATATACAATCAACATCAATGTGCCAAAATGATACATCATATATATATATATATATATATATATATATATATATATATATATATATATATATATATATATATATATATACATCTCATGAGTTTTGATAAAAGTATAACCATATAAAATGCTCCATCTCTATGGTTGGGCTTCATCTTATCTATCTCATGGCCTATCCATGCTTCTTGTCAAGGCCTTGATTTGACTCCTCTAAATAGTACATTGTAAGGAGGCCATGTGAGATCTTAGTCCCTCTACCTATCCCTATAGGTGTACTACCTACACCTGTGTCTATACCAATTAGGTCTAGGTCATGGTATGTGCCTATGTCATCTAATTCATTATATCTATATGAATATATCTCTCCTATACTAGGTCTTTTCATGCCCATACCTCACCTGAAGCCATCTCTACTAGTGGTTGCATCCTCCCTCTCTATGCTTGTATCTACCTCATTGCCTCCCCTTCTAATCTAAACCAACTTACCTGAGTTGGGGTAAATTTTACACTAGGGTCCTCTAATGAAATAGGGTCATATGGATATAGAGTCTCATCAAATATGTCATGGATTTATCCCCTCATAAGGGACCCCTATCTCTCCTCCTCATCCTCAACTACACCTACAAAATCACACCTAGATAGATATTAGATCACTATCATATCTCATAATATCTATCTACCTCTAGTCTCTATTTCAAAATAAATATGAAAGGAATAAAATAATCATCTTTATTACCTATCTATGTCTCAAACAATATGGTCTCATTATTCGTGTGACTACCTAACATAGTCTCTTCATCCATGTGGGTACCTCCTCTATAGGTCATCTCTTTAGCTCAAATTCAATTTTTATAGCTCACATCCACCTCAACCTACACTTGAGTGGCCTCTCTATCATCTAGATCTCCTCTTGCTCATTTATTTGATCATCAAGGATGGTGATAGTGTCTATTTTCTCTTACTCCTCTTGCCTCTATCGATTCCATGTCCTTGATGGTTGCTTCTCATCTCACTATGGATCTGGTGGTGGTATCTCTAGTACCACTACCTACACACCCCTCTCCTCCTATTTGGATCCTTATCATGATTATCCAATCCATGGTCACTCATGACATGGTCTGAGCATTGGCCTCGTCACTAGTGGCCCTAGTCCCCTCCTCCCTTATGACTCTCTCACATGTTGAGCCCACTACTCAAGCATCATTATCAATGCTTCTAGATAAGGTAATCTTATCTATCTTAGCACGTATGACACTATATATGGCTCTCTCCACCAATTATAGTGTCTAATCACCTTTGTTCTCATTGTAGTTGGTGCAACTATGTCTCAGCTTAGCCATGTAGTCATTATGTGTCCATATGGATGCCACACTATGTTTGCATGTCTCACCATATATAGTAATAGTAGTTAGGGCATAGCCTACACTACTTGTTCCTTTCTCAATATCTACACTTGAGGTGACATATCATTGATTTCATGGGTCAACCCATCTAATTGATACATGGGAAACCTCTCATATATCTAAGCCATCAATAATATGATTAATTTTATTGACTTCTACCCTCTAACTAGAACCTCATATAAATCATGTATGAACTAGACCCATATGATAGAGCTAAGATCATATAATATTCCTTCCTTTAGGATCATCCTACTTAAGGATACAATGAATAGTGGTACCTTATCATCTGACTTATGACATAAAACTCATTGTGTCACAAGTCCTATCATAGATTTCTAGATATCTTGAATCTATGATGCATATATATCAAACATACTAAATCTTTTGCCAATAAATATCGTAACTAATATTTTAGCCCACATGGTTAAATATCTCCTCTCCTCTAGGCTATCTAGTATACCTATAGTAACTAGTGTTCCTGCTACTAGTATCCCTCTGATGGCATGCAAATCTTCCAGAGTGATAGCTACCTCTACCAAGTCCCCATCCACCTCCTATCTAAAGGTGTTATTAAATTATTCCTAGAATCCCAAGAACATGACTAATATATCTACACTTATGGGAATCTTGCACATGTTATCTATCCCTCTTAGGCTACAGCTACTAGCTTATCTTTATCTCCTATGGTTAGACGCTCTAGTAGATTTGGTAGCCAAGACACATCTAACAATATCAAAAACTTGGGTCATCCTTGAAACCAAGAAATAATAAAAGATGTATTATATCTTCCATGTCATGTATAATCACAATACATTCTTTTTACAATTTTAATAAAAAAAATAAGCCTAAACTGCTTTAATTCATTCATTTTTACCTATTTTTAGCCTACTCAATCATTTTTTCCCTTAGTCATTTTGGGCCATTCTAGCCTTCTTTCAACCCTTTACAAGCATTTTTTTACCATTTTAACTCTTTGGTCAACCTATTTTAAATAAAATTTCCTTATTTTTTACTTAGTTGACTAAAAAATCTAGGTCAACCTTCTTCTTTTCCCCTCCCTAATATTGTGTTGTCATTCTAGACTTTTTAAATTAGTTGGCAAAACTATACTAGGTTAGTAGTTTATAAAATGTACAAGGTCAACACACACCTACTATGTTGTTAGTATGGATTTTGCCTATTTTTATCCTATTTGGTTAACTAGGTTTGCCCAGTTGTTTTTAACTACCAACCCTTTGCATTTTCTTAAAAAAGTATCTTTTTGTAGTTTTATTCCTAATTCCTTAAAACCCATTTGCCTAATTATTTTTTCCTACCTATATAATCTAATTTGGGTTCATTATGACATCTAAAAATGATATATTTTTTTAAATACACTTAATTCATTAAAATACTCCTAAACTAGCTTAAGATTCATAGTTGCATACCTGTAGTGTACCTATTGTAGCTCCTAGAGCTCCCCCTCATCTAGCTTGTCATCTCCTCACCATCCTAGATCGTTTGGTATCTAGAGATATTTTTTCTCTCTTTCACAAGTTAAAATAACCAAATGACTTCTCTTTCCCCTATTTAAAAACATTTTTCAAAATTTGAATTCTTTAATTTTTTTCCTGTAGATTCCTTCTTTTGCCTATATCTTTGTTTCTACTCATCCATTTTTAAAACCATAAAATGTGTTGGATTCATGATGACGTAGAGAATATTTTCCACTATTATATGCCTATATTCCAAAAAATTTGATTTTTGGCTATTTTTTTCACTAACTTTTATAGGTTTTCCTAGTGTTTTTCACATTGGATGCTTTCACTCTTTATCTTGCAGTCTACTTATTTATCTACAACACTAAGGTAAGTAAAGGTATGTGTTTTTCAAATTTTTCCTTTCATTTATCTTATTTTATATGTATTGTACTTTACTTAGCATCAAAGTTTTTTATTATCATGTTTTATCTTGAAGCACCATCTCATGTTTCACTTACATGACATGTGATGAGCTTTGAGTGGGGAATATGTATACACATAATATTTTCAAACTTTTATCAATTACTAATACTTTATATCTTGTAAAAACCCATCGAGTCTCAATCTCTCTGAGTGTATGCCTTAAGGGTGTACCAAAAAAGGGGTGTGTAGACCATTGGTACTTCATAATATTATTGTACCTTTTGCCACTTGCCATCTACATACTCATCTCTTAAAAACAATTTACCCTAAGCTTATTCTTCTCTATTTTACTCATTCCAATCATTTGTCATGCTTTACCCTATGTGTTCTTGCCTTGACCCCCTTTCACTAGTTGACTGTACTAGGTCAATTGGGTCAACCCTATATAGTTTTCAACCTCTGATTTTATACAGGGTCAACTGAGTTGACCCTATACTATTTATGAATATTTTTCATTAGGAGTTTTTTTATCCCTTTGGCTGACCTAGCTCAGAACCTATTGATTTACATCCCAAAAACATATAGGGTCAATTGGTCCACTTTGTATATCCAACATATTCAAAAGGATTTAGGGAAAGATCTGCCTATATATACATGTTCATTCCAACCATTTGTAAGAAGATAAGAAAAGAAAAATAAGTGTGAATTAACATTTGCTTATTGACCATTCTACTTGAGGAATAAATCTTAAGGTTCCATACTTTCTTTGGAGATACAGATCTTGTCTTGTGGAGAATTCTTTTGGAAGCATAGATAGGTTTTGTATCCTAGAGATGATTTGTCTTTTTTATCCTTATATACCACAACAATCTCTTGTAAAACACCTTGGCCAAGGGAGAGATTGAGGCTTAGTGGGTTCATCTTCAAGGTAAGTATTCCTAACTTTATTTTTCCTTTGTAAGAGTATATAGATAATGAAATTGTGCTTCTCTCCCATGCATTAGGATTTCATATACATTGATGTGATTATATATCTTCTATGCATGTTTATTTTAGTTTGTTTTGTTTATAACCCCCACTTTGTTCTACAAGATTTGGTGTGTACTAGATTAGATTTACTTTCTTGTTTATTATCATAGAGTAAACATTAAACCTAGGAATCTTTCAAGGTTGTTACATGATTATTTTATACTTTAGGCTTTATAACCCTTCCTAGTATGGTGTATTGTGACAAATTATCATCTAATTGGGTCTAGTGGATACCCATATTGGTCGTGCTCTCACTTAACAAATGTATTCCCAATCAAAAGTGTAGGTATGATTTATCTTCTTTGAGACATGATTGATTTATAAACATGATGATCATTTTAGTTTATTATTACACTTTAACCCTTTAACAATATAATATTTACATACACTATATCCTAAAATCTTAAAACATTTGGTGAACCTGACTTACTTTCAATATTGCTTAACACCCTAGTTTTGCCTAGGGTTTACATTCTTTTAATTTTTGTGCACTAAATTAGGGTTACAAAATTTTATTTTTTCTTGATTTTTAGAATAACCTATCTCATAAAATTAATCCTATATTATGGTTTCATTAATTATATGTAATTTAAATTTGTACATAATAACCCTCATTCAAAACCCTAGATCCACATACTAGGTCCCTATAAATCTAAATACTAGTAATTAAGGTTTTACTTACAATCTTTATTTATTATATACATTAGGTTATATATTTCTCATAATTGGAAATATACCTATGTTATATTACATTTTACCTCTTTTATGATTGTTATTCATTATTTACATTATCTTCTTTGGCAAGTTTAAAATGGCATCTAAGAAGCCTCTTACCCCTCACCCAGTTATGAATTTATAAAATTTTCTCATAATTATAATAATGAATGGATAAATTTTCAAGATTATACATTAGAACATGATAATGATTTCATTTATAATGATGATGATGACTATTTTTGTAATGATGGATATGAGGATTATTATGAGCATGATAATGAAAATGTTGATGAGGATATGTTAGATACATATTCTTATATTTTCTCTCCCTCTTATCTTACACCTCAAATTCAAACAATATAATACCAAAATAGCTTCTTGTTGGTAGTGTTTTATTCCAATGTGATCTTAACTTTTCAACTACTTTTGCTACCTCCTTATTCAAACTAAATCAATATAAGTGCAATACATGAAATCAACTTTTGCATGATTCAAGTAAAGTGGACAAGAATAATGTATCTTCTTTACCCTTTGTATTTAAATTATAAAAAGCATGTACCAATGATATTACACATTTTACCAATACACAAACTAAGGTGACAAAATTATTTTATCACCTTATTTTACATTCCAAACTCAATGCAATGATTCTTTGCAACAAATTGATAATACAAATGTCTCTAACTCTTCTCCTACATCTCTTTATCTCTCTAATATTGATTCTTTTATATTTTCCATAAAATGAAACTAACCACTTTTTATCTCTCTAGGGGACTTATTTTCCAACCTTCAGCTTCCTTCCACCTCCAACATTGAGCTTAGAGTAATCACCCTTGTTTATGATAAACTTTCACTTATTGCTTCTTGCATCAGTGGAATAAAAAATATTTTATAGGGTGATGAGGCCCTTTGGTAGCTTGTTGGTCTTTAACTACATGATTTGGTGCCCATAGGCTTCTTTAAATTTTGGTTGTAGTTGATCCATAAATTTACATGATTATTGGTGGAACTTGGCAATCCAAGCATCATTCTCAAACATCTACCAATTTTGGTTGTTATCTAGGATAGTGGGCCTAATGAGTACCCATACTACCTACTCATTCATGAATAAGTCTATCACCAGGTCAAATTAGGAACCAATAATTACCATTTTATCAACCTCTGCATTCATGACCCTTGGGATGATCTAAATGTTTAAGGCTTCAATTAGATCCCATAAATGGTGGTGTTAGGATTTCATACACACATTATTTGTGACTGTTTTCCCCTTTACCTACCTTATTACTAGTTCAAAATCATTGAATACCTTTAGCTACTTGATGCCCATCCACTCAACAAGGTTGAGGCCATGGACTAACACCTCATATTCAACCTCATTATTTTTATAGGCAAACTAAAATTGGAAAGCTTAGAGGGTCTCTATTTTGGAAGATCTTAGCTGGATGTTGACTTTGGATCTAGTGTTGTATTTCACACCATCAAAATCTATAGTCTATAATATAGACTTATATTTAAGCCCCTCATTCTGATCTTTCTTCTTCATGACCTTAGGAATGGCTTGGTATTCATCATGGATGACGTAGGTTCCAATTTCAGTGGTGTCAAAGTTTATAAATGAGTCATTTTCAATGAACTCATTAATAAGAGCTTCCTCTTCTAGACTTATGGTGTTTATTACCTCTTCTCCCTTGAGCATTTTGATGTAGTGCATCTCTATTCTTGAGAAGGAGGTGTGTATTACTTAGAATTTCATCATAAATTCATCCTTTATGTGTTCTAGGTGAAGTGGTTTAGACAATACTTTCAACTTTGAACCATGCTTGGTCTTTAGGATCAGATGGGACTAGTCCAATGATAAATCCCTGCCTATCTTGGTAGTGAAGTCCCTTGACAAACATAGCCCAAAGATAGATGGGATGTCTATCACTATAATTTCTTGTGATATAATAATGCTAGGACAATAATATAACATGAAGTGAAGAGCCATGATGATCCCTAAGGTTTGAACCTTCTTCCTATCTAGTTGTATCACTCTTTTATTCAATGGCTCATACTTCAATTATAGTGTATTTGATATTTTTTAAGGCAAAACTATCATGCTTGTACCTGAATCAATCATGGAGTTGTGCAATAATTTCTTCCCCATAATCAGCATCAGATATAATAAGGTAGGTTTTGCTTTGCTTACCCCCTCATTGATATTGACAAATGTGGAGAGCATATGGGGTTATGCACTCATGCTAGCTTCCTTCCCCTTTGTCCTTTTGGGTTTTTAATTGAATTTTCTTATACAATATTTTCTTGCTTCTCTAAGGCTTATTTTAGTAGAGAATTTTATTTGGGAGTCAATAAGACATTTTATAGGAAGACCCTAGTTAGGACCCTCTTTAACTACTCCACTATGTTGTATGACCCTTAAGGTGAGAATCTAGGACCTTTTACATTGTTATGTACTACCTCACTCTAATTTGGTTATGTCAAAGGTGAGGGTTGAGGTGTTGGGCCTATTTCAAAGGTTAATTTTTTCCTTGTAGTGGCTTTGAGGCTTTCATCCAATCTTTTCTTTGAGTGAGTGTAGTAGTGTAACTAAACTTGTGGGGATCTGTACATGGGAAATTCACTTGTGTAGATTGCATCTTCATTCTCAACCCAAGAGAATAGTGTGTTTTATGGGGCTATTTATTCTTCTTTTTATAGGGACATCCCCTACATTTGCACTATCAAGACTATGTTCTCAATTCCTAGAGACTGATATGTGTAGGTTAAATCAAGGTCATTCCATTGTCATCATTATCTAACTACCTTCTACTGTAGGTTTCCCCTTGGATAGTTTTGAGGTCCATGAGCATTTTTTTAAGGGAATAAACATGAATTAGAGTCATCCTCTAATTTTTTTGGGCCATCAACTAGCTCTATTTTCACATTAGGTGCTACCATATATAAGGGGTCTAGTACTATGACCATTTGGTTTGTAGGCCACATCTGATGGTTTAGAACTTAATGATTTGGAGCTTGATGGTTTGGCCTTTGTATCTCTTCATACTAGGTTTTTTGGTATGGTTCTCTCATTTATTGGTAGTTATTGAAAGGGAGATTTGGAGTCATAGACTGCTACCTTTTGATGTTAGTTATCTCATTAGATAAGTTTTGTAAGATAATCTTCATATCATTCATCTCCATGACTAGGGAGGATTGAGAAAATGTGTTTTCCTAAGTGGGTGGATACACATACATAGATGGTAGCATTCCTAAGGTACTTGGGGCTTCTTCTTGTGGGGGCATTGATATCTCTAGGAATATCAGCATCAATGGACATAGAGGTAGCTTTCTTACATCTATCAAATTATTCTTGGCCTTTAATGACAAATCATAAGCATCTGGAAATGTCTGGCCTCCAAGTGATTAGATCATAACTACAATGTCTGAATTAAATTCCTTGAGATAGAACATAATAGCCATGCCTACAAGTTGTCACACCACTTTTGGGATCCTTTTCCACATCTTTTTAAACTTGGTGTTGAAGTCAATGATGGATTTTTATGGGCCTCTCTTAATGGTTATGAGTTGTTGTAGGAGGGACGACCAGTCTACTTTCTCATTGAATCCCTCAAATAATTTATCACCCAGATCATCCCAGGTGTCAATGGAGTTAGTTGGAAAATATTAATACCAATCAAGATCTCATCCATTGAATGATTCTACTAGTAGCCTCAAGGCTACATTCTGCATAGTGACGTAGTGTAGAGTGCACACATTTGCAACATCTTAGATATGTTCCACTATTGTATTGATATCCTCTCATGAGAACTTGGGAAGTACCTTCAAGGCATTGGTAGGAATGGGATCCCATATAGCTAGTGGTATTATCAACATAAGTGGGCTTCCACTATTCCATGATACAAAGTTCCTTAATGGGCCTTGCATATCCATTTGTTGTTATTGAGCAGTGCTAGACCCTAAAGTCCTTTCGCAAGTTGGAGCTCCTATAGGTGGTGTTAGTAGTCTTGGATTCCTTGTTATTTGTGACCTTGTTATATGCCTTTGGTTCATCAACTTGGGCTTTTAGTTGATCAAACTAATAGATCAATCCCATTAGGTATGCCAAAAAATAAAAAAAATTATGCCTAAAACTCTTGCTATAGGTTAAATATCTTTTTATGGGAAGATTTATAGATGTAGGACTAAGTGCAGTTTATAAAGCAACCTCTAAGATTTTAGAAGCTAGCTCTTTGTTCAAAGTTGGGGATGAAAAGGAGTGGAATAAATGTAAATAAAACTAAACATAAAACTAAGGTGATGCACTGAGAGATTTAAAACACTTAGCCTATAATTAGATAAAATAGATCAAACCCTTAAACACTATAGACCATAAAAGAGCATAAAGTATGAATTAAGATCTATAATGAAAGCAAAGATTAACACTATAGAAGTAGAAGAAAATGGATAAAAAATAGAGAAAACTTTCCATGCAAATTGACATAGAATATCACATCCTCTTCATTGTTAGATGGAGAATTTAATATAGAGGTCCTTGAGGGCACATACAAGATATTTAGTCACACCTGTGAGGGGTACCTATTAAGGTCAAAGAATGTAAAATTTCTAATTAATATTACTCCTATTCTATTATAAATGGTGGTATACAAAATAGCCAATACAAGCAAAATGGTAACCAACCCTTTCTAAAGGGTAAGAGCCTAGAATATATAGGTGAGCCAGCCTATCATCAGGATGACACCTAGAAATCCTAACACTCATGTCAATGATGATGCCATTGCAATTAAAAGAGGAACTCAGTCTCATGAGTGTTTTTAGCCTATATATCCTAGATATCATGTAGCCACTCTATCTTGTTAAGGCTATGATGCTTATGAGGGTTATAGTGATACCACATGGATAGGCTTGTCTCTAACAAACCGGTGGGTCCCCTTTAATCTTCTATGGCTAATAGCATTGCTTCAAATCTTAACAGAGTAAAACTACTCTTGGATAAGCATGGGGATGATACATGTTGAATAGGCACTTTTTTAGGGAAGTTGGGTACTTATTTGGTAAGGCTAAATGTGGAAGTGCCACATGTAAATTTAGCACTCCTCCTGGAGTAAGCTAGGCATTTTTTTGCAAAATTGAGCTCAAGGGCACCACGTGTTGAAACCATGTTCACCAAGAAAACTAATCAATGGGCCCCATTTATTTATTGACTGGCTAATAGTATTGATTAGAGGTCTGACCCAAAAATAAAGGATTTGAAGAGCATAGGGATAACACATGTTGAATTGGCATTCCATTAGAGTAAAAAGAGATACTCCTTGATCTAGATAAGTGTTAGGTTGCCACATGGAAGAAGTGGATGGAGGATGATACTTAGGAATTTTTTTGAAAAGGGACCTTAAGAAAAGGGGAGGCCAAAATGAGAACTACTACAAGGTGTTGAGGAGCTACTAGCTGCGTTTAATAAGTGTGAAACAAAAGATGAACTACTCCAAAATAATAAAACATGGATTTCAATCCACATGCAAAATAGATCTTACTTTTTTTTCTCTTCTCTAAATAATGGAAAAATGATTGTGAATAGGTAGGTGGATTTAATCCTAAACCCTTTCAAAAGTTTTGGCTAATAGAGTTAACCCAATTGACCTAATGTCTTTATTGATAAAAACTCACTAGGTACAAGCTAGGTTGGCCAAGAGCTGACCTAGACCCTAAATAAGTTTTGCCAATAATAGTACAAGGTTGACCTAGTTAAACTAGTCATGTAAACTATCAAAAAAGGTTTTAAGTTAGGAAAAGGGGTATTAAAGGTGGTAAAATACTGGAGAAGTATACACAAAAGAAGGCCAATCTTAGGGGAATGATTTTTAGGAGATAATTATGTAGATAATAAGTGGCAAAAGGGAAAAAAATCCTATGAAGCACTAATGGTATTCCCACCCGTTTCTTGATGCACCCCTTAGGGTATGCACTCAAAGATATTGAGACTCAATGGGTTCTTATAAGATAGAGAGAATTAGTAATTGATAAAAGTTTAAAAATATTATGTGCATACATATGCCCCCTCAAATCTCATCACGTGTCATGTAAGTGTAATATGGGATGGTTTTTTGGGAATAGAACATGATAACACATAATTTTAATGCTAAATAAAATGTAGTAAGGAGAAAATAAGATATATGAAAGGACAAAATTAAGAAACACATACATTTACTTACCTTAGTGTTGTAGATAAAGAAGAAACTACAAGAGATGTGAAGGCATCAAATGTGAGGAACATTAGGTGAACCTATAGAGATTAGTGCAAAAAAGAGAAAAAAAAAAAACAATATAGGCATATAATAGTGGAAAATATTCTCTACTACATCAGGATTCCAAAACTTTTTATGGTTCAAAAAATGAGTTAGTAAAAACAAAGATATGATCAAAATAAGTACTCTGACAATAAATATTTGAAGGGTAAATAATTGTGAATAGTAACTTTAAATAGGGTGAAAAAGAATTCATTTGTTATTATTTGACTATTTTGAGAGAAAAATAGAGCTCTAAGAGACATCGAAAAATCCTAAAGAGACAAGATGGTGAAGAGATGATAGCTGAGATGGGAAAGACATCATATGGGGATCCTTGGTGATGGGAGAACTCCATGATATTTGGATGGGGTTTTATGCCATACAACCCTACCATAATGGATGATCTTGTGGTACTATTTGCCCCAACTAAGGTGAGCTAGTTCAGACTAGTAGGGGAGGACATGAGGTAGTTATAGGCATGCATATAGACTAAATCTACTAATAGGGGTGGGAGTGAGAGAGGAATAGGCATGGTAGGCCTTAGCTCAAGAGAGAACCATGCATTTGGATACAACTATTCAAATAGGATAGGTACAAGCCCAAGTGGCCAAACTATAAGGATAAGTAGTAGGATTGAGATCTCAGACATCCTCATTTCAATGTACTATTTAAAGGGGACTATCTAAGGCATATATGGGTAGCATGGCTAGGCCATTAGATAGACATGATAGAGCCCATCCTTAGAGCTAGAATGATGTATTTTTTTACTTTGTATATAAAATACATGATATATATAGAGATATCTTATTTTAATAGCTGGATGTTAATCTTATGTTTTGTATTATGGTTGTGGTTATGGATGCATGTATATATTTTTTTCTAGTACATGTATTTTTATTTTGTTGTATATGATATAGGAAATATATGTGTTGTGGTTTATTTTCTAGCATTGTGTAGGACACATGCATGGTTAAAAATAAATGGGCAATTTTTTTTTGGCAAAGTATAATTAATTAAAAATAAATGTACTATACACTATTTCACATTGGGAAATGTGTAATAACAAAAAATGACTAAGTATACTAAACCAAAGAGTGGTAAACAAGAGGGGAAAATAAGTTTTTAAACCATGAGAAAGAGTGGCACCAAAATTAAACAAGTAAAATCACACTAAATCACGTTGAGAAGTATGAAAATAATGTAATAAAATGGAAAGCACGTAAAACATTAATGGCATAAAAATAAATCAATGAAGTCAATCAATCATACTAAATCACGTTGGGAACTATAAAAGAGACATAAAATTGGTAAAAATGGTCTTAAATTAATCACACTAATTCATGTTTGAAAGTATGAAAATTTTAAGAAAAATGGTTGTATTCTTATGTGCAATCAAACATTAAGAAGATAAAAGTGAAATATTAATGGAGTAAGCATAAACATACTAAATCAAGATGGGAAGCATGCCGATGACATGTAACTCATAATAAATCACATCTTATCTCATATTTAACACATGTAATTTTTTAATGACTTAGATTTTGTAAAATTTTGTTAGGAAGGCCAGGTCCTATCTATGGTCTTACATTTCAACTCACAAAGGGAACATAATTGAGGTGGAAATAATGTGAAAATATGGTAAAAGAGGATGTTTGGAATGGTAATGTGATAAATTTAGTAATTTGTGAGGAAGTCTAGGTCCTATCCGTGGTTTTACAATACAAATCACAAATGGAATCCCTAGGGGAGTGATCAGTGAACAAAATAATATTTCTCAAGAGGAAATATTAGGATTATAGGGAGTGAAAAATGTAATGTAATAATCATATCTTAGGCATCTTATGAAAAGACCTTAGGAGAATGAGGCATACTAAGGACATGAGAAAACACTAAATGACTAGTGACCATCAATATATAGAGGACACTTGTTCACTATAGACACAATGTTGTGTAGGTAAATAAGTGTGCTACTAAGATCAACTCATATAGGTAGTTTTGAACAAGAAAAGTAAAATGTACCTACCTTCACATGATGTGTTCCCTAGTCCTCATAACCCCTTACAGAGCCATCAATCTACTGTGAAGATTGGGTACTTGCTTGAAAAAGTAGGTAGTACTAAAATATATTTTTATTTTCCTTTTCTAATCTACTAGCCTACTACACCTGAATGGACCTTGGCTCTATCATGACGCCAACTGTGGAGTTTTATCTTTGATTATAAAAAAAAATATGTGCTTAGTATCATTTCTTTTATTGTAATTTAACTTTTGAGAATTTTAAATGTTACCTTTTAGATCATTTCCTTTTGTTAAATGATTTGGATTTTGCATAGTTTTATGGCTCTTATGATTCCTCCTCCATATAGACTTTGAATGACCAATCATGAGAGATATAATGATACACACAAATGAGCTTTATTCTTTGGATAAAAGAAGCTAAGTATCTAAAGACAAGACTGATTACAATACTTAATCTTAATGATGAACTAGCATATTATCTCAAGTCTCAACCATGTGTATGATTAGTTTGTGAAATGGAATAAATGGGAATAAAGGGAGATCCAAAGTGAACTAGTAAAATGAGATTATACTGAGATGAATTGTTTTCTAATTGAAAAAATGGTAAATGATGAATGACTAAAAGGAGCAAGGTTTGTATAACCAAGTCACAATAATAATTATTCATGTTTATAGAGATAAGATAACAAAAAATCATGAAATAGAAAAAGGGAACCAAATAAAAAGAACTCAAGAAGAAAAAGTATGAAATTATGAATAAGAATACATAAGATAACATAATGACATAACAATCAATATAAAGTGCAAAAACAAAGTCACCATGTAAGATAGATAAAAATTTGACAAAATTTCAAATGATATAAAATAGATAAATGTAAAGTTGGAACACACGTCCAATCTAAATGAAAATGTAAGAACACCATGCATGTGCTCATAAGTACTGATATATTTATCCACACACATTATTCATAACATCTAATAAGTTTTTATGAAGTTGAATGTGAACCATAGATAATGTCTCATCGATCTTCAAGGAAAGTTGAGAAAATACTTCATATCAAATCTCCTCAAAAAAAAAGGTGGGAATGCTTGAAGGATCATTCTGATGAGGGCTATCATGTAATGGATGCTTAAGAGAATTCATGGGAGTGGTTTCTATAGGAGATGAAGGGGTAATTGGTGAGGAAGGTGACATTTATGAGGGACTCACAAGTCGAGAAGGATCCATGGGTGAGGAAATGTCCACAAGTGAGGGATTCATGAGTAGAGGAATAGTAGGTGGAGAAGGGACCACAGGTGATGATAGAAACAAAGGAGGTGGAGTCACTGGGGATTAAGGGGGAGCTTTTTTTTGATAGTGACCTATGAGAGGAAGGATAGAAGGTGAAATAATGTTTAGGAGGTGATCCTTGAGATACTACTAAAGGATATAATAATGATCAGTGTGATGTGTGCCACATTGGTGCTAGAGACAATATACCTCTCCATACTTAGGAATATACTTAGGTAATGATTTTGTGGTATATCCTTGTAAAAGGGTTGATGAGTAATGGGATGCAAGGATTTGATATATTTCCATAATTTTTTATAATGCATGGATGAATGGTTATTGGTATTATGGAATTAACAAATGAACCTATGAGTAATCTTGATAGGTATACTAATAGGAGGAGTGGAAACAGAGGCCGAGGAAGCTTGGTATAGGGAACAGTCTCTAGTCTAGTGACCGACAACTTTATAAATGTCATAATAATTCTGATCAACCTATTTGGTGGGTGAAGAAGCCAGTTATAATAAAAGGAGCAAACCATCACTAAGAGAAGGTGGGGCTAGTGGAGAAACTAGATAAGGCTTAACTAAAAGAGAAATAGGATAAAATATAAGAATAAGCTTAGCTAAAGTGGGAATAATATCTAAACTAAGCTCTACTAAGGTAAGGGTGGGGTTACAAAAGGCTAAAGGATAGTCACAAGCATCTTAGGGATAAGTAGGCTAGAGGGGTCATGGTATCTATCAAAGTGATATAGACTAGTCATAGCATGATTCATAAGCATACTCTTATGAGGTTATTAATAAATTAGAGGTGTGTACACAATCTCTACCCTATGATAAAGAGGAAAAATACTAAAATTAGTAAAAATATAAGATGGAATACTAGAAAATATACTAAAAGACTAAAGTAAAGAGAAATGATGATGAATAATTTTAGCATCTTGGGCTTGAACTAGACCTCCTAAAAAGGGATCATCTAATGTATAGCCATCATCATAATTAAGTGTATGAAGATCAATGGCATAGGTAGGGATGACCTAGTCATTTGATGTGGTGTGATGAATGGAATGTTTAGACTTAGTTAACATAATAGGGATGTCATCATAAGGTGGTTGATAGGAATGAGGTTGTAAAGAAGTGAAACGCTAAGAGATGAGATGAGGTAAGAGATCAAAAGTTTTAATCTTGAGATTGATCTCATCAGGTTCATCATCATTAAAATATAAGAGATTAGGGGGTATATTCTCAATGAGTTTGAGTTGACTATTATAACCTCAAGTGGAATTTATAGGAAAGTTAAATCATTGAGATTCATGAAATGGAATTCTTGGTAAAGTAAAGGGTTAGAATCTTGAACACACCACGGTATTGGAATTACTTGAAATTTTAAGGATTCGTATCACTTTGAATCCTATAGATGGATTTGTTAAGAGGAAATTTGACACATTAGCAAGTAGAAGAGTCAACTAATTTCATGCAATGAGTCTATGTCCTACCAAGTAAAATTTTATATGATCAAGGAAAGTTGAATATCATCACCTTCATGTAAATGGTGGTAGGTGGGATGGTAATAGGAACCACATACAACCTAAAAGAGGCATTTTAATTTGATCATAACCTTGACATGTGTTTCATGTGGATTTAATATTGCATTCAAAATATCTAAGGGTTTTTATAAAATCAAGACAGGAAACATAAATGCCAAATCCCTCATCAATCAAGGCATGCTTGACTTAGATATCACCAATTTAGACACTGATAAAAAGAGGAGGATCATCCGCATGAAGTAGAATCCCATAAAGGATCATAAAAGCAATGGGAAATTTGAGGGAAAGATAAGTTTCCATTGTTTCATCAACATGTATGGGCATCCCTTTGCATTATTGTAAAATTCTATATTTTGATCTAGATAAGGTGGTTTCACATCCTACTAGGGGAGGATGAGGGATGTTCATTTTGAATAAAAGATACATAAGATGATTATGATGATGTGGAAAGGACCTCATAAGTTTAAAAAATGGGATTTGAGATGGGAGAGTAGTAAGCTCCATGATAGGATCCCATTCATCATAACCCATAAGAGGATTGGTGGAAAGAGGTACATAGTGCTGAAGGAGGTCCTCAAAATGAGGAGATAAAGTACATGTGAATTTATGATGATAAGAGGTAGAAGGTTTAATTGGAGGACAAGCTTTTTGATTGGTTTGAGAGGATGGGGTAGGTGATGTAGGTGTGGTTTGAGAATAAGTATTTATATAAGTTTGAGTATCATTGGTGATAGGTAAAGAGGTTGAAGGGATGGTATAAATGGTATGAGAAGTGTAATCTAAGGGAGGTGTTGTAATTGGTTCATCAAAAGATATGAGGTCTTCTTGCCTAAACTCAGTTAAGTGATTTATATAAGAATCTTGGATAACATGAAATGTGTCAGATAATTGATGTGTGTGGATGGGTTAAGGATTAATTAAAGTAACCACCCTTTATATATTAGTCATATTGACCACATTCTCTTTAGGAGTTGGGTCAAGAAGATTTTCAACATTATTGGTATAAGGGGTGGTCTTGTCTTGGTTATCTTGGTGATTTTGAAGATGATCTTTATAGATGGCCAAATGATCATTAGCCTAGTTCAAATATTGAGGTTTAGTTTATGTTTCATGGGCTTTGAAAGCAATGCCATAGGCTTATTAGCATTAATAAATAATAGAATCATGATCAAAATTAAGACCAAGAAGGAAATCAATAGCCAAATTATGAAGCTACCTACAAGTCTCATGAGAATGACCCCAACTAGTGTGAAATCAAAAAAACATTATTAGGATCATTCCAAGATTTCATGGGATGAGTGGGATCAAGTTCTCACAGGAGAGACCTTGGTAGACATTTTTATAATTATGCTTGGGATAAAGGTTTATGAACATTGATGTTGTTGGTTTAAGATAAATGAGGATTCATGATGTGGTTAGGAGGGGAAGCTTGTTTTGAAGTTTGGTTGGTAATAATAGCTTGAATAGTATGAATGGTATCATAAGAGTTGGTGACACCATAATTATTAGCATGATGATTCTTATTATTGATTAACATATGAGTACCCATAAAAGGTTGGGATGGCTCAAATTGATGCATAAGGAAATCTTAATACTTAGCTAGGTCAATAGCCTCCTCCAAAGTATGTGGAGATAGAGTTTATCCTGATATTATAACTTGGAAAAAAGAGCATTCATAAATAAAAGAAAGAGGTTATCATCTATCATATTATTTTCATATTTTTTACACAAGGTATTCCATTGTTTAATGAAATTTTGTGTGGTTTCAGTCTCAAGTTGCTTATAATTGATAAAATGGGCCAAGGTATTCTTATGAAGATCACTAGTTTGGAACTCTTGGACTAGAGCATTAACTAAATCTTCCAAACTTGTAATAGAATGAGATTTGAGTTGGTTGTACCAATCTAAAGCATCACTTATGATATTTTTTGCTAATAACTTGGTAGCATCAAATGTGTTTAACTTAACACAATCTTTAAATAGATTTCTAAATGTTTTTAAATGAAGAGTGGGATCGGTTAACACATTGTAAGAAATGGTAGGGATGATACCTCCTATATCAATATTAGTAATTTGAGATGTAAGAGGCTCATTTTGAAGATGCTTGATTTTTTTATGAACAAGAGGAGTTTGAGGGATAATATCTCCATGGGAATCCTGCAGAGGAGGTGGGGGACATTTTTATTATGTGTGTTCAATGCCATCTATTGAGGGTGGGTTTGAAGATGGATAAGATGATTTTGCATTTGCATAATTTTATTTGCATTGTTATCTTGGAAAGAATTCATTTGATTAAGAGTTTTTAATGGGATTTTATGGCTTTTATATGCATTATTATCATTATTTAAAGTATCAAAAATTTTATTAGTGGCTTGGGTACCACTATGGGTATTAGTAGGAGCTTGAGAAGAACTGTTAGTGAGGCACTATTGGCATAATTTATTTGTGTGGAAAAATATGAAATAGTATAAGGATGAGAAAAAATATCACTAGATGCATGATTATCCTAGGTAGTAAATGATGCACTAGTGGAAAAATTGTGAAGATTGGGTCTTGGAAGAGGCCCACTAGATGTAGAACCTACCATGTTAATAAATATACTAGGCATGGAGGGGGAGGAAATCAAAGAGGAAGAAGTCATGGTATGAAAAGGGGTCAAAATAGAGGGAAGAATCTAAGAATAAAAGATGTTAATATCCCCAAATCCATGTGAGAATGTGGGAGAAGGTGAATGGGGTTCCTCGACTTGACCATTTATCATGAGATGGTAAATAGTAAAAGGATATTTTCCATGATGTTAAGGAAAATCATTGATTAATAAGATCATTTTTGGTTTATAATATAATTTAGGTTTATCTTCAAATGATAAGAGAGTATTACAAACTGAAGAGGAATGATGAGGGGTCCCATAGTTTGTATTGCTAGTGGTTATATGCACATTACTTTCATTTAAGATAGGAGCCACGAGATGCTTATGGGAGAAACTATGAGGGTTGGTGAATCATCATATCTATTGAATTTAACTCAATTTTGTCTTGAAACATAAAGTTCATGATGAATAAGAGATATTAGGTAAGGTAAAGTTGATGCAAAGCAAGGAGAGACAAAATGAAAATAAGAGTATAGAGTCAATTAGGTTAACCTAATGTTAAAAATAGGGTATGAAAACTATAAATAAGGATATAGAGTCAACCAAGTCAACCTAATAATATAACCTAGGATAAATGGAAGCCTAATAAGGATATAGAGTCAACTAGGTTGACTTAGTATTGTAACCTGAGAGGCATAAATGAGTATTAGGTCAACTAGGTTGATGTATTACTAAAATTAGGGGAAAATAAAATCTATAAGAGACTATGTCGAATAGAAAGATAATGTATTTAAAATTTATATAATGTAAATTAAAGCAATAAATGGAATTAAACACATAAACAATTGGATTAAAGAGAATGTTCCAATTGGGGCACACATCAAAAAACCTTACACTAACACTGGCCAATGAAAGTTTTTACAATATAACATATAATGAGTAGAGAGCAAGCAATCAATTAAAAAATCAAATGCTAAGTGGTCATCTTGAATGTCATTATTATTATAAAGTGTTATTTTAAGTGTGTTAGGTAAGTTGGATGAAATTAGGGAACTAGAAAGCAATCTATGGATGGTTTTAGGATGTTTAGGCTGAAAGGGGTCTATGATGGCAATGGTACTAGCTTGGTATTGGGTCTTACCCACTCACTTCATAATCCCATAGTGATAAGGGTGTTTAGTGCTTTGTCAATATATACCACTAACCATGTGTTTATACTTGTCTAGAAAACCAAGTTAGCTTCCCCCTTGGTGATGAAATCCAAGTAGGTAGGTCTTGGGTAGACATATGTTTAAATGCATTTTAAAATTATGTGATTTGGTAGTGTGTGAAAGAAATAGAAAAATAGTGTAACTAAATGGTATATTGAAAAATCAACTAATTAGACTATTTTATCTAATCTAAGTATGTAAATAACTGAAAGTGAAAATGTGAATTAATTACTAGCATATAGTTGTTAATTCCTAATTTAAGCATAGTACATAGTTGATTCAGATGATAGTATATGTAAACATTACAAAATAGAGTCAATAGGGTCATTATTGTATCATAAAAGTAAGAGTCCTTAAGAAATAAGTCAACCAAGTCAACCTAGTCTTTCATATAGAAGATAGAATACAAAACTAGGTCGCCCAAGTTGACCTAGTTTGATTTATGATTATAGTTTTGAAGACTAAAAACTTTACAAAATATAACTATAAGAAAGAACTGAATTGAAAGAGAGAGAAAGATAGAAACCTTTGTGGGTTGGAATATGTTGAGGCCTGAGATTTTTGTTAAAGTGCCTCAAATGTTTCTTTCAATTTCTACCAACTATGTCAACTGGGTCGAACTAGTTTTGTAATTCCCTATTTTGTGAAGCCTATTTAAGATGACTATATCGGCTTGATCGACCTAGTTTGTTATCTAGAAGCTATTTGTGATACTAAGTCAACCTGAATGACTTAGTTTATAGTTAGAGAGATAAATATAATACTAATTTGACCTATTCAAGATAGTCTATTGTCTATAATTGAATAAGATTATTGTGTTGACTTGTTTGATATAGTAACCTATATTTGATGAAGACTTACAAAGAAAGAATAGAGTCATTTTGATGTGATTGTGTGTTAAACCTGTACACATAATTTAGAAATTATACCATCTTGGTCAACCTAGTATCATAAACATAGAAGAATAATAGAAATTAAAAGAGTGAAATAAAACCTTCAAGGGTTAGATTCATGTTGAGTTCACCAGAAAATATGCAATAAAAAATGTATCAAATCCACAAATCAATCCTAGATCAAAGAAGCTATATCCTAGTTACACTTTTGATTGGGGATACATTAGATAATAATTGGGTATCTCTTACCACAATAATATTTCTAGGGAGGGTTTCAAAGCCTCTAGTCAATCAAAACCATGCAATAACCCTAACTAAGTCTTAAGTTTTCATATTCACTAAACTAATAACAAGTAAATCAAAAATCTAATCTAGTGCTCACCAAAACTTGTGGCATAAAGTGGGGGTAATTAAAAAAAAATTAAACATGAATAGAATACATATACTCACATCAATGTATACATAATCTTAATACATGGAAGGGAAGCACAAATGCATATCTATCTACTCTTACAAATGAGAAAAAAAGTTATGAATACTTACCTTTGAAGATGAAACCATCGAGCCTCAATCTCTCCCTTGGCCAAGGTGCTTTGCAAGAGGTTGTTGTGGTGTATAAGGATGACAAGGATAAATAAGCTCTAGGTTAAACATCTTATTAGTGCATCTAAAATAATTCTCCACAAGACAAGATTTGTATCTCCAAATAAAGTATGAATCCCAAAGTTTTCTCTTCAAGTATAATGGTGGATAAGTAGATGCACAATAGATATTACTTCTTATTCTCTTCTCTAAATAATGGTGAAATTATTATGTATATATAGGTAGATTTAACCCTAAACCCTTCTAAAATTTTTGGTCAATAGGGTCAACCTAGTCAACCTAGTATCGTTATTGACAAAAACTCACTAAGTTATGGGCTAGATCAACCAAAAGCCAACCTAGACCCTAAATAAGTTTTGCCAATAAGAGTACAAGGTCAACCCAATCAACTTAGTCATGTAAACTATCAAAAGAGGTTTTAGGTTAGTAAAAGGGGTAATGAAGGTGGTGAAAGACTGGAGGAGTGTGAAAAAGAGAAGGCCAAGCATAGGGGAATGGTTTTTAGGAGATAAGTGTGTAGATAACAAGTGACAAAAGAGAAAATAATCCTATGAAGCACCAAGGTTTTTCCCACCCCTTTCTCGGTGCACCCCTTAGGGCATGCACTCAGAGAGATTGAGACTCGATAGGTTCCTACAATATAGAGAGCATCAATAATTGATAAAAGTTTTAAAAAATTATGTGTATATAGTTATAGTTTAGGTTTGTACAAAATTTGTTATAAATTATCAGATATGTTCAGTTTATACTTAGTTTTTCACATAATAATATGAGTTTACTCATATTAAGGGAATTATACATGGCATAATCACTTCCAATTTAGTTTTAGATATGCTTAGATATAGATTAATATAACTTAGTATAGAAGCCATATACACATATATCAAAATTAGGGGCATGTGCATGGCACATTTTTTATGCTCATTTTTGCACTAGATGATTAGATAGAATGGAAAACTCCATGTCATTATCCATGTTTTTAATCTAGACACCATTTGCATCAATTTTGTGCTATATTTATTCCTTCTTCTATCTAGAGTGGTTAGCATTACTAAGTAGTCATTGAGATATATACCCGAGTGTCCAAGAGGCCCCTAAGTCATTTTTCATTTTAGAGTTTCTAAGTGGATTTAAATCCATCTTATATAGTTTTAGTTACATTACATAGATTTAGTTACATTACATATTAGTTATAAATAATCTAATACACATGGGTAGGTAATGATGGAATCATATCCTACTTGAGTTCTTGAGCCACCTACATAAGAGGGTTGGATAATCCATTATTCCAACCCAAGCTATTCACATTCCATGATCCACCAAGAAAGTGTGTGAAATAATTAAGTCAAAATGGGATTGAGTTATTGAGCCACCTACACATGGGTATTGAGCAAGCCATTAACTTAGTCCAAGCTATTCATTATTTATCATCAGCTACACAAACAATATGTCACCAAGTTTTTGTATTGGTTCACATACCTAGTGAGGTGTGTAGACACCTAAAAATGGCTACCAATGGCCTTTGCTCAGACTTCAAACTAATTCCTACCAACCTTTACAAATTAAGCCTAAAAATCATTAAATGTTCCAAATTTGATTTTGTATCATTCATCAAGGTTTATAATCATGTTGAGACATCCCTAATTAGGGTATCCTACTATAAGCAACAAAATCCTCTCATGGCTTCATCTCAAATCATCCTATGGCATCACAACATGAAATTTGGCCTATAGACCTATTAAGTGGGGTAAGTGCAAACATAAATCAAATCTTAGAAATGCTAAAGGACTAATAAAAATTAATTAAAAATATAAACCAAATTAAATTCCTAGTTTAATTATCCATGTTTAAATTAAATTCCATGTTATCCTAGATTTTCATGATTACCCTTTTGTGAGTTGTAAAGCCTTTGAAAATATCTCACCTATGCATATTCATTGTAAATAATTAATTATTGACACCTTTTAACTCTAATGAGGTTAATTAACTCACTTAGGTTAAGTTTAAACCCATTCCATGTTTAAACTACACTTTAACTCACCTTGAGTTGGGTTTGGTTCCTAAGCCTATAAATACAAGCCATTTCCTATTGAAAAGGGGGATTCAAAATAGTAGAGTTATAATGTAGGTTTTTTTAGCATGATTTATATCCATAATTTTATAATTCCAAATATTAATCCAAGCCTCATCAAGCAAGCATAATCCATATCAAGCCACAAGCCAACCATGGTGCCAAGGAGAGAAGGAACAAATAAAACTCCATTGCCAAAGACTCTTTGAGCACCAACCGAGCAAGCCACAAACAAATTATTTGGAGTTCTCAAGGAAGGTAATGATTATTTTTCTTTGTATCTTATTTGGGTTTTCAATTGTATTTTTTTCATTAAGCTCGTCCTAAGATCTAGGCTTAGAGATGTTATCATATTAGTGTGTTGATTTCATTATTCTATGGACTAATACTTGATATAACCTCTTATATATTGTCAAATTCCTATGATCATAATGTGTATTCATTATTTTCCTCTCTCTCTTATCTCATTACTCAATTTTGTCTTTTATTTTGATATCTCTTAAGGGCTGATTCATTCATGTTTCATTTATAGGACACTCAATGGAACATGTTGCACATCCTTAAATCTATATTCATGGCCTTTTCCTCATAGATAAGTCCAAATACGCTTATTTTTCCTTTATCCTAGTCATTTCACTTTGGTGCATTTATAAAATAAAGGAGGGGTCAAATGTAGTCATTAAAATTAGTTATACATGCCTTGGATGTCCACTTTACGCCACTTTACCCTTAGTATAAGACTCAACCCATATTAGGGGTCCTTTTGATCCAATTTTAGTCACATGGCAATCCCAAATAGCACCCAAGCCTATAGAACACCACATGAGACCCATAATGGTGCAATGTCTTAGTGATTTGTCACTAAAACCTATAAAGTTAGTTTTACATCTCCCTAAGAGTATTAAGGTTGGCCTAAACCTATTCTTAAGTTACCCTCCCAAGTCATTTTTATTATAACACTATATAAACACTACTCTCACACTCTTACACCCTAGGTGGACATTATCAAAATAATCACACATTACCACTTCACATCAAGGGAAATCTCCCAATTATTCTAATATTGTATTGACTCAACCCATACATTCAATAATCTAACCCTATCATATATATCCATATCTCAATTGGCATTCTAACATTAACTTTCACTTTATGTTGGCACTTATATTGGGATAACTATATCAATCTTGATCCCCTTTTGAGGTATTGGTGTGTAGGAAACTCTCAACATAGTTGGGTGTTGACGTCATATACAGCCTACCCCAATAACTCATTTTTCTCATGGTATTCAATCAAGCTATTGAAATCATGAAAACTTAGGGTTTTTAGAGTAAAACAAAGCTTTAGGAAAAAGTATTGATCATAAAGACTTGAAATTTGGACAAAAATTGAAACAGGGTTTGTTCTACAAACTTGAAATTTGTTCACAATTTTTTTGGAGTACACTACTAATACCTAGGACATTAGTGCATCATGGTAGTATCTAAGACCACACTAGTTTACTAATATAGTTTTTATTGTTGGATCCTATTTCTAACTATCAGACCAGCTTGTCTACCAATTTTTAGATCATAACTTGATCATTTTAGTCATTTAATAATCTTAGTATTATTTCTCTTAATTTTTAAATCTTTTTATAATAATTTCCAATTACATTAGTTACAAAATTAGTGTCTATATTTATTCCATAATTTATTGTTTCATCCCTTTAACAACTTAAGGTTTACATTCCATAAATCCTTTAAAAGTTAAATCATCTACAATTATGCTAACCTGAATACATATCGGTATTCAATTTTCCCATATCTTTTTATTAAAAACCATAATTATTCATATGTTATAAATAGATGTGCATGAATGCTTATTTTCTTACAAATCTAATTTACTCAGTTGTTTAGCTAAATTATATTTGAAGTATTATTTTTATCCCAATTTTTTATAAAACAACATGACAATTCCATAGTACATTAGGTAGTGCCACACTATGCAAGTGTACATGAAGTGTGAACTTGTCTAGGCTCATAAAAAATTTGTAATTAAAGAATTCATAGGCCCTTCCCTGATCACTACTGATGACTATATTCAACCATAGTCTTGCACAAACCCAAAAAAATCTAAATATTTATTTCCTATAGTGTTTTACATAAATAGTAAGTTCCTATATTATGATAGTTACACTAATATTTTTTAATTAATAATGCATCTTAATCAATATGAATATTCTATTAGTTGTATCCTACTAGGGTTACACTTATTCCAAAAATAGTGAAAACATATTGGTGAAGTTGTTATTTTAGTGAGCATGACAAACCATAGGTTCCCTTAGTGTTTATTTCCTTTTTTCTAGAGTTTTTTCCTAGCGTATTATTTTTAAACCTAATTTCTATTTGTTTTCATTTTCTTAGGTGCAAAACTTGATGTTTTTCTCATTTGTCCCAATGTTTCATGTTTATTATCCTATCAAGACTTCATTTATCAGGGTTTTGATTTTTTTGGCTCAGATATGATTCAAATTACTTGATTTTTAAAATTATCAAAAAACATTATTAGTTGTAACGCTTGGTTTAAAAACTTATTTTTATTCAACAAAATTATGTGCAGATTTTCTTAAATTAACATCTTATTATTTTTAGTAAATTAGGCCTAGAGGATAAAGTTTGTATTTATTTTAAAAATAATTTATGTTTTTTATTTATCTAATTATTTTTATTAAAATTTGTTTAATGTTATTTGGGTTTTTTACACAAACACACATAAGCAAACAAAATTGTTTAAATGCAATATGAAGATGTTCAAAATTTAGTAATGTATGCCAAGCTATAGAAATTCACCTATTTATACATGTGTGATAAATATAATAATATACTAGGTAATCTAGGGAAGAAGGAAGCATATCTTAATTCATGTTCTATTTTGGACTATGATAGTGATCTGAAATCATGTCATGACAATGAACAATTCTTGGAATCTGTTCACTTTGTGTTTTGACTAATTTTACCCTGAAGACATTTGCATCTATCTTAGATAATTATGTCAATGCATATGCTTAATTTGACATAGGTTTCCAGTCTAGGGCATGTATAAAACTTGATCCAAATTTATATTGAAGTCGCACCATTACTTGTGTGACTTTTTAGTATCTCAACATGTGTTTGCATATGTGTGAGATCTAACCAATAAGTGAAAACCCTAGTCTCCTTGACTTTTGAATTATTATATCTTGGTAAAAGGGGTTATCAAATTATTTAGACTAATCATAGCAACCCCAAATATTATTAATTATTTCCTACATAGCTAATACTCTAAAGAGGGCCTTAGACTCGTATGTAGTTCTCCCTCTTAGGCAAGTTTTTGGAATTGTAATTATGAAACTATATGCTCTTTATCCTAAAAATAACCTTGGTACAAGTAATGCATGACTATAGTAACCTTTTGAGTCCTCAAATATTCAATTTACTATAATAATGCAATTTCATAGCTTGGAATATAAGGTATTTACTAATGATAAACTTGCTCAATAAAACTGTCAGGTGGTGTAATTAGACCATAACCTTTGTATCCATAAGTATCTCTTGATTTTAAATTAGGACCTATTAGTACACTAAAATATGATAATAAAATGAACAAATAGGACTAAAAAAATGTTCAAAAGGTGAAAGATATAGAAAATGATAAAAGGATAAGTCTAAACACGTGTGTCCTAGTTGGGCACTTACATCGACACAAGATTCCAACACAAACATAGTTGTTCAGGGGCTAAAACATAGAGATAATAGAAAACATAGCTATGGATCCTTAGATACACTAGATAAAATCCAATTTGACAACATAGAATCCCATAGTGGTGTATAAAGCAAGTGAAACAAGATGTAATTGAAGAGGTCCATATCAGACTACACTACTAGATAGCTAACTCTCAATCAAAAGATGTATACATGAAAAAATCTATGAAACCACACTATGAAATTATGATCATAACAAATATGGGTATCTAAATTTTCCACCTTTAATATAATAATGCATAAAACTAAAATTACTAGTTTAGAGGAAATAAAGTGCATATCTTGGCATGTACAACACACCTTATCTTCGCTTGAACTTTCTTTGAACCTTTTATTTAAATATTACCTACAATAAGGGGCATGTCACAAAGTAATTAGTGTATATAATTTTTAAATGAAAAATAATATAAAGAAGCATAAAGAAAGAACATGGATATAATATACATGTGTATATGTTGTGTAGTAATGGATCCAAAGTGCCAAAAACTAGATAAGTAAAAGGGGACTTACAACCTCATCCATATTATAACTAAGAAGATGAGTGACCTCACGAATGCTCAATTAGCTTGCACCCTATTGGTATTTTTTATGGAGTGGGTAAATTTGGGAGGTGATCATGCCCTTAACCTAATATAGGAAGAGTAGTGCTTTGATCATTGAGAGTATCATTTCCAAACCATCATAACTCATGTGGATAACTTGGTGAGACTATATGATTTAATCACTCCAATATATAAATAAAACCAACCATTATAGATGGATAAGGCTCAAATAATAGTCTATAATAATCAAACTTAGGTGTCAATCCATGATGTGATAAAGCCCATTACATATCTGGTGAATTTGGAATATAAATCAATGTATGAGTACATATAAGGAATGAACCCTTTTTCATCACCTTGTCATATTTGGTGTGAATACCATAGTATATGTATATTTTGAATTTTAGTTATTCATAAGTACCATTATTATGTAATATGTGTATAATGGTAATACCAATGTATATAATGTTGACCCAAGTATGTATCTAGGCCATATATTTTGCTTGAGATCTGAAGATTTTTTGCATGGCATAAGCATGGAGGACATTATTCCATAGAATTCCCCCACTATAATATGGAGAATATGAGAACTATGTACAAATGTGGAGGACATGTTTCCAAAACACAGCCCTATTATAATTTGGATATGTTGAATACTAAATAAATGTGGAGAACATGTTTCCATAATATACCCCCAATAAATGTGAAACTATGAATATGTGGAAGCCATATCTCTATGACATGCCCCCATTGATATGACCCCCTTCATTTTGGGAGGAGGGGAAATAGAATCTACTAACCACCTCATCACAAAAGGAATAAGTGATGGTGTCATGTATATGAGTGGATAATAACCAATTTTACATTGGTAGTGTTAGTACGTGAGAATGCAACATTTTTTTATAACACTTGTAGTTTGGAATAACATTTGTGTGTAAGCAAAAAACATAGGTGATTTTTTTGTATTTATTGAAAATTTTCAAATTAGTATAATGTAAAAGGCCTTGATGTTTGGATTCCAATATAACTTATGGGTTTAAATTTGGACAAACTATACTCAATATATGCGCATTTTATGTTCTTACAAAAGTTATATATTAGGATTTTGGAATAGAAATTTCAATTCATTTGCATCTTTAACCTTTTGAATTTTTGAGCTCTAAGTAGAAATATTTAATACCACATGGTAGATCTCCATGACCACTATGATTTGAGGTTCTCCAAACTACCCTAACTAGCCAAGATTTCAATGAGCTAGTAAGTAGGTTTAAGTGTGAATCGCATGGTAGATTTGAATTTTCCAATTTTTGTCCTTTTAAATAGAAAATTTTCATGGTTTGACAGACACTTCCATCTAAATCTTGGATAGTAGCATCAATGCCTTGATGCTAGTGTCTAAATTTAAAGTAATTATCTAACATTTTTATCTTGTGTCGATGCTAACATCTAACATTATTATTTTTTAGGATTTTTTATTTTAAACTCTAAAACGTGAAGTTTATTATTGGAATATAATGGCTAATAATTACTTTTGCTTGTTTTTGTTTTGTAGAAAGATGTACATATTTAGGAGTTCTATCATGGGAGGTATTTTTCTATGTTCATGGATCTAGAGTTGGATGTGGTTGATTGGGCCATGATAAATCATGTTGTATTGGGCCATGTGGCTTGCTTAGGATAGACCATATGACATCCACCTCATCACAACACTAGTTGAGAGGTGGAACTAGGATATGTATACCTTTTGGCTCCCAATAGAGGATATGATAGTTACATTAGAGGATGTGTACCACTTTTTTTAATTGTTGATCAAAGTTGAGAAAGAATAGGTTGTAGGATATGGTATTTGTGGTTATATTAAGTGGTCTCATATATATTTTACTAGGAAGATAGCACCAAATGTAGATCCAAGTAACATGATTCATCTTTGTAGTATTATCATAGGTGATGTTCCATGGATATGAAATTTCATTTATGTATTATTGGCCTCATTTATAGTATTGTAGGGTGTCATGATTATTATTTCATATCATATGTATCATATAATTTGACATATTGAGGTAGGGTCATACCGTACATGCCTATTTATATAGATATCTATACCATTTTACATTATAGAGTCATGGTGGGGGTGTTAGGGTTGGTACCTTATTACACATGTGGGATTACAATCATATTGTAATAGTTCATCCCCTCAATGGTCCCCTATTAGAGTGGGCCCATCTTCATATATTTATAGATAGATGGGTACTCCCCCATAGTAGCTCATACACTATGATAGAGTACCACACTATTTTAGATAGATTGACATCAAACCAGATTACATGGTGTCCATATAGGATATTTTTTTGGTGGCCCAATGACAGGAATGAGCTTCAGAATATTTGGATTAGTATGTGGTTGGTTGACCAAACTCTATATGTATATGAGTTATTCCAGTTGACCATGTTCTATGATAGTTTACCATAGAACAAGGGGTATCATCAGTGTTATATCGATGGCATCATACAATATAAAGTAGGAATAGGCCCAATGATAGGTTGACACACTTATAGATTTAGCCTCATGACTTAGTGATGAGAGAGATTTTGTGGTTCCCCTAAAGGATAAAGTAGGGTGTAGTAATGGCTATACATAGTGATTGGTGGGGTCCCACTGGCCATTACTATTCCCAATTATAGTTGTCCCACCTGGTACTATACCTATACCAAATGGAGATGTAAGAGGAGATGGAAGTGGGGGTACTCTTGTGGGACCAATGCCTATATATATGATTTCTATTAGAGCCACATGTAAGTAAATTACTTTGTTTTTATATATATTTGATATAGTATATGACATAGTATAAGTAGTCGACTTGGATTTTTATATGTCTTGCTTGTAGGAAATGAGGAGTGTGATACCATGATAGATAGTGTGGTGTGGACCGTTACTTAAAGTGTACCCATGGACATAGTTGGTGAAGGTTTTATTGAGAGATTTATTTACATTAAAGGTGTCTATGCACCCTTATTTGATCTTGTAGTAAGAATTGTGTCCATACATCCCACATCTTGGTGCCACTGAGATCATATAGGTTATTTTTTATTTATATGACACTTTTTAGTGTTAACATGAGGAGACAATGCACTGATTAGGGTCATATAAGGATAAAGTACTTGATTTGTCTTGAACATGGGGTCCCACATTGATCCTAGGTGCTTCCACAACAATAAGTATGAGGGTGATGGATATATACAGTGATGATGAGTATAGACCTAGGGATATGCCCCCAACATATGATTGATATTTTTATTTTCATAAACTTTGTACCATTTTTATATATATGACATTGTTCACATGGTTTATTTCACTTTATATAGATGTGAATTATTTAGTTTTATATGACTTTGTCATTGTTTATTTGCATTTTATTTTCAATATATAGGTTCAAATATAGTAAATTACAATTTAATTAATTTATTTTCATTTTTAGGAATAATATAATAATCACTATATGCAATTATATCTTGTTAGAAATAAGAAAGATCAATTATAATGATCATGTGGTAATGAAAATATTGGTTTTTCTTCTGTCACTGACTTTGAAGTATCTGTAGAAATATCTTGTGAATCTATATGCAAAAATTTATGTATCTAAATTTTTTGTGTGTATACACCTTAATTTGGTCAAGCAACCACAAGTACTTTATCTTTTGTTGTTCTTTCACATGAAGGTCTTAGTGATGAATATATCCCTTTATTTACATGGTAATTTTGGGTCTTTTGATATTTCTTATGTCTTATCTTCCCTATTTTTTTCATCCCCAATGGTCCTAAGTTAGCTCCTCCTAGTCATAGGGGCCTTTAGCCTATCCTATTTGATCTTAACTCCATTTTTAGGCCTTAGGACACTAACACCATTATCAAGATAGTAGTGTCATGTAGTGTTAGTGTCTAATTATGGCTCTAGTGTCTAACAGACATTTTCCCCTATGTTTTGGGTCTAGACCCTACCTTGATCTTTCTCTTATGTTTTTATCTCTCTTTTATGACTTCTCAGCCAATAAACAAGGTCTTACATTCAAAAAAAAATTCTTTTATATAAATAGCCTGATAAGGAATTTTACATCTAGCACTTAATATTTTGGCACATAATTACATCAAATTAGTCAATAATACAACTCAATACTTTGCATACTACTCAGCTATTACATCTAAACATTATATGCTTGATCAAAGAAAGGCCTAAGCAAAATTCATTCTATCATACCATACATGTTGATTATGCATGTTCCCTAAGGGATAACTACATGCAATATAAGACCCCTAGCATTGGGGTTAATGTAAGTAGTGTCCAAGATAATATAGATTCTACTTTGCATGATCATAATATCCCACAACCTAGCTTTTCCTTTTATTTGTCATTTGATCTGGTTGTTTTTTAGTGTGTCCAGGTACTCATTAGGGTTTTTTAACATATTTAGTGGAAATAGTGAAACAAAAAAGTTTATGGAAGACACATAAGCACCTATAAGTCCCCAAAAACCTCCTACAACTTCCTTAAAAGTTTGAGACAGCTCTTCCAAGATAGATACTAGTACCATAATTGGACACTAGTTCCATATGGTGCTACTCTCCATATAAGAGTGCTACTATTTGAGGCCATATTTAAACTAAAATCATAGAATGAAATGGGTTTTCCTATTTCTCAAGCCTATTTTAGCCCCATGATCCACATAAATAACTATTTTATTCTAAATAAGTGCTCTTTCTTTATATTCTTGTTATTTTGGGAAAAGCTTGTCAAATCAATTATTTCCAATTTTCATTCTAGATTATTATTACACTTAGGCCTTTAATAACATAATATTTACATACAATGTGTCCTAAAAGCTTAAAACATTTGGTGATCTCGATTTACTTCGAATATTTCTTAAAACCTAGTTTTGCCTAGGGTTTACATTCTTCTAATTTTTGTGCACTAAATTAGAGTTATAAACTTTTATTTTTTCTTGATTTTCGTCACAAAATATCTCATCAAATTAATCCTATATTAAGGTTTCATTAATTTTATGTAATTTAAATTTTTACATAACAACCCTCATTCAAAACCCTATATCCAAATACTAGGTCCCTATACATCTGAAAACTAGTAATTAGGGTTTCACTTACAATCTTAATTTCTTCTACAAATTAGGTTAAATATTCTCATAGTTGCACATATACCTATGTTATATTACATTCTACTTCTTGTATGCTTGTTATTCATTATTTACATTATCTTCTTTGGAAAGTTTAAAATGGCATCTAAGAAGACTCCTACCCCTCAACTAGTTGATGAATTTCTAAATTTTTCTCATAATTATAATAATGAATGGGAAAATTTTCAAGATTATACATTAAAACATGATAATGATTTCATTTATAATGATGATGATGATGGATATTGTTGTAATTATGTATATTAGGATTATTATGAGCATGATAATTAAAATGTTGATAAGGATATATTAGATACATCTTCTTATATTTTCCCTCCCTCTTATCTTACACCTCAAAATAAAATAATATAATGCCAAAAGAACCTCTTGTTGGTATTGATTTATTCCAATGTGATCCTATATTTTCAACTACTTTTTCTACCTCATTGTATACACATAATATTTTCAAAATTTTATCGATTATTGACACTTTGTATCTTGCAAGAACCCATCGAGTCTCAATCTCTCTGAGTGCATGCCTTAAGGGGTGCATCAAAAAGGGGGTGGGTAGATCATTGATTCTTAATAAGATTATTTTCCCTTTTACCACTTTCCATCTACACACTGATCTCCTAAAAACCATTTAACCTAATCTTATTCTTCTCTATTGTACCCATTTCAATCATTTGTCATGCTTTACCCTCCATGTTCTTTCCTTGACCCCCTTTCACCAGTTGGTTGTACTAGGTTGACTAGTTTGACCCTATATAGTTTTCAACCTCTGATTATTGTATAGGGTCAACTAGGTAAACCCTATACTATTTAGGGGTATTTTTCATTAGTATTTTTGTTATCCATTCAACCAACCTATCTTGAGACATTGTGATTTTCCTCCTAAAAACATATAAGGTCAATTGGGTTGACTCTATACAGCTAACATATTCAAAAGGATTTAGGTCAAGATCCACCTATATATACAAGTTCATTTCCCACCATTTTTAAGAAGAGAAGTTAATAAGAATAAGTTCAAATTAATATCTACTTATTGACCATTCTACATGAGGAATAAAGCTTAGGGTTCCATACTATCTTTGGAGATACAGATCTTATCTTGTGGAGAAGTCTTTTGGATGCATAGATAGGTTGTGTATCCTAGAGTTAATTTGTCTTTGTTATCCTTACATACCACAACAATCTCTTGCAAAGCACCTTGGCCAAAGGAGAGATTAAGGCTCAATGGGTTCATCTTCAAGGTAAGTATTCCTAACTTTATTTCTCCTTTGTAAGAGTAGATAGATAATGTAGTTGTGCTTCTCTCCCATGCATTAAGAGTTTGTATAAATTAACATGAGTATGTATTTTATACATCTTTAGTTTAATTTATTTTGTTTCTAACCCTCACTTTATGCCACAAGATTTGGTGTGCACTAGATTAGATTCACTTTATTGTTTATTAGCGTAGAGTGAACATTAAACCTAGGACTCTTTTAGGGTTATTATGTGATTATGTTAGACTGTAGGCTTTGGAACCCTTCCTATCATGGTGTATTGTGGTAATTGATCCCCTAATAAGGTTAAATATATCTCTATATTAGTCATGCTCCCACATAAAAAAATGTATTCCCAATCAAAAGTGTAGGCATGCTCTATCTTTTTTGAGCCAAGATTGATCTATAGACATGATGCATTTTTTATTTCATACATTTTGGTGAACCTAATGTGAACTAACCCTTGTAATATTTGTTTACCTTATTTAATTTATTTAATTTTTTCATCATTATTTTTATCATAAATTTACCATACTAGATCGACTTTATCGACCCAATATCTAACTTCTATGCACAAGATTTTAGACATAGGCTAATAGATTGACCCAGTCAACCTAGTACAGGTTCTCAACTTTTCAAACATCAATTCTAGACTACTAGGTCAACCTAGTTGACCTTTTACATTTTAGGCACTCAATAGCAAGTTTCTACAAAGCTTGATTGACCCAGTCAACCCAATTAGTAGAATTTGTAAGCATATATCAAGGTTCTTAAATAGTAATATTCAATATTTGCATCTCTGATCTACCAAGGCTCCTTTCTATCACTTTAACACTTTATTTACAGTATTTATTTTCATATTTTGTAGTATTTAAAGTTTCCCCTACAAAATCAACTAGATCAACCTTGCAGACCTAGTTTTGTGTTTTGTGTGTTATTTGGATAAATGGGTCAACTCTATCAACCTTGTTCATTTTCAAACCTTGATTTCATAGTACAAGTTTAACCCTGTCAACCCTATTCTATAATTTTTTCATACACTATTGACTATATCAACATTATACCTTATTTTAAATTGGAATTGACCTTATATGCTAGTAATTAGTTCACACTTTCTTTTCTTGTTGCTTACATACTTAGAATAGATCACATAGTTTAATTAGGTGGTTTTAAATTAATCATTTAGTTTTACTATTTTATATTTTATGCACACATGGGCTAACAAAATATAAAAAAGCATTTTAACATTTATCTACCCAAGGCCAACCTACTTGTATTTCATCACCAAGGGGGAAGCTGACTTGATACTCTAGTCAAGTATAAAATGTGGTTAATGGTATATTATGGATAAGCATATGACACCCTTATCACTATAGTGTGTGAATCAAGGGGATAGGCCACAATATCAAGCTTATATCATTGCCATTACAGTCCCTTTCAACCCAAACTACCTGAAACCATCCTTAGATTGTCATTCTAGTTCCTTTATTATAGCCAACTTCCCACCACATTTAAAATCATAACTTAATAATCTAATAAACATTTAGGTTGACCAATTAGTTATCTATTTACTTTCCAAGTTGATTGCTTACTCTTTGTTCAATTTTATTTTATATTATAAAAACTTACAATAGCCAACATTGGTATAAGGTTTTGTGTTGTGTGCTTCAATTAGATTGGTCAACATTAATCTAATTAACTATTTATTTCCTTTCAGTTATTTCTTTCTAAATTACTTGAAAAAATATATGTTTTCAATTCACAAAATTTTTATAGGCTTCTTAATTTTCCCTCTCTTTTGTATTAGGTCGACCCAATCAACCTTGTATTTTTTTCTTGCCTCTATTCACCGTATTGGATCAACCTAGTTGACCCTATATAGTTAGTAGACCACCTTGTCTCCTCTTTTTTAAATCTTTGTTCACTGTATTGGATCGACCTAGTCAACCTTGTACTATTTATTGACCCTATTTTTGTGTTAAGTTGACCCAGTTGACTCTATATTATTTCTATCATTCCCTATTTTCTTTCTTTTTCATCTATCCTTCTTTTCCTTCATCATAAACTTTTTGCTTAATGATAATACTAGGTTGTATTCAACAAACATGATGGATTTTACCAACCATCATAGGTCTCCCATATAAAAATTAGGGCTTCTCTCTTAGATGCTAGTAATGTTCATATTACCACTCACACAATGAACTATGGGACCCCTCTTAATACCTCTGAATATAGTAATCCTCTCTTCTCATTAGAATACCAATTGAATTAGAGTATACCCTATAATTATCTTCTTTATCTCTAAATTTCCTTAACATCAAAGAAAAGATCCTTATACCATTTACAATCTTATGATTAGTGGTCAAGTTGAAGAGCCTCACTCACCTACTCCTACATTCTCAATTGGATTTGTGGGTACCACTTTATTTTATTCTCATCCTCTTCCTTTGATTATGACCCCTTCTCATACCATGACCTCTTCTTCTCTAACTTCTTTCCACCTCCATGCCTAGTATATCCAATAACATGGTAAGTTCTACATCTAGTGGGATTTGCATAAGATCCACTATGCTTAATCCTTCCACTAATGCATTGTTTGATACCCAAGGCAATCATGTTACTAGTGCTTCTTGTTTTCAACCATTCACTAATCCATCTTTTACTACACAATCAAACTTTTCCACTAGTGATTCACATTCTCATAGTTCCTCCCATAATCCTATCAATACCAATAGTGATACCTAAGCCACAAACACAAACTATAGTGCTTCTAATAATGCTAATCTAACACATCAACTATTGTTAAAAATACTCAATCAAATTAATACCTTTCAAGCTCATAACACAAATAAAATCATGAGAATGCAAAACCGCCTTCTTCATCATCAATCTTACCCTCAACTAATGGCTTAGGGCACACATAACCATAATGTTTCCAAACCTCCTACTTGAAATTCTCAAGGCAATCTCATTCTTCAACCTCTTTTAGTCAAAAAAACCATTAAGCATTTCCAAAATTAACCTCTCACTACTCAAATTTCTAACATTGATATAAGAGGTATCACACCTGCAATTTATTATAATGGATCAATCGATCCCACCCTTCATCTTAAAACAGTTATAAATCTTTATAAGCATTAGGTCAAATTAAACACCTTTTCTGCTACCAAACTCTTTGCCAAAACTCTCATAGGTGATGCCTTGGACTAGTACAAACAACTTAGAACTCATTCCATTACTAGTTTGGAGTATTTGGTGAATGCTTTAGTTTAAGAATTCAAAACTAGTGATCTTCCTGAAAACACTTTGGCCCACTTCATAAATTTCAAACAACTTAAAAACAAAAATACTCAAGCCTTTGGTAAAATGTGGAAAACTTTGTCAAACAAATGTGAAAATAACATGGCCTATGATAATATTTTCCATCTCTTTACCAATGTACTTTTTATTAGACTTTAATATTGGGTCTGCACTCTCTCTCCACATACATTGGAGGAGGTTATTGACCAAGCTAAATGAAAATATTTCCTTATGCATCAATTCGATCCACCTCAATCTTCTATAGGTCCTCATCTCTTACTTAAAACCAAAAATTACAATGTTTCTGATGATGGTGTTATAGATTCTTATGATACCATTCACAATGTTCAAGCTATCATTCCTACCCCTTTGTCAAAGCCAGCTCTTCCTTCTCAAGAATATACCAATCCTCACTTATCTTCACCAAATAACATTAATATTCACAAACCTCTATCCTCATTTGAATTGATTAAGAATCTACATAGGCTTCTTCCATAAGATACTAACCCTACCCATCCTATGAAATCCTGTTATGATCCTAACAAGTTTTGTTGGTTTCATTCTAGTTGGGGTCATTATCATGAGACATGTATACAAGTTCATAATTTAGGTATGGAATTTATTTTAGGTCCTAATTTTGATCATTATTATATCATTCAAAAGCATCAACAAGCTTATGAAATTGTTTTTAAATATTATAAATCACATGACAAAACTCAAGCCTTAAACCAAGCCAATGCTCATTTGGATATCTATAAACACCTTCTTCCTAATCATCAACCTATTCAAGGCAATCAAGACAAAGCCACACCTTCCACCAATAATTTATAAAGTTTTGTTGAACCAATTTCTGAAGAGAATGTTGTTAACATGATTAATATGTGAAGGGTGGTTGCTTTTATCGATTCCCAACCTATTTACACTCCTCTTTCATCTAGAACATATCATGTTATCTAGGATTATTCTCCAACTCATTTAAATGAGTTAGTGAAAGATGACCTTATTACTTTTGATGATCCAATTTTTGATTCTCCCTTGGATAACACTTCCTTTTCTATTTATAGCATTCTTATATCATCTTCTAACAACAATGATAATCAAATTTATAATAACACTTCTCTTACCAATTCTCCAAATCAACTTGAATCAACTACTTCATCATCATAACATAATTTACACCCTTGTTCTAAACCATCTTCTTCTCATCAACATAAATTCCATTGCACTTCGGCTTCTCCTTCTGAGGACTTCCTTAATCATTATGCACTTATATCTAACAACCTTATTATGGGTTATGATGAGTGGGATCCAATCATAAAATCACTAATATCCCATCCTAATTCCATTCCTTGAAATTATGAGGACTTATGCATGTCATAGAAACCATATTATGTAACTATTATTCAAGATGAATGTCCCTCATCCTCCCCTATCAAGATGGGAGGTAGCCATATTTGGATCTAAGGATATTATATTAAAATAATGTGAAGAGATGTTTATCAATGTTGATGAAACTATAGACACTTATCTTTCCTTAGAATTTCCTATAGCTTCTATGATTCTTGATTAGATTTTACTTCATGTAGATGATCTCCCTTATTTATTAGTGTCTAAATAGGTGATATCCATGTTAATTGTGTATTGATTGATGAGGGTTTAGGTACCTACATTTCCTCTCTTGACTTCACTAAGACCCTTGGATATTTAGAATGCAATCTCAAGTCCATAGACAGTACCTGCTAAAGATATGATAAAAGGTAAATGCCTCCTCTAGGTTATGTGTGGCTTCCCATTACCATCCCACCTATCACCATTCACATGAAGGTGATGATATTTAATTTTTCCCCTTTCTTATAACATCTTACTTGGTATGCCATGAACTCATCGTATGAGAGCTATTACTTCTTCTACCTACCAATGCATTAAATTCCATCATAATGGAACCATTTATATGATTCAAGGAGACAATAACCCTTGGAATTTCAAATAATTCCAAGACCATGGTGTCTTCAAGATTCATACTCTTGAACCTTTACCTAGTATTCCATTTTGTGAGTTTCAATGTTTTAATTTTCTTGTTAATTCAACCTAAGATTATAATGGAAATCCTAAAATCATTGGGGACATTCCTCCTAACCTCTTAGATTTTGGTGATGATGAGCCTAATGATATTAACCTAAAGATCAAAACTTATAATCTCTCACCTCATCTTATCTCGTAGCTTCTTGCTTCCTTGTAGCCTCATTCTCATAAACCTCCTTGTGATGATATTCTCATAGTCTTGACCAAGACTTAGAATTCTATTCATCACACTTCTTCAGATGATAAAGTTATCCCTACTTGTGTCATTGATCTTCACACCCTACATTATAATTATGGTTATTCCCTAGATGATCTATTCCTAGGTGGCCTTATATAGGCCCATGATGTTGAGATTGTCCATTATCATTCTTCTTCACTTGATTATTTTTGTGTATCTTCTCATCTACTTTGATTTATAGTTCCTAATTTTATTATTTTTCCTCTTTATCATAGGGTATAGATGGCACCAACACCTCCAATTTTTGAGGAGCCTTGTAGGAGTATGCTCATAGATCATGCTATGGTTGGGCCTTACTACTGTGATAAGTACCCTAATTACCATAGTTAGTTCACTCCTAAGATTAGTGTGACCCTTCTTAGAACTTCTATAGATCCCATTCCTCCCTCAATAAATCCCTTATTAGAGTTCATTCCCACTCCCACTATAGTTGAGCCCATTCTTACTCCTACTATAATTGAGCTTGTTCTTACTCTTATTATCATTGAGTCTACTCCTGCTTCTCATTCCATTGCTCCTTTCATTGAGCCTAGTTCCATTCCTCCTCCATCACCACCTTCCCTTGGTGATGGTTTATTTCCCTTGCCTAAGATGGCTCCAATTCCCACCAAATGGGCTGATGATCCCTTTCTAACTTCTTCCACTCCTATTATACCTCCTTTTGTGAGTGTTTCTCCTAAAACCACTCACAAGCATATCTATTATTTACATGGAATAAATAATCATTCTTCTACTCATTATCACAATTTGAGATAGTATATTGATACTTTACATCCTTCCTCTCCTTCCTTAGATAAAGCCACACCTCCCCTGAAGGTTCTACCTGAATATATACCTAAGTATGGTGAGGTGTATTATTTGTGGCACCAATATGACACCCATCACACCGATCATTATCACATCCTTCAACAACACCTTAAAGATCACCTTATAGATATTCCTAGACCTTCTTCCATTCCTCCCATATTTTGTTCCCATTAGAAGGATCCACCTTCTTCTCCCATGGCTCCACATCTAGTGGTTTTATCCCCTCCTATGGTCCCTTCATCACCTTTTAATGCCTTCACCCATGATTCCTTCACCTTTAGACGTTCCCTCACCTATGGATCCTTCTCTAACCATGTTTTCTTCACCTATGGATCCCTCTCCACCAATGATTCCTATATCGCTCATAGCGCATGCTCTTATGCATTCTCCCAAGCATCCCTTGCCTAATTTTACTTAGCATGATCTATTGAATATTCCTAATTTTTCATTTGAGGAGATTTGAAGAGAAGTATTTTTCTAATTTTCATTGATGATTGATGAGACATTAGCATTATTTTATATCCATCTTCATAGAGATTTATTTGATGTCTTGGATAATGTGTTTGGGAAAATTTATTAGTACTTATGAGAACATGCATGGTGCTTTTACATTTACATTTTTTGATTGGACGTGTGCTCCAATTTTATTTTTATCTAAGTGTTATATCATTTAACACTATGTAAAATTAATATTTTTACTATATGGTGATTCTTTACTTTTTTTAGTATATCTTACTTATATTGTCATTTATATTTTCATATGATTGTCTTTATTTATCATTACATTCTCTTTCTTTCTTGAGTTTTTATCAAAACTCTCTTTTTGTGTCTTTATGATTGTTTTCTCTCTTATCTCTATTTTCATAGATAATTATCATTTTGACTTGGTTATACAAACCTTATCACCTATGGTCCTTGTCTCCTTTTACCATGTGATTAGTTAGAAAATAATGCATCTCATTATACTTTCCTTTCACCAATCCACTTTTGGATCTCCTTTTTTCCTTCCTCCTTTTTCATAAACTAAGCATATACACAGTTGAGACTTAAGATCATATGCTAGTTCATTGTTAAGCCTAAGTGTCCTAGTCAATATTTGCCTTTGGTTACTTAGCTTCCTTTAGCCTTAGCCTAAAGCTCATTATGTGTATCACTACATCTCTCATGATTGGTCATTCCAAATATATATGAAAGAGGAATCTTAAAAATGTATAAAAAGTTAAAAGCCAAATCATTTTACAAAATGAAATGATATAAAATGCAAAAATATTCTTAAAATTCAAATCACACTAAAATATGTGATTCAAAGCACATCTACTTCTTCTAGTCAAATCTCAAACTCCATAGTTAGACTCATGGTAGAGCTAAGGTATTTTGGGGTGTAGTAAGCTAGTAGATTAGAAAAGGAGAATAAAAAAATATTTTAGTGCTACCTACTTTCTCACACAAGTATCCAATCTTCATAGTAGACTGATGGCTTTATAAGGGGTCTTGAGGATTAAGGAACACATCTTGGGAAGGTAGGTCCATTTTAACTTTTATTATACCAATATACCTTCATGAGTTGATCTTAGTAGCAAACTTATTTTCCTATAAAGCTTTCTGTCTATAGTGAATAGGTTTCCTCTATACATTGATGGTCACTAGTCACCTAGTGTCTTCTTATGTCCTTATTATTCCTCTTGCCTCCTAAGGTCTTATAATAAGATGCCTAAGTCTTAATTTTTACACTCCATTTTTCATTCCCTATATCCCTCATATTTCCTCTTGAGAAATATTATTTTGTCTACTGATCACTCCCCTTGGGATTTCATTTGTGAGTTACATTATAAGTTGACGAATAGGACTTGATATTCCTCATAAGTTACCAACCTTTTCATTCCTCTTACCCACATTATTTTTTACTTGATTAGCTTGATTTTTTCACCCTAGTGGTGTTTTATTTTGTGAGTTGTAGTGTAAGACTATGGATAGGACCCTGTATTCCTCATAAGATTTTCCAATAATACAAGTCATAACAAAATTATGTGTTAAATATGAGATAAGATGTGATTGATTATGAAGTTACACATCATTAACATGCTTCCCAGCTTGATTTAGTGTGTTTTATGCTTAATTAATTTATATTTCACTTTTATCTTCTTACTTTTCCAAGTGCATGTGAGCATACAACCATGTCTTGAATTTTTCATACTTCCCATCTTGAATTAGTTTGATAAATTAAAGACCAATCTTTTACCAATTTTATTTTTCTCTTATACTTCTCAATGTAATTTAGTATAATTTATTGACTTAATTACTTTGTCTTTATACCATTTGTGCCCTTTTACATACCTTCTATTTTATTACATTATTTTCGTACTTCCCAATGAGATTTAGTATGATTTTACTTATTTTAACTTGGTGCAAGAACCTTTCCCTTTAGTTTAAAAACAAATTCCTTTTTACCATGCTTTGGTTCTTTATACTTAATCATTTTATTTTTATTACACATTTCCCAACTTGAAATAGTTTGTAGTACATTTTTGATTTATTATATTTTACCAAGTCTTTTTGCCTATTTATTTTTAACCATGCATGTGTTCTACATAATGTTAGAAAATAAATCACATCTCATAAATTTCCTATAGCATATATAAAAAATAGATAAATACATGTGCTAGAAAAAAATATATCCAAAGCATCTAAAACCACAAGCATAATAATGACAACATACACAATCAACATCAATATGTCAAAATGATACATCATATATATATACATCTGATGAGTTTTGATTCAACAAGTATAATCATATATAAATTCTAGATCTATGGTTGGGTTCCATCCTATCTATCTCATGGCCTAGCCACATTACCTAAAAAGGCCTCAGTCTGACTCCTTTGAATGGTATGTTGTAAGGAGGCCATTTAAGATCTCAGTCCCTCTACCTATCCTTGTAGGTGTGCTACCTATGCCTATGCCTATGCCAACTAGGTCTGGGTCACTGTATGTGCCTATGTCATCTATGTCATTATGGTTAGATACACATCTCTCTCCTCTACTAGGTCCTGCTATGCCCATATCTCACCTACACCCATCTTTGATGGTGGATACATCCTCCCTCTCTATGCTCATATCTACCTCACTACTTCCCCTACTAATCTAAACTAGCTCACCTAAGCTAGGACAAATTTTACATTGGGGTCCTCTATGTAGTAGGGTCATATGGCTATAGAGTCTCATCTAGGATGTCATGAAGTGTTCCCCTCATAAATGACCCCCATATCTCCTATGTCTAAAAAATCACACCTAGATAGATATTGGATCACTATCATATCTTGTAATATCTATCTACCTCTAGTCTCTATTTCAAAACAAAAACTTAAGCAATAATTTAATCATCTTTATTACCTATCTATGTCTCAGCCACTATGGTCTCACCATCCATGCAACTAACTAACATAGTCTCTCCATCCACATGACCTCCTAACATCTCCTCTATAGGTTAACTCCTCAGGTCAAAGTTAACTATTATGGTTCACATCTACCTCAACCTACACTTGAGTGTCCTCTCTATCATCTAGATCTCTTTTGGCTCACCTATTGGGTCATTAGGGATGGTGATAGTCTCCACTCTCTCCTAATCCTCTTTCCTCCATCGCTATCATGTCATTGATGGTCATTACTCATCTCATTATAGATCAAGTGGTGGTATCTCTAGTACCACTACCTCTGCACCCCTCTCCTCCTACTCTACTCCTTATCATGCTTGCCTAATCCATGGTCACTCATAATGTGTCCTTAGTTTTATCCTCATCACTAGTGGCCCTAGTCCCTTCCTCCCCTATGACTCTCTCACATGGTGAACCCATTACTTAGGCATTAATATCAATGCTACTAGATGAGGTAATTTCATCTATCTTGGCACTCATGCCATTATATGTGGATCTCTCCACTAAGTATAGTGTCTATTCACCTTTCTCCTTGTTGTATCTAGTGTAATTATATCCAAGCTCAACCATGTAGTCATTATGTGCCCATATGACTGTCATACTATGTCTACTAATCTTACCATCTATAGTATTAGCATGTGGGGCATGACTCACACTACCTGGTCCTCTCTCCATCTTTGCGCTCAAGGTGATGTATCATCAACTGCATGGGGTAACCTAGCCAATACATGGGAAAAATCTCATATATCTAAGCCATCAATAATATGATCAATATTATTTCATTTTGCCCTATGACCAACACCTCATACAAATCATGTACAAGCTAAACCTAGATTATAGAACCAAGATCATATAGTACTACTTCCTCTAGGATCATCCTAATCAAGGTTACCATGAATAGTGGTACCTTATAGTCTGACTTATGACATAGTACTCATTGTGTCACAAATCTTATCATAGGTTTCGAGATATATGGAATTTGTGATGCATATACATCAAATTTACTAAATATCCTACTTGTCAATATTGTATTTAAGCCTATAGCCCACATGGCTAAGGCTCTCCTCTCCTCCAAGCTATTTGGTATACCTTTAGTCACTAGTGCTCCTATTATTGGTAGCCATAGGATGGTATGCACATCCTCTAGAGTGATATCTACCTCTATGACATCCACATCCACCTCCCATGTAAAGGTGTTAGTTAATTATTCCTTGCATCTTAAGAACATGACTAACACATTTGCACTCAAGGGAATCCTACACATGTCAGTTATCCCTCCTATGCCTATAGCTACTAGATTTTATTTATCTCCTATGGTCAGATGCTCCAACAGATTTGGTAGCTAACACACGTCTAATAATCTCCAAAACTTGGGTCATCCCTACAACCAAGAAACAACAAATATGTATTAGATCTTCTATGTCATGTATAATCATAATACATTCTTTTTACAATTTTAATAAAAAATAATCCTAAACTACTTTAATTCATTCATTTTTACCTATTTTTAGCCTACTCAATCCTTTTTGACCTTACTTGGTCATTTTGGGCCATTATAGCCTTCTTGTAACCCTTTATATGCATTTTCATGCCATTCTAGTTCTTTGGTCAACCTAGTTTAACCAAAATTTCCCTATTTTTGACCTAGTTGACTTTAAAATTTAAGTCAACCCTCTTATTTTCCCCTCCCTAGTCCTGTGTTTTCATTCTAGACTTTTTAGATCAGTTGGAAAAACTATACTAGGTTGGTAGTCTGTAAAATATACAGGGTCAACATACACATACTAGGTTGGTAGTGTGGATTTTGCCTATTTTTAGCATACTAGGTTGACTGGGTTGACCCAATTGTTTTTAACTATTGACCCCTTGAATTTTCTTTAAAAAGTATATTTTTGTAGTTTTATCCTTAATTCCTTCAAACCCATTTGCCTAATTAGTTTTTCCTACCTATAGAATCTAATTTGGCTTCATTATAACATATAAAAATACTAAAAATTATTTTTTCCAAAAATACACTTAATTCATTAAAATACTTCAAAACTGGTTTAAGATTCATAGTTGCATACATGTAGTATACCTGTTACAGCTCTTAGAGCTCCCCCTCATCTAGCTTGTCATCTCCTCACCATCCTAGTTCATTTGGTCTCTAGAGCTCTTTTTTCTCTTTTTCACAAGTCAAAATAACCAAATAACCTCTCTTTCCCCTATTTAAAACACTTCTCAAAATTCAAATTCTTCAATTCTTTTCTTACAGATTCCTTCTTTTGCCTATATCTTTGTGTCCACTTATTTGTTTTTAAAACCATAAAATGTGTTGGATTCATGATGATGTAGAGAATATTTTCCACTATTATATGCCTATCTTTCAAAAAAATTGATTTTTGGCTATTTTTTACACTAACTTCTACATGTTCGCATAGTTTTATTCATATTATATGCATTCACTCTTCCTCTTGTAATATACTTAATAATCTACAACACTAAGTTAAGTAAAGGTATGTGTTTTTCATTTATATCCTTTCATTTATCTTATTTTTTGCTTACTACACTTTACTTAGCATTAGTGTTATGTGTTATCATGTTCTACCCTGAAGCACCATCTCGTGTTGCACTTACATGACACATGATGAGCTTTGAGTTGGGCATATGGCAACACATAATATTTTCAAAATTTTATTGATTACTAGCACTTTGTATCTTGTAGGAACCCATCAAGTCTCAATCTCTCTGAGTTCACACCTTAAGGGGTGCACCAAAATAGTGGTGGGCAGACTATTGGTGCTTTGTTGTCCCTTTTTCCACTTGCCATTTACACACTCATCTCTGAAAAACCATTTACCTTAAGCTTATTCTTCTCTATTATACCCATTCTAGTCATTTATCATGCTTTACCCTCTATGTTCTTGCCTTGACCCCCTTTCATTAGTTGATTGTACTAGGTTGATTAGGTCGACCCTATACAATTTTCAACCTCTGATTATTGTAAAGAGTTGACTAGGTTAACCCTATATTATTTATGGATATTTTTCATTAGGAGTTTTGTTATCCTTGTGGCTGACCTAGCTTAGGACCTAGTGATTTACCTCTCAAAAACATATAGGGTCGATTGGGTTGACTCTATATAGACAACATATTTAGAAGGATTTAAGGTAAGATCTGTGTATATATACAAGTTCATTTCCAACCATTTGTAAGAAGAGAAGTGAATAAGAATAAGTGTGAATGAATATTTTATTATTGACCATTCTACTTGAGTAATAAAGCTTAGGGTTCCATACTTTCTTTGGAGATACAAATATTATCTTGTGGAGAAGTCTTTTGGGTGTATAGATAGGTTGTATAGCCTAGAGATGATTTTTATTTGTTATCCTTACATACCGCAATAATCTCTTGTGAATCACCTTGGCTATGGGAGAGATTAAGGCTCGGTGGGTTCATCTTCAAGGTAAGTATTCCTAATTTTATTTCTCTTTTGCAAGAGTAGATAGATAATGCAATTGTGTTTCTCTCCCATGCATTAGGATTTCATATACATTGACGTGAGTATATGTATTCTATGCATTTTTAGTGTAGTTTTTTAAATTTCTAACCCCTACTTTGTGCTATAATCTTTGGTGTGCACTAGATTAGATTTACTTGTTTATTAGCATCGAGTGAACATCAAACCTAAGACTCTTTTAGGGTTATTGCATGATTATGTTAGACTGTAGGCTTTGGAACCCTTCCTAGTATGGTGTATTATGATAAGTGATCTCCTAATTAGGTTTAGTGGATCCCCATATTGGTCATGCTCTCACTTAACAAATATATTCCCAATCAAAAGTGTAGGTATGATTTATCTTCTCTAAGCCAGGATTGATTTATAGACATGATGCTCATTCTAGGCTATTATTACACTTATCCCTTTAACAACATAATAATTACATATACTATGTCTTAAAATCTTAAAATATTTGGTAAACCTGACTTACTTTGAATATTGCTTAAAACCCTAGTTTTTCCTAGGGTTTACATTCTTCTAATATGTGTGCACTAAATTAGGGTTACAAACTTTTATTTTTCCTAATTTTTGTCACAACCTATCTCATCAAATTAATCCTATATTATGGTTTCATTAATTTCATGTAAGTTAAATTTTCATATAATAATCCTCATTCAAAACCCTAGATCTACATACTAGGTCCCTATGCATCTAAATACTAGTAATTAGGGTTTCACTTACAATCTTAATTTCTTATACACATTGGGTTAAATAATTCTCATAGTTGCAGATATACCTATGTTAGATTACATTATACCTCTTATATGCTTATTATTCATTATTTACATTATCTTCATTAGCAATTTTAAAATGGCATAAAAGAAGCATCCTACCCCTCACCTAGTTGATGAATTTAAAAAAAAAATCTCATAATTATAATAATGAATGGATAAATTTTCAAGATTATACATTAGAACATGATAATAATTTCATTTATAATTATGATGATGACTATTATTGTAATGATGGATATGAGGATTATTATGAGCATGATAATGAAAATGTTGATGAGGATATATTAGATACATCTTCTTATATTTCCTCTCCATCTTATCTTACACCTCAAAATCAAACAATATATTGCCAAAAGAACCTCTTGTTGGTAGTGTTTTATTCCAATGCGATCCTATCTTTTCAACTAATTTTTATACCTCCTTATTCAAACTAAATCAATATAAGTTCAATACACAAAATCAACTTTTTCATGATTCAAGTGGATAAAAGCAATGTATCTTATTTACCCTTCTTATTTAAATTCTAAAAATCATGTACCAATGATATTACACATTTTACCAATGCACAAACTAAGGTGAGAAATTATTTTATCACCTTCTTTTACATTCCAAGCTCAATGAAATTATTCTTTGCAACATATTGATTTTACAAATGTCTCTAACTCTTCTCCTACATGTCATAATATGCAAAATGAAAACATGATTGTTAATTTTTCTACTCTTGAATCCAAGATTGAAATTAATAATCATTCATGCACTCCACACATAGCTAGTGAATAAATGCATTTCATTACACCCACACATGATGACACATTGCATAGTAGTAAAAATTTGAAATCTTCTCTTACTCTCTCTCTTAGTGAGCATGTATATGATACTTCTTATACTCTTACTTCTAAAAGTGGATTACACTCTAATTATGATGAACCTTGGAATAATGATGATTACTATGATTATAGTGAAGAAGACATGGATTCTACACCTTCTAGTTCTCCTACTTCACTTATTTATCTTGTTCAAAAAAATGATAGGTCATGTGTTAAAAAACACACACACATTTATTCTTATTTTCATAGTTTACATAACTTACATTCATATGTTAATAAAGAACCATTTAGTCCATTAACATGGGATATTTCTTTGTAAATTAACAAAATAAGAGATACCAATGAATCTCCCTTAACCCCCATACTATAGTAGAACCTATCTCTCAACTTAACCTAAATGAGGGTGATAGTTTATGTCCCTATAACCAGGTCCCAGCTATCACACCTACAAATGTTACATAGAGGAAATTAATCCTCCCTAAAAAAGGTTCCTAATGCAATATACCAATGGCTAAGATAAATAACAAAATTAAAGAATCAAATGAACCTCTTGATGATACTAATATACATTCATAAGAGGTAATCTCCTTGATACATGTTGTGGGTGTTTTACAACAATAAGTACAACATATCACATTGAAAAGTAAAGCATATCACTCGTGGGTGGATTTCAATGCCATCCATAATAATCCCATCTAACATAGGATTTTCATTTCAACATTACCATCAAAGTTATATATATATCAGCATTACAAAAGTTCAATAGACATAGAGATCCATACTTACATCTCAAATCTTACATGAACATTATGGCGCATGTTACTAGAAATTTGATTCTTTTACAATTATGTCCTAGGACTCTAGAGGGTTAGGAAATATATTGGTTTCATCATTCACTTCCTAGTGGTTCATTACACACATATGATTAGTTATAATAGGTACTTCTCATGTGCTATATTTCAAATAAGGGACCTCAAGTTACATATGAGAGGTTTCCTTCATTGCACTAGGTCCAATCAAAAATAATAAATGAATACATTCTCAGATTCAAAACATGTGTGCATTAATTGATATGCAAGCCAATATATTTAGAGGTATAATACCTTTTTTATAGAGGCCTCATGCTTCCTCTTAAAGAGAAATTTCTATATGAGACATCTAAATCATTTAGACATCTATGTTACACAACTCTAGGATTATATAAAAATTTGGGACTAGTCGAGACACATTCAAAGATAGATTTGTTTTTAGATCTCTCAAAATTATAGTCATCTAACACAGTACAACAACATACTCCACTCATGATTAAGAAACCAGTGGAATAGAAACAACCAATAAAAATATTCAACAAGGAAAAATAGCCAATTCACAGAGCACCTCCTATAGTGAGTAGATCACAGGACACATACAGAGGGGTTATATAGTTTTTAGATAGGGATAGGCCTCATGACATATTGATTACATTATTAGATAAGGAGATGATCACACTTCCTCATAATATTCATCATCTAACACACCATTTCATAGGGTACAAAATAAGCCATATTACAATTTTCATAAGATAAATGGGCATTTAGACAATCATTGTTATACACTCTGAGACTGTATTGACCAATATGCCAATTGAGGCATTATAAAATTCATATATGGGGAATCAAGATCTCAATCTATATAGTCTCTTATATTACACTCTCTATGATAGAGATATCCTAGGATGTTCCTTGTAAGGATCCATTAGTTACTCATCATATGATCCATGTGGTTTATATGACACCTATTAATGAGTGATATCATGCACCATAAATTCAATAGAGATGGTAGCCAGTTCACAAAGATTAGATCACAAAATTAGTTTGCACACCAATTAAGATATTTATAAATAATCATAGAAATTAGAGCACAACCTCAATTTTCATGTCAATTAAGATATTTGGAAAAAATCATAGAGATTAGAGCATGGTCTTAGTTCACACACCAATTAATATATTTGGAAATAATCATAGAGATTATAGTATATTCTTAGTTTAACCACTAATAAATATATCTACCAGAGATCAAGGACATCAAAACATCATCTAGTAGCCAATCAATATATTTACCAGAGATCACAGATCTTAGAGCATAGTTTCATCATGATAACTAATCAAACTCTTTTTCATAGAGTCTACAAACCTAACCACTAGCAATGTATCACATGTAATTTCAGTTCTAGAGTATACTTCTACACTAGCATTACATGAGCAGTATGGTCATTTATTCACCATGCCATTTGGGATCAGATACTGCATACCATATTTACATGATCTACATGAAAAAATATTCTAAAATACATAAAACTTATACCGATAAATAACATTCCTAGTCCATTATGCATGCTTACTTAAAACATTTGTAATTAGATAAAAAATTATTACCATTAATTAGACAAATACCATATATCAGTGTCATCATTTAACATAATCAAAACAATTAAATACATGTAAATATGCACAATATAACCAAATTAAGATACCAATATACATAGTGCCCATATAACAACAAACATCCATATATATAACTCAAAACATAGTTTCAATACAAATATTGTACATCACTCAATAATATAGACATGTCCACTAGGACCATCCCCCTCACTCTCATTCTAAAACATATCCATACTAGAATTGGAGGCCCCACTATGTTTTTGTGACCTTGATCAATGACTACTTCTACTCTCTCTCATGATACATACCCAACTCGACTATACACTCTATATGCTCTAACTATAGACACTTGTAATCATCCACTATCCATATATTTTACTCACCTAGAAAATTAGGTATGGGTATGATCCATCTCTATAAATCCATACATGCCTCATATTTGTCCATATTCATTTTATTATATGTTATGATAGCTATTACAACTCAATTAAACAAAGGGGCATGATCACTAATAACATAAGTGGCCCTTTCTACTAATCCATCATTCATGACATCACTAATAATATGTTGTGTCAATATGTGAAGTGTAAACTTGATGGTAGTCTCCTAATACTCATCATCACCTAAACCTTCACATACCTATGAAATGCATCAAATTACTTACCAAGTAAATAAGTAACTAAATACATAGAATGTACAAGTATATAATAAAAACATACCATCAATAGCCCTAAGGGGATCCACATCCAATACATCTTTTGAAACAATCCCACCTCTCAAAAATAGAGGTGCCCATCTATGATATCTCCACCAAGATATATAGGCATTAGTAGTTCCTACATCATCCATATATGGTATGTCAATCACTAGATATCGCTCTATCAATAAAATTAGGGCTAACTCTTTAGTCGATGGTCTAGGGCTACTACTTAGACTCACTAGAGCTTGAGAACTCCTCTACCACACCACTAGTACTGGGGGCACATCTTAAACAATAATTAAACTATCATGTCACCCACTCATACTGAAACCTCTTATATACATTGACCCAATAGTCATACAACTAATATCTCACTTGAACCCATCTCAACTAAGCATCATCTTTGGGTTATCCCTCATATCCCATGTAGGTCTTATAGATAATGTCTCTGGACATCAACCTATCTATCACATGCCAACACTACATAATGTTCCTCTTGGGCACATGGGCCATCCCTGTCTACCTCTCTAAAAATAACCTTAGGTGGGCCCAATCACCTTATAGAGGTAATGTTAATCTACTCACTATTATATGCTCATATACCCAATAGTGTAATAGTGTGGAAGATCCAATACCTTTATCGCACATATCCTACATAAAATGGTATAAATATTAGTATCAGTAGGATAGTATAGTATGACCCCATGAGTATATAGTACCATTATAATTAATAACTTGGATTATCTCATGTATCCTCTAGGAGATCAATACCCCACTCCTATCTACAGCCATAAAGGAAGCCAATAAAATAGTTTAGAACTTTCACAATCACAAAAAATCTACTATGATAATCAGTGACAATAATATATCAATGTGGCTCCTTCTATGATGAGTCCCTACAACCATAGTAAAAAATACCTAGCATCTTTCTATATATCCTGATCACTAGTATCCTCTTATAATATGGCTCTCTACCTAGTAATAGGTAACCACATAATCCTATACACATCCTCTAAGGTGACAATCAACTCCCTAGTAAGTAACCAAAATGTGGAGGTGTCTACACCCCACCTCTCACATAGTGTAGTCATCATGTGTTTATCCTAAGGCATCAAATATAAGGATGCCATGTGACTCAAACCATCTCTCTTTAACATGGCCATCTTGATTTCTATCAAGGGTAGACCCCATAAGGTATCCATCATTCAACCACTTTGGAACTCTCTCATGCATCAACCTATAAAAATATAAGCAAATCTAGCATTAATTATGTAAAATATAAGATAAATAGATATTAATCATCATCAAACACTAGCTAATAATAATAAGCATAAAAAACTAGGCCTTCTAGACACTAGCACTACATATAGGACAATAATGTTGGACAATAGTGCCATGTCCTAGACACTAGCATCAATATCAGGACAAAAGCACCATAATTCCAAAATTGGCCTTAAACTACTAGATTTTTAATAAAAATAGCATAAAATTTACTATAAATGATAAAAATAGTATAAAATTTACTATAAATGATAAAAATAGGAAAAAATATAGGCTCCTTACCAAGGTAACCTCCTCCCTAACTTGGATAAGCACCTTAACCTCCTCATATCAGTTCAAAGTCACTCCTCATCTCCTTGGCATACTTTTTATCTCAAGAAAAATAATAACTATCAACTCAAATGATTAAAATGAATTGTCAAACTAATTAAATAACCTATTTAAGTCACATTTATAAAATACCACCTTACTAAGGTTGACCTTGCATGCTAATTTTACCAACTAGTACCAACTTTTTGCTAGTGTGATATTTAGAGAACCATAGCTCTGATTTGTGAGTTATTTTTTACATGTGGGACTTGACCTCAACATTCCCCATCCTACATTGGTTAAACCACCTAATCACATTTAACTCTACAAAATGATAAAAATGATATTACTATAATAAACTTAATATAGACCAAATGTATATCCCATTACCAATTTGAATAATCAACTCTATGACAATAGACAAAATATTCAAACTTAAAACAATATTGCACCCATTAATTAAAACCATCACATCTGATCATTACCACTTTTGGTTAGACACCCTCACCCTAGTCTTAGCTCTCTCACCAAAAGGGGGGAAAATACACATAGATTGCTTCAAATATACACATATTCAAACACATAGGTCCACTCAAATACAAATATTTAGAAACACAAGTTTACTCATATATAACTATTCAAACACATAGGTCCACTCAGATATAGATATTCAAACACATAGGTTCACTTAGATATAGCTATTCAAACACACATGTCTACTTAGAGATGTAGATATTTAGACACATAGGTTCACTTAGATACAAATATTTAGACACATAGTTTCACTCAGATATAGCTATTCAGACACATAGTTTCACTCAGATATAGCTATTCAGACACATAGGTATACTCATAGATATAGATATTCAAACACACAAGCTCACTCAAATATAGATATTCAGGCACACATGTCTACTCATATAGAAATTTAGTCACATATGTATACTCAAATATAGATATTTAGACACATAACTTTACTTGGATATAGATATTCAAATACACAAGTTTGACACAGATATATAGTTTGACTTAGATATACAAGTTCATGCACATATACAATTCAACTCAGATATATAGGTTCACTTAGATATATAGATGTTTAGATACATAGCTACCTTACTTAGATATCAAGATTGGGGGCATGATGCATTTCACACATTTTTTATTTTTATTTTTACTTTTAGATTTCTAGGTTATACTCAAGTCATCACCAATATGTCACTAGGATGCCACTGGGTTTTCACTAGTTTGGGTCACATGACCATTTACATCAGTTGATTTATAGCCTTCCACCAGACCCAATTTACATACTCAAATTTAGTACACATATCAGAGTGGAGGAAAAAATCCTTATTTCTCCACACATTTAGTTTACATACTTAGATTCAGTACACATATCAAAGTGAGGGAAAGCAAGCCTTATTTCTCCACACATTCAGTTTACATACTCAAACTCAATCAAGATATTAGGGTGAGGGCAAAATAGGGTTTTGTTCCTCATGATTCAGTTCACTATTTAGGTTTGATATTGAGGACATTCACATTATGGAGTTCCTATTCACATATTTCACTCTATCTCCTATCCACTTCTCTAGCCAAGAAGTGAGATAGGTCCAGTACACATCCACACAAGTAAGTGTAGGTACATATTCCTCTTTTTAATTTACTATAGTACTTTCATTTCATTGCATTACTAGAATAAAATGGGGGAAATGTATACACCCTAACTTGGTCAATCAACCATAAGTATTATGTATTTTATTACTATTTCACATGAAGGTATTAGTGATGAATATATCCCTTTGTTTGCATGGTCATTTTAGGTCCCTATTTTTTGCACCCTTGATGCTCCCAAGTCACTTCCTCCTAATCACAAGGACAATTAACTTGTCCTACTTGGTCTTAATTCCATTGTTAGGCCTTAAGACACTATATCCATTATCAGGATAGTAGTGCCATGTGGCATTAGTGCCTGATTATGGCTCTAGTGTCTGATTATGGCTCTATTGTCTTACAGTCATTTCCTCCTATGTTTTGGGTCCTGACCCTACCTTGAGCCTTTTCTTATGTCTTTATCACTCTTTTATGACTTCTCAAATAGTGAACAAGGTCTTACATTCAAAATAAAGTTCCTTATATATAAATAGCCTCACAAGGCATTTTACATCTAGAACTTAATATTTTGGCACATAATTACATAAAATTAGTCAATAATACAACTCAATAGTATGCATACTACTCAACTATTACATGTAGAATTTTCATGTTTGATCAAAGAATGACCTAAGTGAAATTAATTATAGCATACCATGTGCACTGATTATGCATGTTCCCTAAGTGATAACTACATGCGATCTAAGACCCCTAGCATGGGGTTTAATGTAGGCAGTAGCTAAGATAATAGGGATTTTACTTTGCATGATCATAATATCCCACAACCTAGTTTTTCCATTTCTTTTAAATTTAATCTGGTTATTATTTTGTATTTATAGGTACTCATAGGGTTTTGGAAGATATTCAATGTAAATAGTGGAAAAGGTGATCTTTTAAAAGACATATAACCACCTACATCTCCCCAAAAACCTCCCATAGCTTCCCTAAAAATTCTAGATAGCTCCTCCATGGGAGATTATCAAAATAATTGGACACTAACACCACATGGTACTACCATCCACATAAGGGTGCTATTGTTTGAGGCTAGATTTTAACTATAGTCACAAAATGAAAGGTTTCTACCTATTTATCCATCCTATTTCAACCTCTTGAGCCACAAAAAAACCATTTTGTTTTAGATAAGTTCTCATTTTCTATATTCTTATTATTTTGAAAAATCTTGTCAAATCAATTATTTCTAGTTTTCATTCTAGGTTATTTTTACACTCAACCCTTTAACAACATATGATTTACATACACTAAATCCTATAAGGTTAAAACATTATGTAATTACACTTCCTTCCCTTGTTTCTCTATCAAGGATCTGATTAACCAATAGTTCCTTGGTAGGATTAGTGTAGGAGATATCAGTCCTTATAAAGGGTACACTAGGAGAAGGAATTCGAATAGTGGTCATATTATATAAAGGTTGATGGACCATGTGTTCCTAAAAAGGATCAGCATGGGATGTTTTGACCCTATTAGGGTAACTTCTAAAATAAACATGTGAAATAGGTCTATATATATCTTTTCCAAATGCAATAATTTTTTGATCAGCTAACTATGTAAGCTTTTGCTCAAAATCAAAATACTCATTGTCTCAATCCATGTTTATACCATGATAATTTCAAAAGTGTTATCCTTTCACATTTTAAAATCTATATGGTAGATAATGAGAATTAAGGGGAATCTTTATCATTCATTTATCTAATAATGTGTGTAATATATCATGTGGTTTATCTTAGTGCCAATCAAACTGAAGTGGTTGCCTTTTTGTAGAGACATATGGTTTAGTTATATGATATATTATGTAAGTATGTTATTTTGTTTTGTTTAAAACCTTTATTTCTTGTTCATTTGTATGCACTATTGGTTTTTGGAGTGATTCATGACCCTTCTTAGTTTGCTTGTCTACTTTGAAAATGTTATTTGTACCATGTTTGCCTTTATATGAAACAATAGGTAACTTAGTTTTTGTATTCGATAAAGCACATGCATATTTATGCACTCCCGATATAAAGTGTCAAATTAAACAAAGGGCTTATGTAATGTTATTTATCTAAGAGGAAAAAGAATACCCCTACTAAATATAAATTACACTTCCAAATATGAGGGGCTAAATTTTAAGGAATATAGTATATCCTTAAATATGATAACATAGACTTGAATGGATTCATTCTCATTTTGTGTTAATACTTGAAGATGTTCCAATGGTGACTTAGGTAAGGTATATCATTAAAAATTTGATAGGAACACATATTTGAGTTTTTTGAATGTGGATAATGAACCATTTGGGATACTATAAAACCAATCAAGAGCCTCTTTATTTAAACTTCTATGGAAATCCTTTAAGATTAAGCATATATCCTTATCAAAATGTTCAAAATAATGTGTGTGTGTGTGTGTGTGTGTGTGTGTGTGTGTGTGTGTGTGTGTGTGTGTGTGTGTGTGTGTGTATTTATATGTATATATGTGTGTGTGTATCTATGTGTGTGTGTGTTTATGTGTGTAGTATTTCAAATGAGTAGCATGATCTCCTTGACCTTTGGGGGAAGATAAGTTAGGCATGATAAATCTCAAAGGGTAAGGAGATTCAAATACATATCAAGTATGAGGTTGTTCCTTTAACATATTCTCCTAAAAATTAGCCTCATGAGAAGAGGCTTTAAACTTAAGGGTATTCACTTATTATTGAATATATCCAAAGGTAGTCATTATAGATAACATATCACAAGTAAAGATTGATGAATAGGTTGAATGTTTGCTTAAAGGTTTAGAACTACCATTCATATGAAACATAGGAATGATAGATTCTTTAACACATTCTAAAAGAGTATCATCAAATTTTTGTGCAATATTTTGTAAAGGAGTACCCATGGCTAAAGAGACAAGTATATCATTTTGGATAGCACGAAGGTTGATATCATTAGCAATACAAGTTGTTATATTATTTGAAATTTTATGACATACAATAATAATAGGGGAAGGAAATTCACTTGTAAACACATGATCCTTTTGGGCATAAAATTCAAAGGAGGGAGGGAAAGAAACATTTTCTACTTCATTTACAACATTAGGAGAGGTAAACATGAAAGTTTCACTTTCATTTATACTTGTCAAATAAGAGAGAGTAAATGTAATGCTAATTTTGATTTTCTTTGATTTATATCACTTAAGAATTAAAAGAGATGAATCAAAAGTACTTGGAAATTTAATTTTATCTCCAAAGAATGTATATTTTATAATCACTTTCTTAGGACTTTCATATGCATTTTCATTTTTTTGTTCAAACAAGAGAAGATAAGAAGTAGTACATGATTTTTTCTTATTAAAATTTTGAGAAAGAGAAGTAATTTCAATATTTTCATTTGATTAATCCAAATAAGGGATAATATTTTCAAGATTAGCATCACTTTGACAAAAAGGCACACACTCAATTTCTTCAACATTTTCATTATTGTAATTATGAGAGGCATATTCAATTTTTTCAACATTTAAATCATTGTAAGGAGAGGAGGAACATTGAGTTTTTTATGTATTTAAATAATGTATGCATACAACATTTGGACTTATAACATTATGAATACTAACCTCTTACTTATCTATTATATCATTACTTTGCAAGGCCCTAATAAAATATATTATTTTCTATTTTTTAGACCCTTCATCATCATAAAAATAAGAAATAGGAGAACTAGGCTCCACATACCTAATAGGAATAACATAACACTCATAACCTTATGAAAGAATACTATGATCACAACCAGGTTCAACTAGACTTGAATTTTTATCATTGGTTCTTTCATTGTCATAGTTATAAGAAAAAGAAGAGGTGTTACCTTGTTTTTGATATGCCATAAGATTTTCATATGAAATACACTAATCATCTGGGACATTTAACAAACTATTGAAAGGATGAGACTTGGCATGGCTAATAATAAATAACTCCATAAGGACTTTAAATTTTAACCCAATGTAAAATAAAATAAGTAGAAGGCCTAAGGTAAGAAGATAAATAAATGTGCCTTAAGATATGCCCATATGATAAATTAGATTTAAAAAATTAACACATAAATCTCAAAAAATATTTTGAAGGAGAAAACCTTCATGCAAACCAGGGTTTTTTTCTATAAATAGAGGTTGATTTCACCAAAAAAATTATATTTGGTGTTTTTATACAAACATACTTGAGCTAATAATTTTTTTTGAATGCAATATGAATATGTTTATAATTTAGTATTGTATGCCAAGTTACAAAAATTCACCTATTTATACATGTGTAATAAATATAATAAAATACTAGGAAATCTAAGGAAAAATGAAGCATATCTTAGTTCATCAACTATTCTAGAATGTGATAGTGATATGAAATTGTATCATGATAGTGAAAAGTTCATATAATCTATTCACTCTGTGTTTTGACTATTTTTACCCTCAGTATGCTTGTGTCTATCCCAAATAGTTACATTGACACATGTATTTACTTACATAGGTGTCCAGTCTAGGGCATGTACATAATTTGATCCAAGTTTACACTAAAGTCATGCCATTACTTGTGTGACTATTTAGTATCTTATAATGTGTTAGCATGTGCATGAGATCTAACCAATGATCTAAAACCCTAGTTTCCTTGCCTTTTAACTTCTTGTAACTTGGTAAAAAATGGTTAACATGTGAGTCAAGATAAACCTAGTAACCCTGATTATTTTTAAGTGTTGCCTACATAGCTAATACTCCAAAGAGGTCCTTAGACTCACATGTAATTTTCCCTCATAGGCATGTGTGTGGAATTATTACTATGCAACTATATGTTATTTTTCCTATAGTTACCCTTGGTACAAACAATATAATAGTATAGTGACCTTTTAAGTGCTTTAGATATTCAATTTAGTATCATATTTGATAGCTTATAATATAAGTTATTTCATAATTAGAAACTTACTTGATAAAATTTATAGGTGGTGTAACTAAAGCATGACATTTGTATATATAAAGATCTTTTGATTTTGAATTATGATCTAGTTTTGCTTGAAAACTTGATAATTGAATGAAAAAATGGGATTAAAAAATGGTCAAAAGGTGAAAGATATGAAAAAGGATAAAAGGATAAGTCTGGACACTTATGACATGGTTGGACACTTGCATCGATATAAGAGTCCAACATGGATGCAGGTGTATATAAGCTAAAACATAGAGATAGTATAAAACACAAGTAGCAATCCCTATGATAAATTGGATAAAATCCAATTTGACAACATACGGTCCCATAGGGGTAGATAAAGTAAGTGAAATAAGATGGAACCAAAGAGGTCCATATGAGACCATACCACTAAATATATAACTCTTAGTCAAAATATGTATACATGTAAAGGGATATGAAAACATGTTATGAACTGTGATTTTACCAAATATGGGTATCTATAAAACCCTCTTTTTATAAAAAAAACTTCACATTTTGCTTTCAGTTGTCGATTTTATATTCTAGATTGTCATAACGAATATTCATAATATATATTTCCTAATTCAAGCAATGATTATTATAATTACATGTTTTTGTCATAACATATGAAATATATTTCATAATCATTTAATGAGGTGGCTAAATTTTAAGTATAATAAAATTAAGGTTAAAATTAATGATGGAAAATTCTTAAATCTCCTTAATAATACATATTTTTTGCATATGAAATCATAAGTGCTTTTAACTGTAACTTATTTCATCCCTCCTCAGGGTTGTGATAGTTACCATACCTCCTAATAGGTCCATGCTAACAATATTCCAAGAGTAACTGTGATCCTTTTTTAACTACGAATTGGATTTCATTAAATTGTTCCTCCTCATCCCCCTCCACCTTCCACATATCTCTTTGATGGTATTTCTATGAAAATTCAATCAAAAGTGCCTAAGTTTTGTTATTGTGAATAACTATTAGCCCAAATATTTACTATGAGAGAATCCATAGAGGAGTTCAAAAAAAAATATATGTTTAAATGTTACATCACTTGAGGTTAAGATATAACATTTAAAATATCCTCTAGATACGAGTTTAAATTGCATCTTTACATGTACATTCAATAATTTTGTATCTCAAAATATTTCATCTCAATTATGGGTTAAGAATCAATAAGAATATGTATTTGATGGTTCAAAAAATTAATAAGCCTATAAATACTCCAAATGAAAATCTGAGGGATATGCTTCGAAATAAGTTTATCACTTTGCCTATTATACGTCATGTTAAAAGATCCAAATACTATTTTTATTATCATAGAATGCATGGATCATATGGATAATTGTTAGGATTTAAAGATATAAATATAAAATATTATTGATAGTAGTAATCCTACATTAGATTAATCCATTAAAGTGCCATCATATTTGAGCATAACTCTTATATGTGAAGTGGCTACAACATCTAAAGAACAATTACACATATAATAGTTACATAATGATTTATTACATAAAAAATAAATAAAAAAGGAACAATTAGAAAAGGAAAGGTGAAAAAATGAATAATTGGGAAATGAAAATTCATAGCAAGAAAATTTTCAACAAAAAAATTACTAAAAGACTAGTTACAAAAAAAATTCCATGTTGCTAAAGATAATGGTTCCCACACTTGGTAAAAGTCATGACTATGTTACATTCGATTTCAATTATGTGATTATTATTATTTCAAGAGATGGAACATATTTAGAGCAAGAACAGAAAGAGGAAAACATTCCTTCAAACAATACTAAAGATAAGACATCTAATGTAATCATAAGAGAAGAACATGATACTCATGGCATAGAACATATTAGAAAAAAAAGTAATAAATCAATTCCAAAATATAGTGCAATTGATTTTGCACATTCTAGTAAAAATATAGACTGTGATACATAACATACATATAGGCATCCCATTGATGATATATTTGACTGGTAGGAGCATAATATACTGTACATATATTCTTTGTGCTTTTTTTATTGTTTATCATATTTATTCTTCTATCTTGACACACGTGTACATATGCTTTTGCATTGACCACTTTTCTTATCCTATGATTTTTTTCACTTGGACTTTGAATTTTGACTATTTAGCCTAATATAAACATCCATGACATCAATAAAACTATGATACATCATTCAAGTTAGCCTTGTGCTAGTACATATTCTTTGGTGCATACTACTTATTCATCCTTGCATATCAACTATCCATACCTATTTCAGCCTACATTAAGCTACTCAAATAACATATATTTATGCATACATATTATGACATAAGAACATACACTATTAATTTCCCACTAGGGGCATGCCTACTATTATTCCCATGGATTGTCTTGAGCTATAATGTTTTGATTCACATAAATGGTGGGGGTATATTACTTGCCTTCACTTCTTCCACACGGCTATGTTACTACACTTATTGCACACTATGTCTTGACACATGTCATAAATTATTTTGATCCCTTCCATTCTTCTATTTTCATAGCTTTCCACTTGGCCTTATTTGACTCTACTCAGATTTGTACTCAAATTTAATTGTAGTAGAAAATACAAAAAAATAAAAATCATGACCTATGCATGACATATATTGCTTATTTAAATTATTATTATGTGTTTTATCATATATATTACATTATATGTCCATTTTTTCCTATATAAATGTTTTTTATAGTATATATGATTGATGTGCAAGATATACATGTCATTTATGACATGGACAAATAGATTTAGAACATTCCTACACCCATGATCTACCTTCTTATATTGAGGGCATGTTTTCATTCAAGCAATATTTCTATATTACATAGGTTTTATCTTTCATTGAATACTTTAATTGATCATAGTTATTTAATTTACATTGATTATACATGTTTTGTTATGACTCATAATGTATACTCAGGCTAGGATGACCTACAACTATCCTCTTTCTATCAATAGACTAAGACTTGAGTAAGGTCAATCAAATGGAGTCTACATATATTTGGACAAGAAGATGAGGACCAATGATATTTTGTATCTAGCATAGGGTAACATATAACTCAAATGTATCCCATTGCATAAGGATATAGCTCTCAATAGACCTCAATAAAGGTAAATGATTTTAACTATGATTGTAAATATACAAGTAAAGTAGATGATTATAAAGGGGTAAAATTAAAATAAATGATGGGAAAGTGGTTTTAAGTAAGGTAAGGTGAAATAGTCAACCAAATGGGGGTCTATATAATTTAATGTGATAAATGGCAAGCCCAAGTAACCCTATATCTATACCAACTTATTCGATATAAGGAAGAGCTTGAGAAAGGATACACACATACATATACAAAGCAATAAAAGACATATAATATACTAAAGAAATAGTGTAGGGATAGAAATACTTAATTTGGGGTAGACCATTGATGTTACAATCTTCCCCTTTTGCTCAATTAGAACTTTGCGAGAGATATTGTAGGTTGAAGACCTTAAATTGTTGGATTAAGCCTAGATATCCTTATTTAGGAACTCAAAATGACATATCTTATAGAGTTTTAATAACACCAAAATATAAAACCTCTAAGATAAGGGTGTAAATCTCTAACTCTCCCAAATACTTCCTTAGGGTAAAAATGTAAGAGCAAGTAGAGTGTATGAATGTGACATATCTAGTTGGGAATGAAATATGACCCTATATATATTATTCCAATACCCAAAACTAAGCTTAAACTTTAAGTCAATAATATCAGCTAGGCTGATATAGTTGGAAGATGTCGGTTGACATAATATCACATCAATTAAGCTAATATAGTTGGAAGACTTATACTAGCATGGGTTGGTATTATCCTAGTTGATATATTAAAAATATCATAAAATGGTATTAGAATGGTATTGGGTAGGTTAATATAGTACAAGGGAGGTAAAATCATGAAACAAATGGAATCAACTAGGGCAATACCATTGGATATAGGGAAACTAAAAAATCTAGATAGAAAGTAGATGGAGAGGAAAGATATATAGATGCTTGAAGATGTTAGATTGATAGTAGTGATGGTCTGATAGAGTAATATGCAATCATTTATCATAAAGTACCATGAGCCAATCCCACCCCATTTTTGTTGCACCCTTTAAGGCATGCACTTTAGGATATTGATGTATCGATAATCCACTGTAAGATAAAAAATCATTAATGTGATAAAAATGAAAATGATCAGGTGTGTACACATGCCCTAATCAAATCTCATCATGTGTCACATTAGTGTAACATGGCATGGTGTTTTGGGATAGATACATAGCAACACAAAAGAACATAATTGAAAAGTAAATTCTAAATGAATTACTAATAAATGAATAATTTAAAGTGGCATACATATAACTTGACTTACTTTTTAGTTGAATGGTTGCATGCAAATACCATAGTCTCTATCATGGATGGTATAATAACTACATTTGAGAAACCCTAAGGATTCAAGGCTAAAAATGGATAAAATTAGTGAGTGCATATACATGATAGTCAATAAATGGATGTAAAATGAGAAACTCTCATAAATTATTTAAAAATTTGAAAAAATTGGCAAGCTGAGATTGATAAGGCTAGGTTAAAACCTAAATTTTTAAGGAATTAGATAAATAACAAAGGAAAATTGGTGTTGAAACACCAAGACTAATTATATTTGAAAAAATTCAAAAATGCATGCAAATTAAGATAAGTAATGATCCAAATCTAAAAAATCACACAAAGAATTGATTTGTGATCAAAATAGGTGAAGATATATAAACAAACATACATGTCAAGGGGGGGAAATGGAAGGGGTGTTAGTGCCCAAAATTACACTGAAGAAATTGGGCCCTTGTCAAATGAAAGCCTAAGTCCTTAGCCCAGTTACTATTTCAAAGTGTTTTTTTGAAAGGTCAAGTTCATGTTTAAGTAGATAGGTGATTTAACTTGGTCTTTACTTAGTGTATTTCCTTTAGGTACTTTGCATTAGGTATTTCTTTATGTTAATTTGGTCTTTACATGTTATACATCCCTTAGATTATTTCAAAAAAAGTGTTCATGCAAAATTATCCAAAATCCATATTCTTTTGGGCTTTCTGTCCACATAAGAATCCTAAAGGGCTATTTCCTTTGGGCATTTTATTTGAACAAAAATCTTGAAGGGATATTTCCATTATTTTGAGTAAATTTTAAGGACTTATTTATTTTAGCCAAAGTGATTACAAAAAGTCTGAAGGATTATTTCTTGGTCATTTTGTCTACATAAAAAGTCTGAAGGATTATTCCTTCAAGCATTTTGTCCATCAAAAAATCTTGAAGGGCCAATTCCTTCGGGCATTTTATCCACACAAAAAGCCCAAAGGGCTAATTCCTTCAGGCATTTTGTCTACACAAAAGGCTCAAAGGGTCATTTTTCCCTTGCAAAAGGTTTGAAGGTTCACTTTACCTTTGTAAAATCTTTGAAGGATCATTTCTTTTGGGCACTTTTCCCTTGAAAATTTCTCCAAGGGAACTTTCAAAAATTCCAAAAGGCACTTTAAAGAGATCTAAAAGGGCCATTCCAAAAGGATGAAGGGAAATTCTATAGGGCAAGTACCCTTGATGAAACTTCCAAAGGTCCTGAAAGGTACTTTAAATAATCTTGAAGAGTACTTTAGGAAAAGTTGCTACGGAGTAGAAATCTTATTTTTGTCAAATGTTTTACTCATGTAAAAAGTTTGAAATAATTGCATTTCTTCGGGGAAAGTGTAAAGTTAGATTTATTCAAAAGATGTAGGGATTATTTGTTTTGGGGAAATTATTTTAGACATTTTGTTCGAGATAATTATCTCAACATGTAAAAGGTCTGAAAGAATGCTCAATGCTTCAAAGATATTGTTGTGAGAGAAATGTTGGAAACAATTCTCCCAAAGACCAGGATGTTGTGGACCATAAGAAGCTGAAGACAAAAGGCTCAAGAAAATTCTTTTGAAGACCAAAGGGTCAATGAAAATAGGAGTACCAAAGATAAATATCCAATAATTAAAGTACTAATGAAATTTCCAGGTTTGTATAGGTAACGGTCTCATGGATGTCTTATAATAGGTACATGGACGTCAACTTTAAGCCATGATAAGTAGCCACTAGAATTCAAATGTTCTAAAATGGTTATACGGGCATCAATTTTAAGCCTCATAAAATATCTATTTAAGTTCAAATGGAGGCAAATCCAATTATGTGCATTTGATCAGATGAAAATATATAATGACATGAGGACACAGTTAAAAGGTCAATACATGATCATAGGCTAAAAATCAAGCATATTCCTATAGATTGACAGTATGCAGTCAAGTGTACACAATATGATCTATGATGTGTATTAAGTCAATAATTTTTAATAAATCCTAGAACTAATGTGGGACCTCCATTTAGCAAGAGTACATTAGCCTGATAGGATTGACAAAGTAAGATGCACGAAGCTTATGGGGTTGCCAAGTGCACATCCTCAAGGCTAAGAATAGGCAATATCCAATCATACCCCACCCCTCAATTCATCATTTGATGGAGCAAATTTATTTATCTCAACCAAATCTAATATTTCATAGCCAATGTTGAAAATTCAAGGACCTTGTGAGTAAATACATAAATGATAAGTGGCATAACTGCATGCCATAAATTAGAAATTGATCATCCCATGAAAGATCTATAGATCATGTTTACTTAGGAAAGGATGATATGATGATGCAAGTTAAGGTTTAATTTTAAAAGGGCTCATATTACATGAGGAAGTGATAAGTGTCCATATTGGATCCAATTAATCAACATAGTCACTCTTAAGCCCCATGAATGACTAGTTAGATCCGTTATGGCATGCCAAATGCTAGTATGTGGCAAGATTTGTTTTTAAATCTAAAATTGATTATTATTTCATGGATGTGGTAATGCTTTGAGGCACATAAGAATGTCTAACTACTATTCCAAAACATATATTGTTAATAGTCATGAATCTTTTATGTTTTCATCATAGCTGGAGCTTTCCAATTATAATCATCACAAGGTAACGGGTTTTCCTTGGCATGCACAAAGAAGAAAATTTATGTCTAAAAGTTTTCATAATTTATAATTAATAAACATGAGAGCATTTATAGATAAGTTACACATGAGGAGAAAATCTATTTGGCTCTTTAAAAAAATTTCCCCTCCAACTGTGTAGGTGAGTGGTCAAGAACATCTCTAGGTGGTTGCATATAATGATAAATAATTATTCAAGCCTCCACTATGAATTTAACTATCCAAATCATGCATTAATTAATATCTTTAGTCAAAATATCAATGATCTTAGGCATGGCATGGAATATTTTCAAGCTAGTGGCATATTGGTGGGACTTGAAAGTTTGTTTTACAATCTTAGAAATTATGACCCACAGTTCGAGAATTGAGAAGGGTAAAAAAATATATAAATAGAATATTTTCCTTTTATTCAAGAGGTTAGTTGGCCATTGTGTTGGTTCCTATCTTCCTTAGTATAGGATCTTTCATATTTTGGGATCACTATTATGTGTGTTTTGTCTCTCTTGCTAAGGTGGTTGTAATTGTACAACCATTAGCAAGATCTGAGAGCATATCTATATGTCTCCCCTATCCAATATATAGAAAATCTAGCATGCTTTTCCCCATGACAACATTTTGAAACATTGATGTATGTAATATTTTCTTACAAAGTTAATGCAAATGCATGTGGTTATTTACTATTATCTATTAATAAAGTACAATAATATGTTTTACAAATGTTGTTGATAGGACATCTCATTCCTTGCTCAATAATGGTTTTCATCTTAGGCTTAGAGCTAGGTTATAAATCCCTTTCTATATTATATTTGGAAACATGTTGCTAAATAACTTATTAGGGCACTCTAATTTTTTATGGATTCAATGGGAAAAGTAAAATCACTCTTGGTATTTCCATTAGCTTGCAATTAAGTTTTATGTATCTTTGCATCAAGTGATGTCATGAATGATTGAAAGAATCCCTATTGTTTGAAGACCATCATCACACCATCCTCCCTTTTTGTAATTATCTAACTTATCCTACCCTATATATAACATTCCCTTTACATATATTAAGTGTTATTTACCTATAGATGCATAAATATTGTATATTTAAAGTGTCTACATTTTATGCTTTAAAGCCCATCATTGCAATCTTCTATTCAGCCCATGTGTTGTTGAAAATTCTTTTGAATGAAAGTTGTAATCACTTTCAAATATGTCTTCAGTACCTTGTGTCTAGCCTAGAACACTTTTCTCATTCTATGTGACAACCCTTCCTAAGTGGAGTGAGTGAGTTTGGTTGTATTCTAGTCAAATTTGTGTCTTTTTGTGCCAATAATCCCCATGGATATTTAATTGAAAAATATCTCCATGTGAGCAAGCTACCTCATAGGTCCTCTCACCTTGGTTTAGGTAGAGCCAAAAGTAATAGGGAGCTAACCACACCCTCTGTAAGTGCCTCTTAATCATTTTCTATGTTCTATCCATTTTAGATGCCAGACCCTCCCTTAGCTACAGCAACATTCTAGCACGTTTTTCATCTTTATTTTTTCATTTGCTTCAAGTGTGCAAGGTCAAGCACAAGATGTGTACAACTGGGAACCAACACTCTTATGGTACCATTTTCAAGGATAATTCTTGTCACCCATGTTATTGGGGACTCTTGAAAAAAGATAGAACTATAAGTAACTTATGTTATGAAATTATCTATTGATATTTACTTTGTATCTTGGTCATCACTATCGTAGTACTCCACTAGGGATGTGCTAGGAACTTTTGAGATTTTTTAATTGACATCTACTATTTGTTGCAAAGAGTTATGGATTTATCATGTTTTGAGGAGGTTTTCCCTTACTAAACATGAATCTAAAAATTTCATTATCTTTGATTTCATACATCATCACTAACATTAGCAAGATATAGTTTCAATATGTATCACTTTAAGTTTATAATTGATTATATTCTAGAACTGTGCTTCTAATGGTGACTCCAAAACATCATCTAGTTTTAAAGAAAGATTAGTGCCCATCTTCAATATCTTTAGTTTTGATAGTTCTTTTATTTGTAAAGCTAAAAGTACCGAGGTCATTCTTCAAAGGTGACTCATCTAAGAAACTCATCTTTCCCCTAAGTGTTCATCAAAGAAAAAGGAGACAAGTTTGGAGGCTTGTTGAAGAACTAAGTGTAGTTGTTAAGCATTGTTTAAGCTATCAAGATTTTGGTAATCTTGAGATTCTATTTATTGAAATTCCTATTGATAAATATTATCATAGTTTTTTTATCATATCCATTCTAGTAATTTAGAACCTTATAGCCCTATTTATTATCTAGATCCTTCTCAACCAGTTAAATCCCCTCTTAAGTTTGATCCTACAAGTCCACCTCATTCACCCCCTCACATCCATTTTATATTTGGTCTTGAACCTACCATTTAAAAAATCATGAGGCATAAAGATAAAAATGAGAATAAGCATCCTACATTTAGAATTCCTAGGTTTAGACCTATCAATTTTGATGACATGGAGGATTATCCTAATGAAGTAAGGAAATGCCTTCCAAGATTCTAAGGGAATAATTTAGTTAGTCATGATCAGCATTTGAGGGACTTTCACAATATCATTTAAGACTATGAGGTTGAGCATGAGGATGTATGCATTAAATTTTTTATGCACATGCTAGAGGAAGATGCTCATGAATGGTTTAATACTCTTCCCCATGGATGCATTGAATCATGGGAAGAGATGTTGAAAGTTTTTAAAATTCAATATGGTGATAAAATTGATCCCAAGTTTCTTTTAGATGAGTTTTAAAATATCAAAAATAACCCTAAGGAGTGTGCGCATGACTTCAACACAAGGTTCAACAAGGCTATGATGTGGTTGATAAAAAATATTAGGCCTAATAAGATAGTGTGCTTAATCAAATACTATGATATATTTGACAAGAGGGTTACATATTACTTGAGGGAGAATTCTCCCATGAGCTTGTGGTTGGCATTCAATATGGCCATCCAAATTGAGAGCAACATAAATGTTTTGGGTATGCCCTTGAACAAGTAGGCTGATGACAAGTTGGTTGATCCAAAAAAGGTATAGTCCAAGGTAGCCACGATTGAATATACTGGTAAGACTTGGGCATCCACTATTAAAGAGATGTCCTACAAATTGGATATAAATAAGAAGGGGCTACTTCATAGGCCTGCATGTGATGCTAGAAGTTAGAATAGAGGGGATATAAAGGAAGTGTTTGATTCCTTACATGCCAAGGTGAATTATATAAATTTTGATTTTGACATTGATTGGTGTGACAAGTGCTTCTTTCTACATCCCCCACATGATACTACTAATTCAAGTGATGAAGATGCAAATGATCTTGAGTCTATGTCTGATGGTGATGATTATATTTTGATGTTTGATTATCAAGACTCCTAATGTAAGTTTTTTACCTCCATCAAAATGATGAATGCTACTACTACAAAATAGTTTTGGAGTGTAGTCAATAAAGTGTGTATCCCAACATATGAATTTACCTATGATGATAGTGTGACACAAGCAAATGAGTTACCCCATCATGATTTAATTGACAATCAAAAGTTTGCTTTGATAGAAGTACCAAACATGGGTGTAGAATTGGGTGACTTCATTGGGAGTGTGGTCATTATTTAGTAACCACTTGTTCTCGATATTGGGTTTGAAAATGAAGATGATGTTTGGAGAATGTCATTCAATGAAGATGGGGTTATTTTTTATGCCCCTAAGGAGGAATTCTTTTAGTTTTATTTTAAGTAGTTCCTTAAGTGCAGAAATGACATTATTGATCCTAATACACTCTTGCTTGATATTATTTTGATTAAAGTTGAAAAAAAATCTTATTTATAGTTGTTAAAAAAGTACCAAGATATTTTAGCATGGTCCTATCTGGATTGGATATCATGCAAAGAGGATTTGCTTTAATATGTCATCCTATCATAGCTTAGAAATAGATCCTTTAAGTAGGTGAAGAGATTGGTTTATGATTCAAAACTAAGAATTTTTGATTGATAGATATTTCAAGAACATGAAAATTACATAGTATTAATGAATTCTTTGAGAAGAGATGTTTTATTACTCAAGATTACAATACAACTATATGCTTATCTCTAAGAAGATATGTCTGATTTCCATTTTAGGTTACATCTTCATTTATACATATTTTTAAGGTAGTAATATGATGTGTAAGGTCACAAATCTCAAGGGAGATTAATTGGTTTGACTTTTACAATTTAAAACAATACAAAATTCAAGGAATTACTTATTTTAGAAACTTACTATTTTTAGACTGCACTACTAAAATTGAAATTTAGGGCACTTCCATTGGGTTTTCTAGGGTTAAAAATACCAAACAAAGATTAGTTACATATCACTGTGTTCTCATTCTTAGCTTTCAATTGGTTCAAACGGGGAGTCAATTAGAGCTATGGTGTAAAATTTATGGTTCCTAAAAGTTCCATCATCAATTGGGGTAGAACCATCACCCAAATTATCACCTGAATTGTTTCCTAGATCATTCTTCCCTCCTTGAGAAAAAATGGTCCCCATTGCATCATTATTCCTTAGTAGGTGTGGTAGTTTTGTCTTAATTTGATTCTCTACAAGCCACTCACCTTGGTGTCTAAGTTGGCCCCTTTTGACCACCTAATAAAGTGGAATAGAGCATCCTCTTGTTATCTTCATCCAAGTGTCCACAATTTGATCCTCTTCCACTATAGAGAAAATTTGTAGATTAAGCTCATCAATGTCCAGTTGTTCTTCTACAATTGAAGTGTCCAATAGAGGTGGATGATATAGTTTAAGGAGATCTAAGAAGAGATGTTTTGTTACTCAATATTGCAATACAACCATATGCTTATCTCTGGGAAGAGATGTCTAATTTCCATTTCAGGTTACATATTCATTTATACATATTTTTAAGGTAGGAGGAGGATGTGGAAGGTCACCAATCTCAAGGGATATTAAGTGGTTTGACTTCCATGATTTAAAACAATATAGAATTCAAGGAATTACTATTTTTAGAAACTTACTATTTTTAAACTACACTACTAAAATTGAAATTTGGGGCACTTACATTGGGTTTTTAGGGGAAAAAATGACTAATAAAATATCATACCATATTAAAACATTCTCCTCATTCTTATATTTCCAATGGTTCAAATAGGGAGTCAATCAGAGCTATGGTGCAAAAGTTATGGCTCCTAGAAGTTCCATCATCAATTGGGGTAATACCGTCACCCGAATTGTCACCTAAATTGTTGTCTGAATCAGTTTACTTCATCTTGGCCACCAAGCTATTAAAAATTTTCAAGGGTTTAAGGGATGATATAATTTTAGAGTTGTTAGTTAATGGTAGACATCTGAAACACTTCCTCAACTAATTCTAGATAATGTACAATTATATAATTTTATCTTTCTATTACTTTGATGCCCCTCTATTTTGGGCCTTGTTTGTACAGTTTCCTTTTATGTTTATATCATGTGTTCATTTATAGATCCTCCTTATCTAATTTTATTAATTATATCATGTATTATTTAGCCTTCATAAATGTTTACTGAAAGTTATTACATCTTGACTCTATAGTCCCAATGGATTGGCACCTAGTCTTACATTCTATGGTTCTTTACACACCCACAAAGAGTATACATCCCTAAGCGAGAGCCAGTGTTAGTGCCCAAATTTACACTAAATTAGTTGGGCCCTTGTCAAATTAAAAATCCTAAGTTCTTAGCCCAAACACTTTTTCAAAGTGTTCTTTTAAAAGGTTAAGTTCATGTTTAAGTGGCTAGGTGATTTAACTTGGCCTTAGTGTATATCCTCTAGGTACTTTGCATCAAGTATTTCCTTATGTTAATTTGGCATTTATTTGGTATAAATCCCTTAGTGTCTTTCAAAAAAAGTGTTCATGCAAAATTATCTAAAGGCCATATTATTTTAGACTTTTTGTCTGTACAAGAAGCCCAAAGGGCTATTTCCTTCAGGGATTTTGTCATTTTGTCCAAACAAAAAGCCCGAAGGGCTATTTCCATTATTTTAGGTAAATTGTAAGGACTTATTTATTTTGGTCAAAGTGTTTAAAAAAATTCAAAGGATTATTCTTTCAAGCATTTTATTTTCATATAAAGTTTTAAGGATTATTCCTTTAGGCATTTTATTTGCACAAAAATCCCAAAGGGCTAATTCTTTTGGGCATTTTGTTCACACAAAAAGCCCAAAAGGCTAATTCCTTCAGATATTTTATCTGCACAAAAGTATTGAAGGGTCATTTTTCCCTTGAAAAAGGTTTGAATGGTCATTTTGTCCTTGTAAAATATCTAAAGGGTCATTTCTTTTAGGCATTTTACCCTTGTAAAATTCTCAAAGGGCACTTTCAAAAAGTTTGAAAGGCACTTTTAAGAGATCTAAAAGGGCCATTCCAAAAAGCTGAGGAAATTATATAGGGAAAATGACCTTGATAAAACACATGAAGGGCATGCATAAAGGGCCCAAAATGTACTTTTATAAATATCAAAGAGTACTTTTGACAAAGTTGTTGCAGAGCAAAAATCTTATTTTCATCAGACATTTTGCCCATGTAAAAAGTCCTAAAGAATTGCATTTCTTCGAGGAAAGTGTAAAGTTAGATTTATTTGGAAGATATAGGGTTTATTTGTTTTAGGGAAATTGTTTTGAACATTTTATCTGAGACAATTATCCTAATATGTAAAAGGTTTGAAATAATGTTCAATGCTTCAAAGATATTATTGTAGGAGAAATGCCCAAAATAATTCTCTTGAAGTCCAGGATGATGTAGACCACAAGAAGCTAAAGACAAAAGGCCCAAGAAAATTATTTTTAAGACCAAAGGGCCAATGAAAGTAGGATTGCTAAAGATAAATATCCAATAAGCAAAGTCTTGATGAAATTTTTAAGTTTACATAGGTGACAGTCTCACAGATGTATTTTGACAAGCACACAGATGTCAACTTTAAGCCACAACAAGTAGTCATTGGGATTAAAATGTTCCATAATGGTTGTGTGAGCATTAATTTTAGTCCCCATGAAATAGTCATTTGAGTTTAAATAGAGTTAGATCCAATGATGCACATTTGATCAGATGAAAAGATCTAATGACATCAGGGCATAATTGAAAGGTTAATACATGGTCAAAGGCTAAAGATCAAGCACATTCCTAGAGATTGATGGTACACATTCAAGTGTACATAATCTAATTTATGACACATATTAAGTCAAGGCTTTTCAACAAATCCTAAAATGAATTTGGGACCCCTACTTAGTAAGAGCATAATAGCCCAATAAGATTGATAGAGTAAGATGGAAGAAACCCACGAGGATTCCAAGTGGCGCATCTTTAGGGCCATGAATAGGCAATATCCAATCGTGCCCCACCCCTTGGATCATGATATGATAGAATGCATTTGATCATCCCAGCTAGATTTGATGGTATGTAGCTAATGTTGAAAAGTCAAAGACCCTATGAGCAAATGCATAAATGAAAAGTGGCATAGTTGTGTGCCATAAATTATAAATCAAGCATCCCATGCAAGATCTACAACTCACATTTACTTGGGCAAGGATGATCTAATGATGCAAGCTGAGGTGGAATTTTCAAAGGGCTTGGATTGCATGAAGAAGTGAAATTTGTCAATATTAGAGTCAATCAATTAACTTAGTCACTCTTAGGCCCCATGAATGCCCAGTTAGATCAAATTTGGCATGCCAAATGTTAGTATGTGGCAAGATTTGTTTAAAATCTAAAATTAACAATTTTTTCATGGATGTGGTAATGATTCAAAGCATATAATAACATCTAACTACCATTCCAAAGCATATATTCTTTATAGCCATGTATATTTTCTCTTATCATCATAGCTAAAGATTTCCAATTATAATCATCACAAGGTAATGGGCTTTCCTTCACATACATAAAGAAAATAATTTTTGTCCAGAAGTTTTCATGATTTGCAATCAATCAATAGGAAAGAATTTCTAGATAAGTTGCACATGAGGACAAAATCTATTTGGCTCTTCAAATGATTTTCCCCCTCTAACTATGTAGGTGAGTGGTCAAGAGCATCTTCAGGTGGTTATATATAATGATAAATAGTTATTCAAGCCTCTACTATGAATTTCACCTTCCAGATTATGCATTCACCAACATCTTTAGTCAAAATATCAAATATCTCAGGTGTTGCATGGAATATTTTCCATTTAGGAGCATCTTGGTGGGACTTGAAAATTTGTTTTACAATTTTGCAAATTGTGACCCATAGTTCCAAAATTGAGAAGGGTAAAATATGTATAAATAGAAGGTTTGCCTTTTATTTGAGAGGTTGGTTGGCCATTGTGTTGGTCCCTATCTTCCTTAGTATAGGATCTTCCACATTTTGGGATCATTTTTGTGTGTGTTTTTTCTCTCTTACTAAGGTGGTTGTAGTTGTAAAGCCATTAGAAATATCTGAAAGAATCTTTATATGTCTCCCCTATCAAACATAGAGAAAATCCACCATGCTTGTCCCCATGGCAGCATTTTGAAACATTGAAGTGTGTAATATTTTCTTACAAAGTTAATGAAAATGCATGTGGTTCTCTACTATTTAATATTGATGAAGTGCAGTAATATGTTTTACAAATGTTATTGATAGGACATATTATTCCTTTCTCATTAGTGGTTTTCATCTTGAGCTTAGAGCTAGGTTATAAATCCCTTTCTATGTTATATTTGGAAATATGTTACTGAATAACTTGTTAGGGCACCCTAGGTTTATGGATATAATGGAAAAATGTAAATTACTCTTAGTGGTTCCATTAGCTTGCATTTATATTTTTTGCATCTTTGCATCATGTGATGTCATGAATGATTGAAAGAATTGCTATTATTTGAAGACCACCAATGCACAATCCTTCCTTTTTATAATTATCTAACTTATCCTACCCTGTCCCACCTTACATATAACATGCCCTTTGCATATTTTAAGTTTTATTTACCTACAGATGCATAAACATTATATATTTAACATTTGTCTATGTTTTATGTTTTAAATCCTAGAATTGTAATATTTTATCCATCCCCTTTGTTTTTAAAATTATTTCAAATGAAGGTTGCAATCACTATCAAATCTATCTTTAGTATCTTGTGTCTAACCTAAAACATTTGCTCATTCTATGTGATAACCCTTCTCAGGTGGAGTGAGAAAGTTTGGTTGTGTTCTAGTCAATTTTTTTTTCTCTATACCAATAATCCTCATGGAGATTGAATTGTAGAATTTCTCCATGTGAGCAAACTACCCTGTAGGTCCTCTCACCTTGTTTTAGGTAGAGCCAAAAGTAGCAAGGAGTTGACCATACCCTCTGTAGGTGCCTCTCAATCATTTTTTACATTTGGTTCATTCTAGATGCTAGACCCTCCCTAGGCTACAATGAAATTCTAGCAAGTTTTTCATCTTTATTTTGTCATTTGCTTAGAGTGTACAAGGTCAAGTGTAAGAGGTATACAACTGGGAACGAAAACTCTTCTAGTGATGTTGTTAGGGATAATTCTTATCACCCATGTTACTGGGGACTCTTGTAGAGAGCTAGAGCTATAAGTAACTTATGTTTTGAATTTCTCTATTGATATTTAATTTGTATCTAGGTTGTCAATGTTGTATTACTCCACTAAGGATGTACCAAGAACTTACGATATTTGATAATTGACATTTGTTGTTTGTTATAAAGAGTTGTGTATTTATCATGTTTTGAGGAGGTTTCCCCTTGTTGAATATGAATTTGAAAAGTTCATTGTCTTTACTTTCATACATCATCACTAACTTTAGAAAGATATGGTTTCAATATGTATCACTTCAAGTTTGTAAATGGTTATATTCTAGAACTTTGTTTCTAGTGGCGAATCCAAAACATTATCTAGTTTCAAAGAAAGATCAATGCCCATCTTCAATATCTTCATCTTTAAGAGTTCTCTTGCTTGTGAAACTAAAAGTACTGAGGTCATCTTTCAAAGGTGGATCATCTAATAAAATCATCTTGCCCCTAAGTGTTCATCAAAGAAGAAGGAGACAAGTTTAGAAGCCTATTGAAGAATGAAGTATAGCTACTAAGAAATTTTTTGGCTATCAAGATAATGGAAATCCTGAGCTTCTATTTGTTGAAATTCTTAATGATAAAGATTATCATAATTTTTTTGATCATATCCCTTTTAGTGATTCAGAACCTTATATCCCCATTTATTTATTTTTTATCTCCTTCTTAACTATTTAAATACACTCTTAAGTTTGATCTTGCAAGTCCACCTCATTCACCCCCTCACATCCCTTTTCCATTTATTCTTGAACCTACCATTGAATCAATTATGAGGCATAGGGATCAAAATGAGAATGAGCATCCTACATTAAGAATTCTTAGGTTTATACCTATCAATTTTGATGACATGGAAGGTTATCTTAATGAAGTCCCAAATAAAGTAAGGAAATGCCTTCTGAGATTCTAAGGGAACAATGCAGTTAGTGGTGATAAGCATTTGAGGAATTTTAACAATATCATTAAATATTATGAAGTTAAGCATGAGGATGTGTGCATTAAATTTTTTGTGCACACACTGGAGGAAGATGCTTGTGAATGGTTCAATTCCCTTCCCCATGGATGCATTGAATCATGGTAAGAGATGTTGAATGTTCTTAGAATTTAGTATGGTGATAGAATTGATCCCAAGTTTTTTTAGCTAAGTTTTAAAATATAAAAAAGAACCCTAACGAGTGTGTGTTAGACTTCAACACAAGGTTCAATAAGGCTATGTTGTGATTGCCTAAAAAAATTAGGTCTAGTGAGACAATATGCTTGATCAAATATTGTGATGCATTTAATAAGAGGGTTGCATATTAATTGAGAGATAAGGCTCCTAAAAATCTATGGTTGGCATTTAATATGGCCATACAAATTGAGAGAAACATAAATGTTATGGGTATGCCCTTAAATAAGCAAGTTATTACAAAGTTAGTTGATTATGAAAACACACAGTCTAAGGTAGCAAAGTTTAAAGATACCATAAAGAGTTTTAATTTTTTCCACCATTGAATACATATGTATCCACCCATATAATCAACATACCAAAATTTTTCCCTCATTCTAGTATGAACTGTTAGATAACAAAATAAAATGTGTTCCCATTATCTGGTCCTTTTCATGAGTTTTGGGGAAGTCTGGTCTAGCTAATAGGTAATCCAATATAGAAGAGTTAGTGGCTGAAAATAAGGAATGTCATATAGTGTAAAATTAGAAGAAGAGGATGAAGTCACAAATGAAGATGTGGTAAAAATAACTACACCTAAGGAAATAAATAAAAATAAGGGAAAATAGGTTTGGTTCCTATTGTCACTTTGATTTGCACCATTTGAGGAGGAGTTTTAGGTTTTCTCACCCAATTGACATAATGGGAAATATCTAAGGCTATGGATGGCCTATAACTAAATATAACTTCTAGAGAGGGATGTGTTAGTACTTTGGCATGTCAAGGTCAAATTAATATCCCTATCAATCAAAACTTTCCTAAAATTGTTCAATAGCCCTTTAAAGCTAGGAATTGTGGTCTAAAATCACTAATTTTTGTAAAAAAATGTCAAAAATGGATTGTAAATGGGTCATTATCATTTCAAAAGAGCATTGCCAAGTTCAAATATGCAGACAATCCATGCACATGGATTAATTTTTTAAAAATATAAACTTTTTGGGAGCTAAAAGTGGTTTTAGGACCTTAAATTTTGTACACAAGTTCATCATGTTTTGGATAAACTTTTGAAAAAATTTCATGTCCATTGGATGAGTGGAGATACTTTTTGTTTTGTAACAATCCTTAGCATGTCCGTTAGAGATCATCATTAGAGCAGACATCATTCTGGAGTTCCACAGAGGTTTTTAAGCCTAAGTAAAAGTTTAAATAGCATATAATGATGTTTTTAAATCATAATAAAACATTTAAAGAGTGTCAAAATTGTAAATTTTAAGAAAGCCATGCTCATACAAGCTTATGCAATCAAATAGGCATATAGGCCAAAAAGGGGTTTTTTGAATTTTCAAGAAAAATTTGCTTTCAGAGCATTTTGATAACATGGTATAGACACCATGATTATGTTTTTAGGCATTGAAAAGTAAGTTAAGAGTTATTTTCATTTTGGTAAAATTTTCACTTTTTACAATTCTAGTCACCCTTCGAAGCCTCCTATTCAGATGCTTGTATCTTTCACCACGTGTGGAGTTTGATATAATGATCTTAGTATGTTTTGAATAAAAATATATAATTATAATTAATGAGTAATTTAGAATATTTTAGGGGTTGTGATTTATGAATAATCATTAAGAGTGTAGGTAGCTTAGAATGTAGTCAAAACCCCACAGACATATTTCTCCACATGATAACTTTTCATATATTTGGAATGGGAATATAATATTTTTAAGGATGTTATGGAGGTAATTTTATACACATGAATATAAATATTTTGGTATTTGGAGGTTTTTACTTCATGAATCATCATTTTAAAGATTCAGTGTCAAAGCCCACTTAAACCCTCAAAAAACTAGTTTTACAAAAAGATGATTCTATTGACATCAAATAATCTTGGATCAACCTCAAACATTTTCAAATGTCAAGTAAACTTAGGGATGATTCCATAAATGTCAATTTTATGTATGGAGATGTAAAGAGAGGGAATAAATCATGTTTTTTAATGGAAAAAAACATGTAAAATTAAGGACAAGATAGTTCAATAGAATATATTAAATGGAGATAAAATACTAAGACCTGTTATTCATCCTAAAATTTTTATTAATTCAGAAAGCATCCCAAAAGTGTCCTAATCAGCTTGATCAAAATGGTCAGTCTGTGGGAAAATGGAACAAAATAGGCCTAGTCAACCCTGTTGACTGACTTGCGAAGGTTTTCACATCAAAATCACATATTTGATGATGAATAAAGTTGTTATAAGTCTAATTAAATTTTTAATATATTTCATGGCTTATTATTTCAAGTTTAATGGATTCCAAATGCAATAAGATAGGCTATTAGGCCTAATTGGCCTAGAAGGCCTAATTGTTCAATCAAACAAGTAAAGAATGGTGTTGAAAATCTATCAAATGAATTAATTTTGGAGTTACCACGTGCCATATATGATATTATTATGTATATTTATATCTTTTTTAAAATTTAAATGCTATTTTATGCAAGGAGGAGCCAAGTGGAGTTAACGAGCCTTGAACTTCTAATCAAAGCTTCAGTTGACTAGTTGACCAACATCATGAAATATTCCTTTTTTTATCAATTAAAGAATGATATTAAAATAATTCAAGATCAGTTCAAGTGGAGATAAACACCAAATAATGGAATTTATTACATTCAAAGAGAGTTGACCAAGTCAATGGGGCCCACCTTTTCTTGTTTTAATGCCAAAATGGATTTCTTGCAAAACAAGAAAATTAAAAGATTTTTGAATACTATTGTATTCATTTTTGAACTCAAAATATAATTGAGTTGTTATCAACATGGCCCCACCTATTTTCCATTCCAGAGTTTGAGAGTGCATACATGCTTTGAGAGGGAAAGCTAATATTGTAAAAAGGAGTTTTTTAAATATTATAAAAGGGAGTTAATTAAATAATTGTAAAGGGTTTTAGTTTTTATTTAATTAAAGAAGACTATTACTTATGTAAATCAACTCCACTTAGGCTTTTATTAGTCTTTAATACTTATACATTGGCTTTTCAAGCCATTATTTCATTAATTCTTGAAGTAGAGAAGAAATTGTAATTGACACCATTTTTTATCAAATAAAAGAAGATTTTTTTTGCATATAGTTTTGGATTAGAATAGAGTGTAATTTGACTATGTACCAGCATACAAGTGGCATCTACTTTCCATTTTTGCAGGTATTTTACACACCTATTGTGAAAATCTCATCCTCTACAGGTCATATAAAGAGATAAAAATAAAATTTTGCAATCTAAAATATTTTCAATCCTTCATCTGAAATATTTATGTTTAGGAAAAATCTGAAGAATTCTTATTGATTTATGTGTGCCTTAATTTCAATAGCTTTTAGAGAATACCAATCATTCAAGTGCATCAACCCTTTAATTAGGATTTTCTTTCTATTTTCCCTTCCCTTTTTCACCCCAAAAATCATAGTAGATTAGATTTAATTGATAAATCTTAAAGGAACTAGCCCTCTCTAGAGGTTCTTCTCAACACAGAGTCACCCATACTATAAAAAGTTCCCATTGTATCAACTGGAGTGAGGGTGTTCTTTGCACATCTTCAATCAAGGTGCACATTAGAGTGATAATAGTTTTTGGCATGCTTGGTGGGACACACATTATACATACTAGCCTTTGGAGGCATTCATAAGATCAGTGCAACTTTTAAGCATTCAATGCTAGTTCAGAAGACCAAGTATCATTTAAAATATTGACTAATTTTAAAACTTGGTTTATTAATGGTCTCAAATGACTTATTTTAGTATGGATCCATATAATCCTCACTATGATTAGTATGACCAAGTACACTATGATCCTCACCAAGAGTTTGAGGATCTATATTAGGCATATATGCAAGAGTACTACCCACAACCTCCTTATGAATCACCATTCCATCATAATACTACCCCTTAACAACCCTATCATGAGCCATCCTACCCATCTAGCCAACATAATCATGGCCATTTTGCAGCTACCCAATCCATACCAAAAATTAAATAAACTTTAGTGAGCCTTGAAAAGCATGCACGAAATTTATACTCACAGAGCTATTATGGTCAAGATACCCTTACTAACCAAATCCATTATGTGAGAGATTATTTGTAGTAAATAAGTGAGAAATGGGAACCTATTGAGAGGGAAAATTGGGGTAATCTCACTAGTGAAATGATGGTTGTAAGTGGTTACATTCAGAGAATTAAGGATAAACTAAAAGGCCTCAAATAACAATAGGTCCAATCTCACTCTTTTTATATGCCATCGATTTATCCTTAAGAGACCATTCCAAGAGCTCCTTTGAGTTTGCCAAATTCTTCATATGTTTCTCAAACTTTTCCTTCTTGGATATCTATTCAAGAGAACTATCAAAGAAAGAAAGAGATTGGTATGGGATAGCTTACTATTGAGACCACTTACCACCTTAAAGAGAATATATTCTAAGAGAATATTGACAAGCAGATCAGAGAGTTGGAGTTGAAGACAAGGAAAAAGGAGTAGAACCAGAATCAAAAGGTCAAAAAGGAGCCTCTATCTTTCCCATCTTGGAACCAAATCATGTAGTCAAGCCAATCTAAAGCTACTCAGGTACTTTCCCTCCCCCCTTAAGAATCTTACTCATTTCCATCTTGGAAATCCATACAAAGCAACATGTAGAAGAAGGAAGAAGAACATGAGATTGCAGATTCAAATGATTTTCAAGAAGAGTGTGTTGAGGATAATGAAAGTGTTCATGAAGAGGTTGAGGAAGCAAAGCTGCCATCTTATGAAGAGAATGAAGAAATAGATGTAATAATTGATCAAAATGATGAATTTTTTGGGTGACCAAAGTTTACCAATCAACTTCAAAGCTCATTAAAGGACTTGTTTGAATTTTTGAGAGTAGGATATGCCCTTCTCTAGGGGATTGTGATCTGGTTGTAGCTAAAAAGAATAACTTTGTCAAGCCAAATTAAGAGAAAGGAGTGGGCAGTCCTTCAATTCTACCACCTCAAGAGTTCATGGTGGACATGGACTTATTTTAGATATTTAGAATTGGATATCATCTTCTTGATAAGCCTACAAACATGGATATGCTTCTAAAAGGTATTACAAGTATATTTTATGTTTAGATTAGTCAACTAGATTATGAAGAAATGAAGCTTGACAAAGTAAAAGAGCCACCAAATGAGTATGTTTACATTAGAGGTTACTTTTCTCCTACTATTCCACATATGAGCATGCCAAAGGAGTTGGAAAATAAGTTTTTTGATTTCTCAACCACTAAGCATGCAAGGGAACATGTAGCACATCATTTTCCATCTTATTATAAAAGTGTGTTGAAGAACTTTCCTTTTGATCCAGGAGGACCAGCAAGTTGGAAGTTAGTTGGTACATAGACTAGTCATTATTTTATTCCTCTAAGTGCATATTCACACATGATTTTAGTGTTGTTTTTCCCTTTCCAAGTTGCTGTTGTTGTCTATTCCTCTAAGTGCATACGTGTACGTGTTTGTTATTATTTGTGTCAGTTGTCTTGTTGTGTATTTGTTTGCAAAAGATCTTCTAAAAATTAGTGTTTATCCAAGTCAATTTTATCTAGTGTTTTTGAGTTATTTGTCTAGAAAACTAGTCAACCCTTTAAATTCACCAATTTTTTTAGTAATTTGACCTATCAAGGCCAAATGACTACCCCTATCATTTGAAACTTTCCTAAATCTCACCAATATCCCTTTGCATCAAGTCAAACTAATCAATTATGGCCTAAAAACATTAATTTTAGTAAAAAACATAAAAATGGATTGTAAATGGGTCATTATGACTTCAAAAGAGCATTTTCAAGTTCAAATATGTAGATAATCCATGCATAAGAATCAATTTTGAGAGAAAATTAAACTTTCTAGGAGTTACAGGTGGTTTTAGGACCTTAAATTTTGTACACAAGGTCATCATGACTTGAGGAACCTTTTGAAAGAGTTTCATGGCCATTGGATGAGTGGAGGTACTTGATATTTTGTAACAGTCCTCATCATGTCTATTGGAGATCACCATTAGAGCATGCATCATTCTAGAGTTATATAGAGTTTTATAAGTCTAGGTAAAAGTTTAAAAATCATGGGATGATATTTATACATTATAATAAAATCTTAAAAAAGTGTAAAAACTCCAAATTTTAACCAAATCATGCTTATACGAGTTTTTACAAGCAAATAGGCATATAAGCCAAAAGGGTTTTTTTTTAAAGAAAAATGTTCTTTTAGAGTGTTTTAATATCATGGTATAAACCCCATGATGATGTTTTCAGGAATTGGGAAGTAGGTTAATATTTATTTTCATTTTGGTAATTTTTTCACTTTTTGCAGTTTTAGGCACCCTTCCAAGCCTTTTGTTCAGATGCTCATATATTTCACCACATGTGGAGTTTAGATGAATTATATTAGTATTTTTATATGAACCCTATTTAATTATAACTCATGAACAATTGAAAATATTTTAAGTTATGTGCTTTATGAACAATCATTAAGAGTGTAGGCAGCCTGGAATATAGCCAAAACCCCACAGGTAGATTTCTCCATGTGGTAACTTTTAATATATTTAGAATGTGAACCAAATATTTTTATTTATGTTAAGGGGGTAAGTTTGATACATATAAATGGAAATATTTTTGGATTTGGAGGTCTGTACTTCATGAACCATCATTTTGAAAATTCATCTTCAAAGCTTGCCTAAACCCTCAAAAAACTAGTTTTTCAAAAATTTGATTTTATTGACATCAAATAATTTTGGATAAACCTATATTTTTTTTCAAATTTTAAGTACACTTAGAGAGTATTCCATTAATATTAATTTTATGCATGGAGATGTACAGATGAGGGTAGAAATCATGTTTTTTATGGAAAAAATATGTAAAATGAAGTACAAAATAGTTCAATGAAATAAAATCAATGAAGCTAAAATAATAAAAAAAATTATTCATCATAAAATTTTAATTTTCTTAGAAATAATCTTGGAAGTGTCCCAACCAACTTGATCAAAATGGCCAGTCTGCTAGAAAATGGTACAAAATGGGCCTAATCAATCTTGTTGACTAAATGGTGAAGGTTTTCACATCAAAATCACATTTTTGGTGATGAAGATTTTTTTTAAGTGTAATTTGTTGTTTTTTTATGTTTAATGGCTTCTTGTTTTAGGTTTAATGGGTTTCAAATGCACAGATTGGCTTTTAGGCCTATTTGGTCTAATAGGCCTAGTTGGTCAAATGGTCAACTTGAAGAATGGCATTAAAAATCTATAAAATTAATTAATTTTAAAGTTAAAACATTCCATATTTATGTTTTAAGTGTATATATCATTCTCAAGTCAATCCACAAGTTCCAATTCATGCAATTTGAGCTCAAGTTGAGTTAACTAGTCTTTAAGGGTCAAATCTCTTCAGTTGACTTTGGACTAGATCATGCTTTGCTTGCAAGGATGGACTTTCTTATGTTCCAAAACATTTTAAAACAATAATTGGAGTTTAATTTTGTATTTTGGTGTGGATTTTCATGTATAAAACATTTTTTTATTATCTATGGGCCCCACCACTTTCCTTCCATGCCAAAATTTGAAGATTATGTGAATTTTTATAAAGTTTGGGGATTTTGATGATTTATTTTAGTTTTGTAAAAGGATTAGGTCTTGAATTAACTAACCAAGACTAATGCTTCTCTAAATTAAATACAATTAGGATTTTATTAGTTTTTAAGACTTATATATTGGCTTTTCAAGCCATTATTGCATAATTCCTGGAGCTAAAGATGAAATTATAATTTGGACCATACATCAATAAAGGAGATTTTTATTTTACATATGAGTTTTGATAGAGAATAGAGTGTATTATAGCTATATACCAGAATATAAGTGGAATCTACTTACCCTTTTTTAGGTCCTTTCTACATCTACTATGAAAATCTCACCCTTTATAGGTCATTTGAAGAAATAGGAATTGAATTTTGCTTTCGAAAATCCTCTCAATCCTTCATCTAAAATACTAATATTTAGGGGAAATTTGAAGATTTCATGTTGATTTATATGTGTGCCTTAATTTCAATATCTTTTAGATAATACCAATCATTTAGGTGCATCACCCAATTAGATAGGATTTTCCATTTTAGTTTCCTTCTCCCTTTTCATCCCAAAAAATCAAAATAGTTTAATTTTTAGAGATAAATCTTAAGGGAACTAGCCCTCTCTAGAGGTTCTTCTTAGTATGAATTCACCCAAAATCTAATAAGATCTAATTTTATCAGCTAGAAGGAGGGTGTGTTTGTACATCTCCAAGCAGGATGCAATCCAGATTGATAATAGTTTTTGGTATGCTTGTTGGGACAAACTTGCAATACATCATCTTCAGATCCAATTTCTAGTACTCCTATGGCTCTCATCTCAAGGCAAAGGTATATTGTTTATCATAATTATAGTTATATTCATGAATTTATAGGCTATGTTATCCCACAAAGAATAATTCCATCATTCTTCTCCTTTTCATCATTTCTAGTATGATTCCCATGACCCATATCAACATACGAAGAGTATACAAAGCCTTAATAGTAGTATGAAATCTCATACCAGTCCTATAAGCATGATCCATATGAATCTCATCCTCATACATATGATCCTTACCCATTCCAAGAACAAATCACCCTTCCAAAACTCTGTAATTTTTCATGATGAGATAGAGGAAATGAGGAGGGTAAGCCAAATGATTGTTGAGGAGTTATCAGCTTACAAACAAGAGTTATTTGATAATAAATCTCAGTCTTAAACATCAATACCTCTCACTACCCCATATCAATATCCATGGATTTCAAGTTCATCTCAGCAATAAAATTTCCCAATCATGCCTCAAGATGCAATATTTACAATATCAGAAGCTCTTAAACCCAAGTTTCCAACTTGGAGTCAAATATAACAACCAAGCATAAGCTCAAATGATGAAATCAACCCTAAAGTTGTTGTTGACATTTAACCATTACCATTTCCCCATAAAAATACCAAATACTTTCCTTTATGGAAAGTAATTCAAGAAATAGTGTAGAGAGAGGAGGTGATAGTTGTTCAGGTTCAACAACCTCAGGAGCAAAATCAGGTACCTATGGCAAAACCATTGGATCTTTCTCATCTTATTAAATATTTTTAGGGATCTATTGTGCCTATCCTAGAGAAGGATCTTATATTTTTTGAAGAAAAAGAAGTTTCAGTCGATGTAGATGGAGATGAAAGAGTATTGCATGATCATAAGGAGGACATCATCATTGACACACTCAGTGTCAAAGATGACATTGATGAAGTCAAAGAGGTTGTTGTTATAATTGAAGATTAGCTGAGAGTAGATGATGAAATTCAAGAAGAAAATAATTTAATTGTTCAACTTGAAGGTGTTTTCCATGAGCTTATTGACCCAACAAGGGCTTCCATATATCATGAAGAACAAGAGCTTACAAAAGTGATAGGAAATAAGCACCAATTACCACAAGAAGTTGAAGATAATTTGCAGCCTTATGTTCCAATTGTGCTTTAAATTTAGGAAAACAAGTCTTTAGATTTGTGTGATATCTTTTTTTGAGGGTATTTTTTACTAGAATGTGGTCCATTATAGGATGAGAAGAGCGCTTTCACCAAGCAAGAAGTGGTTATTTCCTCAAAATATGACATGTTTGAACATCTCAAGCATAGTTATCAACCTCTCTCATCATAATCAGATGCTTATATACTTTTGGAAGATGAGTATGAACATAAATGGCCTCAAGATGTCACAAAATTAGATTCATCTCACTTAGAGTCAACCTTGCAGATATGACAAAGAAGATACAACATGCTAGTCTACATGATCAAGATGAACAATTGAAGATGTTCTTGCAAAGTACATGGATTTGGGAACATGATGATTAGGTCTTGGATACATACCTAAAATCAATGTACCTAAGGATGGAGGTTAGAATCCCAGATGTACCATCAAGAAGACATGATTGTCCAATTGCTCCTAGTTATAGAAAAGAGCTATCAAGAGATGGAAATATATTTCAAGATTATATGGGGCATCAAATAGCTTTCTTTTTTATCCAAGAGGACTAGCAAGGTGGAGGTTAGTTTATACACAATAGATTACCTTTAGTTTCATTCCTCTAAGTGATTTTATGCCCATGATTATATTATTTATTTTTCCTTTGTTGTTGTTGTTGTTGTTGTTGTTGCTGTTGTTGTTGTTGTTGTTGTTGTTATCCTTTCTTCTAAGTGCATACATGCACATGTTTGTTGTTGTTTGTGTCAATTTATTTTATTGTGTATTGGTTTATAAGATTTTTTTGTTTTAGTGTTTATCTTGGTACATCTAAGTTTGTCAATTTTAGCTAGTGTTTTTGATTTCTTTTATTAGCATGTTGGTCAATCCCTTAACCAAAATTATTAGTAATTTGGCATGTCAAGGTCAAATTAGTACCCCTATCAATTGAAACTTTCCTAAAACTATTCAATAGCCCTTTAAATCTATGAATTATGGCATAAAATAAATATTTTTGGTAAAAAATATCAAAAATGGATTGTAAATGGGTCATTATCATTTCAACAGAGCATTGCCAAGTTCAAATATGCAGACAATCCATGCACAGGGATCAATTTTGAGAGAAAATTAAACTTTCTAGGAGCTATAGGTTGTTTCAAGACCTAATTTTTTTTAAATATGGTAATAATTATTTGAATAACCTTTTTAAAAAATTTCATGGCCATTGGATGAGTGGAGATACTTTATTTTTTGTAACAGTCCTCAACATGTCCATTGGAGATCACCATTAGAGTAAACATCATTCTGGAGTGTCATAAAGGTTTCTAAGCCCAAGTAAAAGTTTAAAAATAATATTATTATGTTTTAAAATAATAATAATACCTTTAAATAGTGTTAAAAATCTAAATTTTAAGCAAACAGTGCTCATATAGGCTTATGCAATCAAATATGCATATAGGCCAAAAAGAGGGTTTTTTAATTTTTCAAGTAAAATGTGATTTAAAAGTGTTTTTATATCATGGTAAAGAAACCATGCTTATTTTTTCATGAATTGAGAAGTAGGTGAAGATTTATTTTCATTTTGGTGAAATTTTCATTTTTTACAATTCTAGGCACCCTTCCAAGCCTCCTATTCAGATGTTTGTATCTTTCACCACATGTCAAGTTTGATAGAATTATATTAGTATGTTTTGATTTAAAATATATAATTATAATTAATTAAAAATTTATACTATTTTATGGGATTTAATTTATGAACAATTGTTAAGAGTGTAGGTAGCTCAAAATGCAGTCAAAACCCCACAGATAGATTTCTCCACGTGATAAATTTTCATATATTTGGAATGGGAACCTGAAATTTTTAGGGATGTTATGGGGTTAAATTTTATAAACATAAATTTAAATATTTTTTTATTTGTATTTTTTTACTTCATGATTCATCATTTTGAATATTCAGCTTCAAAGCCCGCTTAAACACTCAAAAAAGTAGTTTTGAAAAAAGTTGATTCTATTGAAATAAAATAATCTTGGATAAACATAAAAAAAATTAAAATTTCAATTAAAATAATATAGGATTACATAAATGTTAATTTTATGTATGGATATGTATAGATGAGGGAATAAATTATGTTTTTTGCATAAAAAAGCATGTAAAATGAAGTACAAGATAATTCAATAAAATATAATAAATAAAGATAAAATCCTAAGAATTTTTATTCATCCTAAATTTTTTATTTTGTTATAAATCATCCTAGTAGTGTCCTAATCAGCTTGATCAAAATAGTTAGTTTGTAGGAAAATAAAGCAAAATAGGCCTAGTCAACCCTGTTGACTGAATGACAAAGGTTTTTGCATCAAAATCACATTTTTGATGATGAATAAAGTTGTTCCAGCTCTAATTTTTTTTTTCAGGTTTCATGGATTATTATTTCAGTTTTAATGGATTCCAAATGTAATAAGATAGGATATTAGGCCTAATTGGTCTAATAGGCCTAATTGGTGAATCAAACAAGTAAAGAATGGTGTTGAAAATATATTAAATGAATTAATTTTGATAGTACCACATTCCATATCTGATATTATTATGGATATTCATATATTTTTTAAATTTTAAATTCTATTATATGCAAGGAGGAGCCAAGTGGAGTTAACTAGCCTTGAACTTCCAATCAAAGCTTCAATTGACTAGTTGACCAACATCATGAAATATTACTTTGTTATCAATTAAAGAATGATATTAAAATACTTCAAGATCAGTTAAATTTGATAAAAACACCAAATATTTGCATTTATTACATGTAAGGAGAGTTGACCAAGTCAATGGGACCCACCTTTTCTTGTTTTAACACCAAAATGGATTTTTTGCAAAATAAGAAAATTAAAAGATTTTTGAAGACTATTGTATTCATTTTTGAAATCAAAATGTAATTGAGTTGTTATCAACATGAGCCCACCTATTTTCCATGCCAAATTTTGAGAGTGCATGTATGCTTTGAGAGGGAAAGCTAATATTATAAAAAAGAGTTTTCTAAATATTGTAAAAGGGAGTTGATTAAATAATTGTAAAAGGTTTTAGTCTTTATTTAATTAAAGAATATTATTACTTATGTAAATAAAATCCACTTAGAATTTTATTAGTTTTTATGACTCATATATTGTATTTTTAATCCATTATTATATTAATTCTTGAAGCAGAGAAGAAATTTTAGTTGACACTATTTTTTATCAAATAAAAGAATATTTTTTTATATATGGTTTTGGATCAGAATAGAGTGTAAATTAACTGTGTATCAACATACAAGTGGATTCTACTTTCATTTTTTGTAGGTTTTTTCCACACCTATTGTGAAAATCTCATCCTCTACAGGTCATTTAAAGAGATAAAACTAAAAAATTTCAATCCAAAATATTTTCAATCCTCTATCTAAAATATTTATGTTTAGGAGCAATCTAAATAATTCTTATTGATTTGTGTGCCTTAATTTCAATGGATTTCAGAGAATACCAATCATTCAGGGGCATCACCCCTTTAATTAGGATTTCCTTTCAATTTTCCCTTCCCCTTTTCACTCAAAAATCATATTATTTTAGATTTTATTGATAATTCTTAAGGGAACCAACCCTCTCTAGAGGTTGTTCTTGACACAGATTCACCCACACTTTGAGAAGTTCCCATTGTATCAAATGGAGTGAGGGTGTTCTTTGCACATCTTCAATTAGGGTACACTCCAGAGTGATAACAAGATGGTACCCTTGATGCTACCCCTATATTATCACTACACCTTCTCAAATTACAATGAAAAGGGATAAATAAAATTGAAAGAAAATAAAAAAGAGGTGATGCATTAAATGTAGGTTTCCTCCTATGATCTATGAGTTGATAACATTCTAATCACATAACTTCAAATATTTATTTAAAATAATTATTTCAATATGGAGGTTTTAGTTGATACATCAATTAAGAGTGGTAATTATTGACACCTAAAACTCTTGCTCTAGGTTAAACAACTTCCTATGGGAAGCTTTACAAATGTGGGATCGAGTGCGAGCTATAAAGTAACCTTCAGGATTTTATAAGTTGGCTCTTCATTCAAATTTGGGGTGAAAAGGGAAGAGATAAAAGTAAATAAAATTGAACATAAAACTAAGGTGATGCATTGAGAGATTTAAAACACTTAGACTATAATTTAATTAAATATATCAAACCCTTAAACACTACAAACCATAAAGGATCATCAAACATGAATTAAAATCTATAATGAAGTAAAGATTGATACTATAGAAGTAAAATAAAAGAGATAACATATAGAGATAATTTCCAATGAAAATTGACATATAATATCACATCCTCTTCATTTTTAGATGGAGAAATGAATACAAAAGGCCTCGAGGGCACATAAAAAATATCTAGTCACACTTATGAGGGGAACCTATTAAGGCTGAACAATGAGGAAATGCTAACTGCTATTACTCCTATTCTATTACAAATGGTACTACATAAAATAACTAAAATAAGAAAAATTATAAAAAATGCTTTCCAAAAGGAAAGAGCCAGAATATATAAGTGAGATGGCCTATCATGAGGATGACACCTATAAATGATGGTACTAACACCAATGATTATGCCATTACAATTAAAAGAGGAACATGGGCTCATGAGTGTAGTTAGCCTTTGGATCTCAAATATTGGATGGCCACTCTGCCTTGTTAAGGCTATAATGATTAAGAGGGATATATTGATACCATGCGGATAGACTTGTCTCTAACCAGCTGGTGGGTCGCCTTTAATATTCTCTAGCCAATGACATTGCTCCAAATCTTGATAGACCAAAACTACCTCTAGACAAGCATGGGGATGACATGTGTCGAGCTAGCACTCCACCAGAGAAAATGGGCACTTTCTTGGTAAGGCTGAGTATGGGAGTGCCACATGTTAAAGATGCATTCACCAAGTAAATGGCTCGATGGTCCCCATTTAATTAATGAATAGCTAGTAACACTACTTGGAGGTCTAACCCAAAAGTAAATGACTTTGAAGAGTGTGGGGCTAACATGTGTCAAGATAGCACTCCATGAGAGTGAAAGAACATCTTCAAGCTAGATAAGTGTTAGGATGCCACATGGAATAAGTAGATGAAGGGTGATACTTAGGAATTTTTTTGAAAAGGAGACCCAAGAAAAGAGGAGGCCAAAAGGAGAACTACTCAAAGGTTCTAAGGAGATGCTAGCTATACCAAGCAAGTCTAAAACAAAATATGAACTACTCCAAAATAACAAAATGTGGATTTCAATCCATAGTTTCTAAAAAATCATAGGGGTGTCTACCTATGGATGAGAGAACCAAAACTATGGTGCATAGACCAATCAAAGAAAAATTTCAAAATAGAAGGAAGGCTTGAGAACCTATAATTTTTGAAGAGCCACCTATAAAGGCATCCACTCTTCTTCCTTAGGCTAGGTATTCTTCCTGAGAGCCTCGAAGGCTCTATCTAGATCAATAATCTCCTTGAAGGAGATGTTTCTCAAACCCTGAACAACTTCTCATGTTTGGAATTCAAGTTGGGCAAGTGGCTAAAATATCTTCTCCACATTTAAGACACTAGGTGATTGCCTGAGAGCCATGAAAATAGTCTAGTTATTTTGATTTTATTCTAGCACTGATTTGATTCATTCCTCAAGTAAGATGTTATCTGATAAAAAAGGGGAGGGGAGCCCTAGTTATACTAGTTGTTCAATATGCCTCTACCTATCTTGGACTACTTACTCTAAGGCATTTACGAATGACTTGCACTTTTTAGCTACCTTGTTGTAGCCTAGAAACTCATTGACCTTTACCACTACTTGTTTATGATTGGCCACCCTTGTTGCCTATAGTGGTTCATCCAAATCACTTTAGAGATTTTAGATGAGGAGATGGGAATCTAAGACCTTGGGTTCCATGAAGGTGATATCCTAATCAATGGACATGCTCACTTGTGAGCTTAGATTCTATGAATTCATGATGAAGGTGAGGGTTAGCTTCAGGTTTGTGATTGTGCCCTTGATCCTTTCCTAGTAAGATTTGTATAGTTGTTAGACCATAGGGAGGATTTTTGTGGTCTACTAACTAGTGTTAAGGTCATTCTTTAGTTTCTTAATTTATTGGTCTTTAACTAAGGATTCTTACTTACATGTTATTATAATTATTGAAATTCCTAATTGTAATCTAAGATTTATTGGTAGGTCTATGCCAATTTAGTCTATTTTTCTTGTATCTTGGTTTCTATGGCCACTCATAGGTTGAATTCCACCTAGAACCTCTCACTAGAGACATGGATCTGAAGGTTAGACCTTACTATATTGAGCTTTATATCCTTGGACTTAGCCTCAACATTGAGGAAATCAATTGTAGCCTTTACCTTGGTGAGTTATAGCTTGGTCTTTTCTAATTACTAGGTCACCTTGATGTAGTTTGTGGTTACAAACTTTTACATTTACTCCATCAGATCAACCATTTTAGTGGGCCTGACCTAGCTTAGATTGAGGCTAACAATTTGTATGGCATAGTCCCCTAGCTACATCTATTCTTGGGGCTTGACTACTCAAAGGAGTAGATGAACAATCATAAGGGATTTTTGTGTAAGGTAATAGAATAACCACATGTGGGTCTGTGTAGGGGCCCTAGACTACTTTCCCCTTTTCTTCTCCATTCAAGAATTGTGAGCCTTCCTTGTTGATTCCACCTACTGATGGTACTAATCTAGTGATTGAATGTTATCCCTTACAAAGGGGATTCCCTATGATAACATGAATGGGATGGTTACTTTTTACTTTGAAGTATTAGACCTTTTCCCTATGGAGGTGAGTTAATGGAGGGTGAGGGTATACAAAGAGAAAAGTGGGAGCCCATGGGGTAAGGTGAATGGTGATAGTGACATGATGTAGGATGAGGTGGTTGATGAAGGTAAAGGGGTTAGGAGAGGCATGTGAGAAGAGATTAGGACAACAAGAGAAAGTAGTGAGAGTTTGATAGTGGGCTAAGTAGGTGAAGAAAAGAGAGGGGCCAATGAAGTAACTAGATAGGTGGTAGAGAGTACCATAACTTGAGGTAAGATTATGGATGAAGATGTGGATGTAGTGAGGGAATCCAAGGTGGAAATAAGGGGATCTACCAAGAAAATATTCTTCTACACTAATGCTAGTGGAGGTCTAGATTTGGGTGCCTCAAGCTATTTATACTAAAGTGAACTAGTCATAAGGTATTTAGAGGGGGTTTATTGCTTTTGTAGAGCTATGGGATATGGGAATAAGGGAGGTAGCCAAGTTGAGGGATTATGAATCTCTAAGACCTTGGCCTCCTTTTTCTATGTTGTAACTATCGCTTGCTACCTAGGGGCATCTCTTTCTTCTTCTTCTTCTTCATCTCCTCCTACTACTATCTTAGGGGAGGATTATGCTTCTACTAAACCCTCCTCTAGATGATACTCATCCTAAAGCTACTCAAAAGTCTCATCCATGTCTTTAGCTACATAGTTGGAGTATGGATTAGTGATCTCATACCAGTATTTTGTGAAGGCATCTATTTTTTCTTCACTCCAACTCCACTGGGTGAGTTACTTCTTCATCCCCTTTGATAATTTTTAAGATAGGTCATATTACTAGACCACATCATAGAAGGACTCCCATGGTTTGATGTAATCCAATGATATCTATGATATATCCACATAATTTTGGAGGATGTCCTCTGTGGGTGACCTACTCTATTCTAGATATGGTCAGTTCTAATGCTTGGGAATGCTGGCAGTCTTCAAGGATGCTATGAATCTATTTAGATCATAATTAAATTTATCATTTATTAAATTTGGTCCAAGATATACTAATTTATCCATGAGTAGGCATCCTTTCCTCCTCTTTACCATCATGATGTCATTTCTTGTGAAAGGGACATCATATAGAACCTTCTTCTTCCCTACTCCATAAACAGATTCCATCGCATCAAGCTAGAAATCCAACTCTAAGGCCAAGGTTTTATCTATTAACATATGTAGGATTCAAAAGTGTTCTCCTTATAAATTATGTATTTAGATGAATGTAAAATGGGTTCTCTAGAACTAGTCAACTAGGACCTTGCTCTTGGTGAGCCATGAACATTGCTTGTGCATCATTATGAATGTAAGGGAATCTATGTTGAAGTTGATGAGAAATAGACACATAAAGAGCTTTAATAACTCTTATTAGTCCCGAATGATAGATAGGATGTGGGTCTATATAGTTATTGGGGTCACCAAATTAGGGAAAGCATCCATGTCATAGGAATTTAGATTAAGGTATGAAGAGAAGAACTAGGAATGTTGGTATATAATGAGATACAAGAGGAAGGATGACTACCGAAAGGTACCCACCATAAAAAAATTATCTATCTCATCCCTCATAGAGGTGATGATGAACTATACAAAATACATCTTAAACACCTATCCCTTTTCCATCATGGTCATGAGGAAGAGTGCCTCTAACTAAAAGTCATCAACGTTGACATCAGAGTCCATCCTCAAGATGAAGGCCAACATGGAAAGAGTATCTTTCAAGTACTATGAGGGGAAGCTCACCAAGGGGATGGGTAGAGGAGGCATATTCATGATATTTCTTTTGAGGATAAATGTAAGGAAGTGCACCTTATCTTGGACTCAAGATTCCTAGACACTCTAAAGGCTCTCTATATTGTAGATATCAACCTTGGGTCTCTTAGGAGATAGAGCATATCCTTGGTGTTGTTTGCACTAATTTTCACCCCTAGATGGGCATTACTAGTAATTATGCTAGTGCTACCATCATATATTTCCATGTAGAGGTAAATGATCACTGGGCATGGATGAACATAAGGCACCATGTTCTATGCCAATGTATAGTCCCACATCTTGCATCCAAAAGAATCATACTCTTCCCTTAAAACCCTTTTGAGCATTCAGGTGTGGGTGCCTTATCTCAATTTTTTTGGATTTCTAGATAGCTTAGGATCAAAGATATCATCTATAAATTTAGTGACTAATATTTTGTCCTTGTAGTTTCCTTTGGGTGCCTTCTTAATGTTTGAGTGTCTTTTTTTCCTGAGTGGGAGCAAAAGTATAGGATTTGATCACAACATATTTAGGGGGAAGGTCTACCCTGCTACCTAACTCATGGGTTCTTTATCCTATGGGATGCTTATTTATTATTTATGAAGATGTAGGATCCTCCATTGTTGAGATTTTTTTTCTCAACCCACTCTCTATCTTATGGGATGTACTGAATCAATGGTTCTTTACCCACCTTTTGATTTGACTTTAGTCTCAACTCTTTCTTTTCTTTTAAATTTCTTAATTCTCTTTATGATCTCAATATGTTAAGTGTTTGGCTTAGATTAAGTGAGGGTACTTATACACTGATGTTACTAGGTGGGATAATTATATAAAATTTGAAATCGAGCATCCTATAAATGATAAGGATGACACATATGCTTGAAGATGTACTTGCAAGAGATTTTTAGTGATCATTATGGGGATTTATGAAAAATGGAATATCTAACATTAATTATGTAAGGTGGGTAGATAACCATCTTTGAAAGAATGTTTTTGATAATTTGGGAGGACTCAGGTGGGGATGCGTGGTATATAGATAAGCCACTTATTATAATGGCACTTATTTAAAGGAAAAGGCATGGAAAGGGAAATAAAACTAAGTTAAACACCAATAAAGGAAAGAAAACACACAAATAGGAAGGGAAACTAGCTAATTATATACAAGGGGGAGGAAGGAAAGTTAGCTAAAATGTTTCAAATTGATCCCATTAATAGGGATCTCTAATGCATTGACATGTTATCTTATAACTCAAAATAATTCCTAAACCTACTACCATTGATGCAAAATTGTCTTCTCTAAGGAGAATCAAACTTCATGTGATGGCCTGGCTTTGTGGTCCTCTAATCATATTTGATAACTAAATCCCTAGGTTTGAATCTTGGGTTTGATGAATTCTTATTGAACCACCACTTGACTACTTGTTTCTAGATGGTTTTTCGTCACTTTCCTATTCCCTCACTTATTGACACCTAAGTAGTTATATGAGCCTAACCTCCATTGCTCCATTTTACACAATATCAATAGCTTTCAAAAGTTATAATGTAGGGATTTCCAATGACACCAACATGATTACCTATTTCCCATATACAATTTCATATGGGGGGGTTTAGGATCTATTTATGAGTGATGTATTCCACTCATAGGGCCATTCTCATGTTCATGTGCCACTCCCCTTTGCTACTCAGAGCCCATCTTTTTAATTAGTCTTATCAGATTCTTATTTGTTGACTCTATCAACTTGTTCCCTTTTAGGTGGTAATTCGATGAATCTTTTAAAAATATACCATTCTAGAGCATGAACTTAAAAATTTTATACCCAATGAAGGATTTTTTGTTATTAGAGATGATTATCTTAGGCAAGCCAAACCTAGTCACGAGCTCTTCTAAAAAGTGAAGAATCATATTCTCGATCACCTCTTTCAGTGGGATTGATTTGATCCATCATGTGAATTAATCAATGGCTATCAATATCCACTTTTTATTAACATTTTGTATATGATTTATCATCCCAATGAATTCTAATCCCTACTGTGTAAAGGGTTCATTGATCATAATTGGGTTTAATAACATGGATAAATTCTTCCTTTTCCCTATAAAGAATTGGCATTTTTGGCATTTTTGACTACCTTATAGAAGTATATAAACATGGTTAGCCAGTAATATCCCATGTACATGATATTTTTCATAGTGAAGTGATCACCTGTGGGAATGAATTGCATGTCTTAGAGATTATTCTCAACCTGGTGTTTCTCGACACATCAAAGTAAGTCTCCATCAAAGTTCATTTTTAATAAGACTCCTTGGACCAAAGTGTATATAGACCCTTAAATTATTTAGAAACACATTTTATGTGTGAGAAGGATGTCTAGATACCAACCAATTATCATGAAGTGAATTTGATTGGTCACCCAAGATCCATCAGTCTCAAATTGATTAAACAAGACTACTTTTAGTGTGTCTTGTTCCTTTAGTAGGACATATATGCATTGGGATAGATACTCATAGATTCCTCTTACTCTAATCACCTTTATTTTCCCTACTTTAATTTCATACTCTAGGATATTGGTGATCAAATTGGCTCATTTTTTTGTGATCTCTCCTTCCATGATGTATTCATGAATGCTAGAGTGCACCACATACACCATAATCGTGTTGCCTTTAATAAGGTGCATAAATGTTTTGAGGCCCTTGACTATGGTGAAAGCCTATATTTATATGAAATTATATTTCAATTCATACCCATGCAATGTTCTTGATTAGAATGCGATTGGGTGCTCATTTCTTCTTTCCTTTTCCTTTTGAGTTAACATAATTGCTAGGCTATGCTCACTCTTATAGACATACATAATGAAGTCTTTGAAAAAGTTAGGGTTAACTAGTACATGCATGGTAGAAATCACATCCTTGATTTTATCAAAGGATAATATTCCATTGGGATTCCAATTGAAATCATGGTCCTTCTTCAATATTAGGGTGATTGGTCTTACCAATCTTACAAAATCAGATATAAACATGTTGATGAAATTAATATTTCTAAGGAAAGATTGAACTCCCTTCTTATATACTAGCAAGGCTAAGTCTTAGATGGTATTTATTCTCTTTAGATAGATGATAATCCCTTATTTGGATAATATATACCCAATCATCTTGCCTTGTAAGACTCTAAAGACACATTTTTTGGGGTTGAGAGACACCCTAACTTCTTGACACTTTTGGAAAACCTTCTCCAAATGGTCAAAGTGGTCCTCCTTATTCTTAAAAAACATAGTGAGGTGATATAGATAGATAAAGATGATCTTATTGATTATCCCTTTGAATTTCATTTCCATTTCTTGCTAAAATGTCACCCTAGCATTAGAGAGGCCAAAAGGCATCTTTACATATGTGAAGGTTCCCCACTTCATGGTGAAGGTGGTCTTGTGCTGGTCTTTTTCATTCACCCATACCTAGTTGTACCTAGAGAATCCATCTAGCAGAGAAAACATCTCTACACCCACTACTATCTAAAGTATTTGTTACATAGAGGGAAGGGGGTAATAGTACTTCAAGGATGCCTTATTTAGGTCCTAAAAATCTATGTATAGTTAGATCTCTCCACTCTTATTTCACATATGAACTAGGTTGGACACCCAAGTCAAATGCTTAATTGGGTATATAATCTTAGAGTCAGTGAGTTTCTTAAGCTCTTGGGCCATCAAGGATTTGATCTTTAAGTTTACTAGCCTTTGATTCTACCAAATTATTTTGGCATCTTCCACCAAGTCCTTAGTGTGTTGAATAACCTCATAGTCATATCTCTTTCATGCGATGATTCCTTTGTATTTATCACAAAAATAAACCAACCACTCTTTATCTCTCTAGGGGATTTTTTTCCAACCTTTAGCTTCCTTCCACCTTCAACATCGAGTTTGGAGTAATCACCCTTATTTACAATAAAATTTTTCTTGTCATTTCTTGCATCATTAGAATAAAAAATATTCTCTAGGGTGATGAGGCCTTTTGGAAACTTGTTGGTCTTTAACTACATGATTTGGTCCCCATAAGATACTTTGATCTTTGTCTATAATTGTTCTACAAATTTTCAAGATTGTTAGAGGAATATGGTAATCTGAGCATCATTCTCAAACACCTACTAGTTTTGGTTATTTTCTAGGATAACAAGCCTAATGATTATATACATTACCTACTCATTTGTGAACAAGTCTATCACTAGGTCAAATTGGGAACTAATCATTTCCATTCTATCAACCTCCATATTTTTGGTCCTTGGGATGATTTAAATTTTTAAGGATTTGAAGGATTTAATTAGATCCCATATATGGTGGTGGTAATATCTCATGTGCACATTCATTACAGACACTACCCCCTTACCTACTTTACTACTAATTTGGAATCATCGAATACCTTCAGCTGCTTGATTCTGATCGACTTGGCAAGGTTGTGGACATGGACTAACACTTTGTATTTGGCCTCCTTATTTATATAGGAAAATTAAAATCAAAAGGATTAGAGGGTCTCTCTTTTGGAAGGAGATGTTAGTCAGATGTTGGATCGGATCTGGTGTTGCATTTCACACCATCAAAATATAGAGTCTATAATATTGATTCATCTTCAAGCCCTTTGCTATGATCTCCTTTATTATTTATGACCTCAGGAATGGCCTAGTCTTCATCATGGATGACGTAGGTTCCAAGGCTAGTGGAATTAAAGTTTATGAATGGGTTATTTTTAATGAACTCATTGACAAGGGTTTCCTCCTCTAGAATTTTTGTGTCTATTACCTCTTCTCCATCAAGCATCTCCATGTAGTATGTATCCATTATTGATAAGGAGGTGTGCATTATTTCTAAATTCATCATAACTTCATCCACTATGTGTTCTAGGTGAAGTGGTTTAGACAACACTTTCAAATTTGAACCATATTTGGTCCTCAAGATCAGATGGGACCAGTCTAATGATAAATACCTACCTATCTTGGTGGTGAAGTCCCTTGACAAACATAGCCCAAAGAAAAGTAGGATGTTTATCACTATAATGTCCTACAATATAGTAATGCTAAGAGAAAAATATAATGTGAGGAGGAGATCCTTGATGATCCCTAAGATTTGAAACTTCTTCCCATCCAGCTACATCACTCCTTTATTCAATGGCTCATACTTCAATTCTAGTGCATATAATATTTGTTTAGGCATCACCATCATGCTTGCACCTGAATCAATCATGGAGTTGTGCAATAATTTCTTCCTCACAATCAACATCAGATAGAATGGGGTAGGTTTTTCTTTGCTTACCCCTTTTTTGATATTGGTTTATGTGGAGGGAATCTATGTTTATGCACTCATGCTATCTTACTTCCCCTTTGTCCTTATAGGTTCCATAGTCAGCTTTCCTTATACATGCTTTTATTGATTCTTCAAGGCTTTTTTATTATAGACTTCTATTCAAGAATCGATAAGACATCTTAGAGGGAGATGTTGGCTAGGAACCTATTCAACTTCTCCATTACATTATATTAACCTTGAGGTGAGACCCCAAGATCTTTTTCTTTATTTTGTACTACCTCACTCCACTTTGGGTATGCTAGAGGCGAGGGCTGAAGTGTTGGGCCTTTATCAAAGGTTACTTTGGGCCTTGTGGTGACTTCAGGGCTTTCAACTAATTTTTTCTTTGAGTGAGTGTAGTAGTTTAACTAAACTTGTGGGTATCTATACATACAAACTTCACTTGTGTATATTGCATCTTCATCCTTGACCCAAGAGAATAGTGCATGTTTTGGGGATATTTATTCTTCTTATTCTGGGGATATCCCCTGTTTTATGCCATCAAGACTATGTTCTTAATCCTTGGATACCAGTATGTGTGGGATGAATCAGGGGTATTCTTATCATTGATGTTTGAAAACTTTATACTATAGGTTTCCCCTTGGATAGTTTTGGGTTCCATGAGCATCATTTAAAGGGAAACACCATGAGTTAGATTCATTCACCAAGTTGTTTTGGCCAGCAACTAGCTCTTTGTTTGTATTAAGCACTACCATATGCAAGGGGTTTGGTACTATGATTACTTAGTTTATGGGCCATGTTTCATGGTTTGGAACTTGATAATTTGGAGTTTGATGGTTTGACCTTTATCTCTCTTGGTACTAGTTTTATTGGTATGGATCTCTCCTTTCTTGGTAATTAATGAAAGGGGGATTTGGAGGCATATCCTGCTACTTTTTGATGTTGGTTATCTCATTATAGAAGTTCTATAAGATAATCTTCATATCATTCATCTCCATGGCTAGGGTGGATTGAGTAGATGTGCTTTACTAAGTGGGTAGATAAACATACATAGACTAAGGGTTCCTGAGGTACTTGGGGCTTATTTTGTGGGGACATTGATATCTTTGGGAACATTGACATTAGTGGACATAGAGGTAGCTTTCCTGCATCTATCAAATTATTCTCATCCCTTATTATTAGATCATAAGTATTCAACAATGTTTAGCCTTCAATTAATTGAATCATAATCACAATATCTAAATTAAAGGCCTTGTGATAGAACATAATATCCATGCATATGGGTAGTCAAGCTACTATTGGGATCCTTTGTTAGGTCTTTTCAAACCTGGTGTTGAAGTTGATAATGGCTTCTTGTTGTTATATTTATGGTTATTATTTGATTTAATATAGATGATCGGTCTTCTTTCTCATTAAATTTATTAAAGAATTTGTCACCCAAGTCATCCTAGGTGCTTATGGAGTTGACTGGAAAATATTGGTACCTATCAAGAGCCCATATTTTTAAATATGATACTAGTAGCCTCAAGGCTAAATTTTTCATGGTGACATAGTGCATAATACACATGTTTGAAACATCTTGGATATGTTACACTATGGTCTTAAAATCCTCTCTTGAGAAATTAAGAAGCACCTTCAAGGTGTTCACAGGAATGGGGTCCCATATATCTAGCAGTGCGAGTGGGATAAGTGGGCTATTACTATTCCATGATATAAAGTTCCTCAATGGGACTTGAATATCCATTTATTGTTGCTAAGAAGTGATAAACCCTATGTTATTTTTATGAGTTAGAGCTCTTAGAGGTGGTGTTATCAAGCTCAGATTATTTACTATTTATGACATTGTAATAGGCCTTTGGCTCATAAATTTGGACTCTTGATTGATCAAACTAGTAGATCCCATCCCACTGGGTGTGCCAAGAAATAAAAATTGTTGACACCTAAAACTCTTTATCTAGGTTTAAAAACCTCCTATGGGAAGCTTTACAGATGTGGGATTGAGCGTGAGTTGTTAAGCAACCTTAGATAGTTTAGAAGATGGCTCTTTGTTCAAAGTTGGGGGTGAAAAGGGGAGAGAAAAATATAAATAAAATTGAACATAAAACTAACTAAGGTGATGCACTGAGATATTTAAAACACTTACACTATAATTGCATAAAATATATCAAACCCTTAAACACTATAGACCATAAAGGAGTATAAATCATGAATTAAGATCTACAATGAAAATAAATATTGATACTATAGAAGAAAAAGAAAAGAGATAATAGATAGAGATAATTTCCCATGTAAATTAACACAAAATATCACATCTTCTTCATTGTTAGATGGAGAAATGAATACTGAAGGCCTCAAGGTCACATACAAAATTTATAGTCACACCTGTGAGGGGCACCTATTAAGGTCTAAAAATGAGGAAATGTTAACTGCTATTAATTCCTATTCTATTACAAATGGTGATACACAAAATAAATAATATAAGCAAAATGGTAACTAGCCCTTTCCAAAAGGAAAGAGCCTAGAATGTATAGGAGAGATGGCCTCTTATGAGGATGACACTTGGAAATCCTAACACTCACACCAATGATGATGTCATTTCAACTTAAAGAACTTAGGCTCATGAGTGCAGTTAGCCTCTAAATTCAAAATATTATGTGGCCACTCTACCTTGTTAAGGCTATAATGCTTAAGAGGGATGTAGTGATACCATGTGGATAAGATTATCTCTAACCAACTAGTGGGTCCCCTCTAATATTATATATCCCATGGCACTACTCTGAATCTTGATAGACTAAAACTACCCCTAGATAAGTGTGAGGATGATATCTATAGAGCTGGTACTCCACTAGAGAAAATGGGTACTTCCTTAACAAGGCTAAGTATGAGGGCACCATGTATTGAAGACATGTTCACCAAGTAAATATCTTGGTGGTATTTTTTTATTTACTAACTAGACAATATCACTGCTTATAGGTCTGACCCAAAAGGAAAAGGCTTTGAAAAGCATGAGGCTACGACGTGTCAAGTTAGCACTTTATAGGAGTGAAACAAGAGCCTCTTCAAGCTAGATAAGTGTTAGGATACCACATGGAAGAAGTATATGGAGGATGATACTTAGGAAAAAATTTGAAAGAGTGCCCCAAGAAAGGGGGAGGATGAAAGGAGAACTATCAGAAGGTGTTGAGGAGCTGCTGGCTATGTCGAGTGAGTCTAAAATAAAATATGAACCACTTCAAAATAATAAAATGTGGATTTCAATCCATAGTAATCAAGAGGCCTAAAATGAATAAATAATTAGATTTTACCACACTTAACATTTTAATAATCACTTAATACATACCATATGATCTATAAAGAGATAACTTACTCATAAATTGGCAAGAATGAAGAGGAAAAATGCAAGAAGAATGAACATCAACACTTTTATTCATCAACAATTCATCATGAGTACACTAAGTATGAGATGAAGAAGGAAAAATAAGTTTGAATTCACTTCAAAATCAACAATAAAGTCTCAATTTTAATAAGACTTCACCATACTAACTTGGAGGATCCTTTACAATGTCATTCAATGCCAAATTTATAGAAAAAGGGGAGAGAGGGGGGAAGAGTGTGGAGAAAGTCCATCATGAATGTCATCTATCACAAAATTAGTTAAAATAATAAAAAAAGGTAGATAAACAATCTTATCATTTTTATTGAACACGTGTTACCTTAGCCTAATGATGACCTCATGAGAGGTGTCGTAGAAGTGGTTTTTCATCTTCTATGACTCATCTTTCTTCACTTGAAACTGCCCTTTTTTAAAGGTGAAGTTATAAATTATTAGTTTGACACATCACCTACTTATCCTTATTATAATATTTATATTCCATCCTTAGCTCTTAAAAGACATATCCTATAATAGTGATAATGAGATTAAAGCTTTAAACCTCTTCAATTTTAGCTCTATCATTATAAACTATAATAACTTCTCTCATGTAAGGTGATGAAGGTAAACCTATCTCTCATTAAAAGTCTGATTTGTATTTGAATATTATCTCAATAATATTATAACTAAAGGAGGGGTAAAATTTTTATTAAAGACAAAACAAGAAACAAAGAGAATTATAGAGCTTTATCCTGGTCAACAAGTTGAACCAACTTCTAAGATAAATTCAAGGGAAGCATCGTATGATCAAAAATGTTCCAAGGTGGCCCATGCTCGGAGGCCCATTTGGCCAAGCAATCAGCCACACCATTCCACTCGTGAGGAATATGCATAAAAGACACAGAATCCAAGGAAGTACATAGCTAAAGGATCTATTAAACAACCACAACCAAATGCCAATCCATAGTCTCAAAGTTCTATTTATTCAATAGATTGACAACCACCTGCAAGTTAGTCTTGCAAATAATTATGTGCCAGCCTCGTTGACAACACTATTGTACTACAACCAAGATAGCCAGAGCTTCCATGAGGTTATTAATATGGTAGCCCTTGTAAATAGAAAATAAAAACTGAATATCACTAGAACTATCACGCCCAACACCCCCAATACCAGTTAACCCTATATTTCCTTGAGAAGAACCATCAGTGTTGATTTTAATAACTCTAGCTGTAGGAGGAGTCTAATGCCCCACATGATTGATAGGATGCAAGTGCTACCTAGTGCCATTCACTGAGCGAGTGTGGGGAGCAAAGGGAGTGTCACTAGGAGGAGCAAAGGAAAAGTGTGAGTAAATACTAGCATCTACAGGGTCCAAGCCAACAACAAAGTCACATTTAGCTTGGAGAGTTTCATGAAGAGAATTAATAATTTGCCCCCATAGGAACCTGAGCTCAAAGTGCACATCATGAAAGATCCTCTGGTTCCTCTAAAGCCATATATGCCACAAAATAAGGGAAGGACCAATGGACCAGGAAACCTAAAGAAAAGAAGCCTTAGAAGGAGGGTGGCCCAAATGATCCCAAAATTTAGATAGAGAGGAAACATGCCAGCATGAGTAGCCCCACACACTCCACCAAAGGTGCCAAATCTATTTGGCAAAAGGGCACTGGAAGAAAAGGTGAGAAATAGTCTCTTCACTAATGCAGCATAAAACACATATAGAAGGCCCCTAGAAGCCTCGTTTAAAGAGATTTTCCCAAGTAAGACACCTATTGTAAACTAGAACCTAGAGGAAAAAATTACACTTAGGCCATGAAAAATGATTCCAAACTTTCTTTCACCAAGAGATCTCCACTTCACCAAAAAGTTGCTTTGTCAATGCAAGGTACGCAAAAGAAACAAAATAATTCCTAGAAGAAGCACCTCCCCAAGCCAAAACATCACGTTCATGCAAAGAGGTACATCCTGTAGAAGCCAAAATATGAGATAACTCCAGTCGATCCCCTAAAGAACCACCTGGTGGCCAATCTGAAGAATTCTTCCATCGATAACCCACAGCCATGCCCAGGTTAAAGGCCTCCTTATAATGAGCCACTGTATTCCACCCAATAGAAAGGAAAGATTTAAAAAGAGACTACAAGTGTGGATGAGAGGATAAGAGAGGAAGAGACCCATCCCAAGAGTCACTCCAAAAGAGGGCCACTGTGCCACTATTGCAGATCCAAAAGAGGCTGTGTTTCAAAAGATGAGTACCAAGCTTGAGGGTATTCCACACCATATAACCTATTCCCTCAAGAGGAAGCCTAGAAATATCAGAGGGATCAACTCTAGGATAATACTTGTATGATAGGATACAGGCCCAAAGGTGAGATTGACTAGAGCACTAGTGCCAATAGAGTTTGGCAGCAAGAGCTTGACTGCACAAGATAGCAGAGTGCAGGCCAAGGCCTCCTTCCTTTTTTGGTCAACAAATAGTATCCCAATTAATAAGGCCCCATTTGGTATTTTTCAGGTTACCACTCTAAAGAAATTGGTGAGAAAGAGCATCAAATTCCTTAAGAAAATACATCGGGGCAGCCTGAACCATACTATGATATATGGGAAGGGCTTGAATCACAGATTGTAGAAGTGTCACCCTGCCAGTAGTAGAGAGCCACCTATGAGTCCAATGATTAAATTTTTGTCTTAGTTTGTTGAGCACATTCTACCAGAAAAGCCTAGGCTATCTTCCCACCATAATAGGAACCCCAAGTAAGTCAGAGGGAGAGATTGAATCTAAAACCTCAGGATAGTAGTAATCCTCCACTAGATAAGCTTAGGAGTGTTGAAGAAAAAAATAGAGGACTTGTGATCATGAATTTTTTTCCCAAAAGCAGCCAAATAAGTGTCTAGGGTGAGCTGAAAAGATTCAGCTTCATGAATTTGAGCTCTCCTTACAAGGGTTGTATCATCAACAAACTGGAGGTGGGACAAAGTGGGTAATCCATTCCCCCATTGCCATCCATGAAGCATATTCTAAGATACACAAAACTTGATAAGTCAACCAAGTCCCTCATCCAAAATGATAAACAAATAAGGAGAGAGTGGATATCCTTAGCGAAGACCTCTAGAAGTGCCAAAAAGCTCTGAGGGTTCACCATTAATAAGGACCGAGAAGGAAGGAGTAGTAACACAGCTCAAAACCCAGCGAACCCAATCCTGATTAAAGCCAAAAGCTAGAAGAACTTTGTGCAAGAAACCCCAATTGACTCTGTCATAAGCCTTAGCCATATCAAGCTTAATGAACATGGCACACTCCTGGGAAGTACTCATAGAGTGAATAGATTTAGAAGTAATAACCACCCCATCCAAAATTTGTTTGCCTTCAACAAAACTCCCTTGTTCCTCTGAGATAACCATGGGAAGACAAACTTTAAGCATCTCTGCAAGGAGCTTAGTAATGATTTTATAGACCACAATACAAGGAGTAATGGGCCTAAAAAAGTCAAGCTGATTAGCCTATTCCTTCTTCAGAATAAGGACTAAGAAAGTAGCATTTAATGCCTAGATCATTTCTTTGTTGGAATAAGACTCCTGAACCACATCCAAAAGATCATGATTGATAATATCCCATAAATCTTGAAAGAATTCAATAGGGAAACCATCAAGCCCTGAAGCTTTGCCTTTACGCAAGCTGAAGACCACCCCCTACAATTCTAACATACCAATTAGCCGCATAAGAGAGTCATTCATTTTTGGTGTCACAACAAAGGGAATACAAGATAAAACTATGTTCTTAGCAAGCTCAGCTAGGGGTAGATCATTAGAAAAGAGAGCAGAGTAAAACCAAATAGCTTCCCTGGATATAGCTTGAGAGGAGGTCAAACGTGTCCCATTCGAAGTAACAAGAGAAGAAATGAAAATCCTATTACATCAAGCCTACACAGAATTATAAAAAAAAGTAGTGTTCTTGTCCCCTTCCTGGAGCTAGTCTATTCAAGCCTTCTATTTCCAATAAATTTCTTCATGAAGATCCCACTCAGCTAAATCAGTAGAAGCTTGAGATTCAGCAATGCGAAGAAATTTAGACAAACCTAGATCCTGAATCTACCTGGTAATAACATCCAGACAATCTTGAACCCTCTTCTTCATAATATGGAGATTACCAAAACAATTTCTGTTCCAGTACTTTAATTTCCTTTTAACATACTAAATTTTTGTAGAGATGGAAAACATAGTAGTGCCATAGGCAGGGCCTCCCTGTCTCCACCAGTGAGCCATTAATTCATGGAGAGAGGAGTCACAAAGCCACATCAATTAAAACTTAAATGGAGGCTTCTTGGGAACAACAATATAACTGGTAGAGAGCTTGATAGGCCAGTGGTCAAAACCTCTCTAATCAAGAATTTTAGAAGAGAGAGAGATAGAGCTAGAATGCCAAAAACAAGAAACTAGGAACCTATCCAGGCATTTAGAGATGGCAGCATTACCAATCCTTCTATTGTTCCAAGTAAAGATCCTGTTAAGAGGTTTAACATCAGAGAGATGTAAAAGATCAATGTTTTATCGAAGAAGATCAGAAGGACCCAAATGAGCCAATCCACCCTTCTCCTCCAAAATAAGAATATAGTTGAAATCTCTAGCCATAATCCAAGGCAAGAAAGGATGACAGCTTCTGACATACCGAATATGTTCCTAGAGCTTGAGCTGACCAAGGAGATCAATAAGAGCATATACAATAGTAACAAGAATCAACTCACCAATTTCAAGAGAGGAGGCAACCATTGAGAGAGCTGAGAGACAGGACACCCAATGAAGTGGCATAACTTTCCTAGGATCCCAACACATGGTAAGACCACCAAAGCTCCCTAGGGCACCAACACATTGACATTGGCCTAGAAACCAAATATTAGGAACACAAGGAAACAAGGAGTCCATAGAAAGCTTGGTCTCCTGAATACAAAGAATATCTAGAGAATGATCAATCACCAACTTGTGCATATCATTTTGTCTAGGGATGTTATTCAACCCCCTCAAATTCCATGATAGAATAATCATTGAGTAGAGTGACGAAAATGTTCATCCAAGGTCTTAACAACCCCCAACTCTACCAGTAAATCACCTGTAAGTTTAATTTTGTCCTGATCCTTCTTACGCCCAACTTTGGAGGGAGGAGTAAATGATACTTTCTTAAACAGTCTTTGCATTGGGCCCAAAGTAGGAGAAGATCCATTTTATTTACTAGAGGCACACACATATTTAACCAAATATACCCAAAGGACATCCTTGTCTTGTGAAGTAGGAGAAACCATAAGGGCACCAGACTCAGGGCCAAGAGAGGTCTCTGGGATCTGCTGAACAACAATATCCTGGGAGCCATTAAGAGTAGAACTAATCCCCTCTAAATCAGGAACCCCATATTGATCTACTATAAGAATGCCTTCTTCTATGACCATACTATTAAGAGCCTCAAAATGATTGAACCCAGAGTCCACTTGTTGGTCTAGATACGAGCACTTCTGACCTCATCCCTTAGTACGGCGTTGAACTGGGATAAAACCATCCATATCAAGACCAGTAGAACTAGATGGGCCTTGCCTTGAACTTGAAGTATTCAAATGAGTTTTCCCTTTTATAGCACTATCAAACTGAATATTCCCAATTCTAGTATTAATAGGTTGGCCATTCCCCTTACCATCATTGGCCGTTTGTGGACCAGATGACCCCCCAAGTGTACCAATACCTTTGAAAGCATGAGGGCATTGGTGCTATAGATGACCATACGCATGATAGATTTGACAAGGAAAGGGAATAGATTCATAGTCCAGTTGTTGGATATAAGAAGAAGAGCCCAGATAAATTTCCATATAATCTGGCAAAGGATTATTTATATCAATATCAACACAAATACAGGCACAAGAAATAACCTTTTTGTCTAGTGATTGATGAGCTATTGTAGTTGGTGTCCCAAGCATGAAAGCAATCTGACATAGGATATCCTCATGCTAGAATTCCAAAGGAAGTCTTGATAGATAGACCCACACAAGAACCCGAGATGGAAGGTCCTCAATAAAATTAAACCCTGCATGCCAAGGTTTGATAAAAGGACCAACACGATCATAAAAATAAGGACCTCCCTCAAAGATTTGATTCTAATCAGATTTGCAAGAGAAATTCACCATAAAGTAGCTCAAAATCACCTTCTACCTACCATGAATGATGAATCCAAGCTTCCAAAGCTAACAGGGAAATTTGAATTCCAAGAAACTTGCAAATCAATGCATGCGAGGCCAAATATTCCACATCTTCCTTTACTGCCTGTAGAGGGATAACCAGCACAGACTGATCCTGACTACGTGGAAGGAAAACATTAAATTTATTTAACTTAGAGTGTTCACTGACATAAAATCTCTCCTTCTCTTGAGAGCTCACCTTGGGAAGAGATCGATCACAACTGGAGGCTCCAGCAAGAATGAGACTCCTGGAAACCCCGCTCGTAGCCATCCCACCATCCACCTTCATTTCCTCTTTAAGTTAGTTTACACCTTCATTTCATCTCAACAATATTATAAAATCCATATATATCTTTTATTATATCATAAAATCTCTTTATAGGATTAAAACCATCTTCAAATAGTCTTCACAACTTACTAGTAAGGGGTCTATAGAGGGTTGTAAGTGTTCATGCAATAGGAGCTCTATGTAAGCTTAAGAGATGTATTTTAACCTTGTTCATGATTCATAGTTTAAACATTGATATTTAAGGGTTTTTAGTATTAGTATGATCCTTTAATACTATGTCAAACTTGACAAGCTAGTAGGAACCTATAATTGCCTTTGAAAGTCCCTAACATCAAGAAGTTGCCTGTGTATAACCTCTTCAATTTTACTTGCAGCTATTGAAATTATTTTTTATATAGCCTATAGAGTATTATAAGGATGTAACAAGGTGTATACAAGAGTAATTTAAGTATTTATATGCCTTTTATGACCTCAAGAGAGTTTGTAACCTTGCCTTTATAGACAACCAAGAAGGCAGTCTTCACATGGCTTGGTCTAATGACTTGAAACTTGTCTAATCATTGGGAAAACACCTTATATTATTTATGGAGAGATATAATACCTTTTATTAATATTTTAAAATATCTTATAATGGTTATAGAGATTAGACCCACTTAAACACTAGGTAAACCAGCTGAATTAGGCAATTCTAGGCCTCTTTTTTGTGTCTTTCCTTCCACACATGCTAAATTATTAATTAAATAGATATGTATGAGTCTTAAAAAGGTTATTAATATGTTTTAAATACAAATCATATTCATTAATATCATTTTGATAGTGTTACACTTCATCAGGCTTCTATGAGGGATTTGTAAGGGTGTTAGAGGGATTTATCTTCTTCACAATGGTCATAAAGTATATGCCTTTGATTGGTTGAAAAATAAAAATAAATATGAGTAGATTGAACTCTTCAAACTTTAATATTGGAATTTTTATCCATGCACTTCCTCAGTTTACTTCCCACGTAAGCAAAATGACCTTCTTAATTGTGTAGGCTTATGTGTGAAGGTGGAGATGAATATTTTGAGCATAAAAGACTTTAAAAGCTTGATCCTAACATGAAAATTCCCACTTTGGATCTAATAAATGTTCCATGAGTTCTCCAAATAATTCTCAAATCTCTTTATCCCCTCAAAATTCTTAAAACCTACTTTGACCTATAATAAGGGTTTGTAAGCATTATGATGGCTCTAACCCTAATGGCCTCCTTCTGATGTTTCTTCCTCATATCAAGGCATTAAATTAATATGGAAACACATTTAATGGTTACCCAAACCCTAAACAACCCTAATAATTAAAATCCAACACAAAATATGTATATTCTCCCCACATTTCTATATATAGGCCTATAGGTGTGTATTTTAGGCTTCAAACCCATTGCAAACTTACTTTTGAGTTGATTCTCTTACCACTGATGACCTCAAAATATTTTGAAACAAAATTTGAGTCAATATATTTATTTTTAGGATATTTCCCAAGTAAAAAAACACATTAATTATTTTCGAGAGTCTTTCATTCCAAGTCTACAAATTTACATAGCCCAAAACCTCATGCTCTCTTAACTATCTTTACCAACTACGTACATTTTCTCATCTTGGTGGTCATGTAAGTCTTGAATCTTATTTTATAATTTTCTTGAGATATATTTTATCATGGTCAACAATAATAAACCAATCTCTCATTGGGTTTCTTTATGTTTTGATCTAAAATGTAAAGTTATTTTTTTTGGGTTTCTCATAGGCTTAATACACCTTCTCTCAAGTGACCTTGTCTTCATCTAATGATTTATTCTTTTCAGATAGAGTCCAAACACTTAAAACACCTCTCATAAGGTATTTAATATCCTATATTACCTTTAAACCTTTTTCCCAACACACAAACTACCCTCTCTCTATTTTCTGTAGGTAGGCCTGTAGATGCCTCTCTCAAGCTTAAAATTCTTCAAACTTATTCTTTGGCTGACCTTAAATAATCCTAGATGATATTAAATGGTTTTATAATCAATTTTAGTTTCATTTTAATTGTTTAAATTCCATTTTCAATTAAGAAACTACACAACATTTTCTAGGAGTCTCTCAAACTTTCTTACAAACTTACATTGTCCACATGTAGGTGCATGCCTACATTATTCCTTTGTCATCTAGATCATGCATAATCATGAAGGAGATTTAGGGTTTGATTTAGTTTTATCACCAATGTATACAACTCAAGTATTTATTATAAACCTAGTCATTAGTTGTATACTTGCACTTGTTTCTTCAACACTTAAAACTCTTGTTCAAGAACATTAGGTTTAATAACCTTCAAAGCTGCCACTTATAACTTCCATAAAAGATGATATTTGAGGTATTTTACACTTATTTAAATATTTATATGTTTCATATATACCTCCCCAAAATTCATCAAATTTTTCTTTAGAAATTATTACTTTACAAATATCAGATTTTCTTACCTGCAAGACTATATTTCACTCACTTGAGGATTGTGTTTGGATTAGTACACGAAATCCAATAGGGAGTGAATGTTGTGATCCATGAATTTGACTCAATATAGGAGGTTAGTATGGTGTTAGTTAAAAAAATTAAATTAACACACTAAACAAGCTAACATCTATAGGCCTAGATCATGGGGGGAGCTTAGTGAATAAATCAAATAAAAACACAATTAAAATGCAAAGAAATGAAAAATTTCCTTGCCTTCCTTGATTTATCCAAATGATGTGTTCATTGTCTTTCTTGGATTGTGCTCAAAAGGTCTTCATAAATAGGGCTTAGCTATCTCTATCTCCTCTTGGCACCATGGTTGGATTGATGGCTTTGATTGATTTTGGCATTATAACACTATGCATTTGCTTCATGAAATCTAATCTAGCATTATAAATCTACTATGTTCCAAGCTCTCCAAATGAATAGCTATAGGATTACTTTTATAGGCTTTTAAATCAACTTGGACTGGTTAAATCCTAACCTTATTTCGCTTAGCTAACCCTATTAGGATTAAAAGGTGTCCAAAATCTCATGATTAGCATGGAATAGGTGTGATTTTAGATATTTTGTATTTGGACAACTCACAAAAGGTAATGATTAGCTTCTAAGATGATTTTTAGGATAATTATTGAATTTTCCTTTTTGATAATTAATTTATTTTCTCATGGATGAATTCAATTGGGCTTAGGATTAAGATTTTCAAGTTAATTAACCTTTGTTATTGATATGAACATTTGTGCAAGATTTTTATTTATTCAATGTTAATTTGTTCAATTTAATTGATTTATGGGCCAACTTTATTTATTTTCATGGTTTTGAATCCAAATTTGTGACTCTTAGATTATTAGGCTATATTTTTGATGGTTGGTAAGAACTGATCTAAAGTCTAGTATGAAACCATTGGTAGCCAATTTTATGTGTCTATAATTTACCCCTATTTGGGAAGGCATTACAAGTTGTAAGCATAGTACTATATTTTCAAATAATAAAATTTTCTTATTATTCTTATGACTTCAATAGTGATGAATGAACTATAGGGTGTCCCCTCAAGGGAGCGGTTGGCAAAAGTGTTGGCAAACGATCCCTTGAAAGAAAGAAGTGAGACAAGGGGACCAAACAAATGGAGATGATGGGGTGAGAACATAATGATTTCACCAAATTTAGTCAAAACCATTGAGAATATAGGTGGGATGGTTTATAATGGTTTTATAAAATGTGGTTATAATAATTACACCTTGATAGTGGCAACGTGGTATGATAACACAATGATTTGACCAAAGGTAGTTATAATCATTGAAATGATGGAGCTACCCCAATTAGGATAGATAAATATGATAAAAACGTGCCCTAAGTGGGAAAAATAAAGTAAATGATTTAGAATTTTTGATAACATAATGATTTGCCTAAAGGAAATTATAATCACTAAGAATGCAGGTGGGATGGTGTATAATGATTTACCTAAAGGCAGTTGTAATCATTGGACCCTGATTATCACAAACATGATTGATAATTGATGAGGATAAACTTATATAGAGGATAAATATGAATTAAGACAACCTAATAGTAATAAAATTCTCATCCAAACTAACAAAGGTTAAAATTATTTCATTGTTTAATTACTCTATTTAGGATATGATTGGGATTAGATCTAGTGCCAATATTAAGGTGATGTTAATACTACCATTACAATGTAGATCTCTTGAAGCTGATTTTTGATGTAGAACTTAATGGTAGGTATCATGATAAAAAAACATGAGTACTTGGCCAAAATATGTATAAGGACTAACTCCCATGATCCAATACTCATTTGAAAAAAGTGTACCAATGATAAAAACCATGATGACAATGTTGATGGTTAAATATGGATGGATTAAAGAATAAGGGTGTAAGGAATCATCTAATGAATGCACATAGACTTGAATTCAGGTAATAGTTTTGAAGGCAAACAAACATACACACAAACATCAAAAAAATAAACAAACAAACAACCGATGGCTAGTCACAATGTTAGTACAAATAATGCAACATAATCAAGATGGTGAACATTGCCCCTAGAAAATAGGTGACAACTTAATAAAAAAACAAGATGGGGGGATAGAAGAAAATGAAGGGGGTGGATGAGCTATCTCTATATGCACTAGATAAATAAATTTTACCTACATAGTTTTTTGGATGATATATCCAACAAAAACTTTAGGTTGAATGTATTTCTCCCAAGAAATTGGAAAAAATGATGATAAGATGAAAACATGATAGATTTGATAGAAGAATAGGAATGAACTTGAAAAAAGGTAAGAGCATGGGATAAAAGGCCAATGAGGATTGGGAAACTAAGTGACAAGTGATTTATTATGACTTATTGAGGGTTCCTAAAATCTTTAAGGCAAAGAAGTGGTTAATTTTTATGGTTTTTCTAAATTAAGTTTACAAATGTTTTTAGAATTTTATAGTATCTCAACTCAATTAATAATGATGAGGTACTAAATGGTCCAAGCTCACAAAATGGTGAGGGCATGAAAAACTTGAATGGTTACTCATAAAATGGTGAGAGTGTGATATAAAGGGTGACTAATCTGACCTTAGTGTGAATCAAACACAACCCACATAGTCTTAAAATGGTCTTAGTTCACAGTAGTTCCACCTTACAAATGAGGAATATGACTAGTTTAGTAGCCAATTCAAAAAAAATAGGCATAGTTGGCATAGTGGCACAATACATCATAGGAATGGCTAGTTGGTATGTCAAGGGACAATAAACAAATATTATCCCTATTTTTCCCATAGGTGATTATAATTAGGATAAAATAGATCAAATCAATGATACTAATTTGCCCATAGGTGGTTATAATTAGTAACAAGACTAGTGAAACATTGATTTACCCCTATAGGTGGATATAATTAATCTCACATAAACAAACATGATATAAAGGGAAAAATAAATGAAGGATGCAACTACCAAACTTTTATCATACTACTCTAAAATATTGCCTCTATCTAAAATACTTAAAATAACTACTCAAACTAACCTAATTATTCATGATAAAAATGTGAAACTAATAGATGAACCAAGGTCAACTAGGCTAGGATAGGATGGATCAAAACATGCTTTGGTTGATAGAATGGAATGGTAGGATGGAATAGTTTGAATGTCAAAGTGATAGGCTGGTAGAATGGTAGCATGGTAGGAAGTCATAATGGTATGGTAAAAATAAGAATATTAATAATATGGTACAACTTGAAATGGTCCTCATAGTTAATACATCATATCAATCAAGAATAGTACCATTTAAGGTGTATAATATTCATAGAATCATCAAGTTCATCCCCATTTGGTGTGGCAACCCTGTATACTCCAGTGCCATAGTCTACAATAATAATCAAAGGACCAACCTAGTTGGGTTTGAACTTGCCTTTATGCTTCTTTTTGGTCATGGTATTCTTTTGGTTTTCTTTGAGGGAAAGATCACCAAGCTCAAATTGTCTATGTTTTACACATTGATTGTAGTGGCCACAAAGTTGATTCTGATATGCTTGAAGGTTTTTCACTGTATCCATATATTTCTCATCAATTAACTCTAGCTCTTATAGGTGAGCTAATCAATAGTCATTGTCCTCTAGAATATGGTTGAAAGATATGTATAATGTAGATAAATCAACCTCAATAGGAAAAATGGCCTCAATGCCATGAATAAGTGAGTATGGAGTAGCTCCTATTGGGGTATGGTGATTGGTATGGTATACCCAAAGGGTGTGAAATTCCTAAAGGTGTCAATCATGACCAACATCATTAATAATATTTTTCATGATGTTGACAATGGTTTTTTTTGATGCTTTGGCCTAGCCATTACCTTGAGGGTAATATGTCGTGGGTAAATATTATGTGATTTTGTATTTGGTACATAGATATTCAACATCCTTATTCTTTAATTATCCTCCATTATCAAATATAATGTCAAAATGGATACCATAGTGGTAGATGAGATGGTTGAAGATGAATTTGTAAATTTTTTTACCAGTCATATAAATGAGGGGTATAACTTCAACCCACTTAGTGAAATATTCTATGGTGATAAGGATGTGTTTATGGCCATCTGGTAAGGTGGGGTTTATCTTCCCAATGAGGTTGAGGCCCCATGTATCAAATGGCCATGGTGTCAACACTATTTTCAAAGTCTTGGTGAGGGCATGAATCATATTGGCATGTTGTTGTCACTTATCACATCTTTTAACATATGCAACTATATCTACATCCATTGTTGGGCAATAATAACTAGTATGTAAGATATTTTTGTATAGGACTACCCCATTGGTGTGGGATCCACATACCCATTTTTTAACTTCTTGCAATGCCAGTAGATATTTTTCCAAAGGTAAATAATAAATTAGAGTTCCATCAAAACTATGATAGTATAGGGTTGGTATGTGTAAGTTATAACATTGGGTATTGTGGATGAAGGCTTTGGTATATTTTTAGGATAATTCTAGTGAAAACATGGTCATGTAAATAGGAATATAGATCAAAATACCAAGTAGATATTAGACCAATAATATCATAAATAATTATGATAGTTGATGGTTCATGAGTTGATGCTGTTAGATTTTTAATGAGAAATTGGTAGTCTTTTTCTTTATCTACATGTTAAATGAGTGACCCAATGGTATCCATTCCATCTAATATTATGTTTCTTTCCCTTGGTATATGTTCAAATTGAATGTCAATAATTTATTGTTTAAGAGTGCTGACCATGGCCTTATAGGGAACCAACTTGTCATCCTTGGTTTAAAAGTGGTTTGTAACCTGATTGATGATTAAATATGAATCACCATAAACCTTTATATGACGTATGTTCTATTTTACTACTTATCAAATCCCTATTATAAGGGATTCATATTCAGCTATGTTATTGGTACAAGTAAAGCTGATTTTAAATGACTTTGGGATTAGATCCCCTTGTGGTGTTATAAATAAAAGGCATATCCCCAATCCATGTACTATGAATGACCCATAAAAATATAGCTTCTAGTAATAATATTCAAGAGATGTGTCAATGATGGTCATGATGGATTCATCAAGAAATTGGAATGTTGGTGGATTTGTGTCTGTAAGGGGTGCTTCAACAAGCTGATTGATAAGAACTTGCCCCTTGATGGATTTTTGGTTTACATACTCTATCTCAAACTCACTAAGAATCATGATCCATTTGGACATACAACCTTGTAAATTTGTTTTAGATAGTAGATACTTGAGTGGATCTACTTTTAAAATGACCATGGTCTTATTGATCAATATGTAATGTCACAATTTTTGAGCTATGAAGACCATGGCTAAATAGGTTTTTTTCTATGGGTTTATAATTATGTTCATACATGACAAGTGTGTGATTTAAATAGTACACTACATGATTTCTTTCATTATAATCATGTTGAGATAGAAGTTCCCCTAGGACTTGATCTATTGTTGATAGATATAAAAGGAATGGTTTCCCTAACATAGGAGGTAGTAGAACTAGTGGATTCATAAGATACTCCTTGTTGAAATGCTTTCTAATAATCATCATCCCATAGAAATGTTACAACCTTATTTGATATATGTGTAAATGGGTGGAACTTGTCATCCAATTGAGATATGAAGAATTGAATAGACTAGATTTTGCCCTACAAATTGAAAAGCTACTTCAAATTGGTTAGTGGTGGCATCTCTATTATGGATCATACTTTGGCAGGATCAACTTTTATGCCCCTAAAAGACACAATGAATCCAAGTAATTTTCTTGATGTGATGCCAAAAACACATTTAGTAGGGTTGAGTCTAACATTGTATTCCTATAGTCACTCAAATATCCTTCTCAATGATATTAGATGATCAACCCTGGTCTTTGATTTAACTATTATGTCATCGATATAGTCTTCGATAATTTCATGCATCATATCATGAAATATGCCCATCATGGCTCTTTGATAAGTGGCCCCTACATTATTAATACTAAATAATATAACCTGGTAGTATAATGTTTCCCATGAGTGGTGAATAATTTTTTGTGTTGGTCTTCTAGTGTGATTCTGATATGATTGTAGCCTAAGAAATTATCCATTAGTGAAAGCATCTCATAACCCACTATGGAGTCAACAACCATGTTAATGTTTGGTAATGGAAAGTCATCCTTGGGGAAATCTTTGTTAATGTCTCAAAAATTATTATAGATTTTGATTCCTTTATTCTTTTTATTGACTTACACTATATTAGAAATCCATTTAGAATAGTCTACTACCCTGATGCATATCACTTCCAAGAGCTTCTAAAAATATTTCTTTACTAATACAATAATGGGAAGATGCATTTTGCATAAATTTTGATTTGCTAGTTTGACATTAGGATGTACCACAAGGTAGTGAATAACTAAGGTCGGGTCTAAACCAGGCATGTTAGAATATGCCCATGCAAATATATCTATAAATTCCCTCAATAAGGCTATAAGGATTTCACACTTCTCCTCAGTGAGGGATGTGCCTAATTTAATCCACTTTGGGTCATCTAAAGACCTAATGTTTACCTTTATTATGTATTCCACTAGAAGGGTCAAACCATGTTTAGGAATGATGGGCAAAGATTTAAACTATTTGGCTATGTCAGAGTCCTTTGTTAGGATTGGTTCTTCAATTTATCCTAGGGATATCCATGTAACAAATGTAGAATCAAGACTATGAAGGAGGAAGCCTTGAGATAGTTTCTATGACTAAGTACAAAAGATACTACATGATCTAATTATGAATAGGATACTTTTTTAGGACTGGTTCTTCAATTGATTTGGATCAAGGCATCCTCCTTCATAGTCTTGATTGTACATGATCTAATTAGGAATAGGATACTTTGAATTCTTGTAATAATTAGCCAATTTATTGTTGTATAACCATGACTCATCACCTTGGAGAGGGTCCTATCCTTGGATAGAAGTTGGTATAAAAGTGATAGGTACTAGAATATGAAGATAACTTTGCCCTTTCATTTCCATTGCATGAGTGGTTTTGCTTTTGGTCTTCCAAATTTCTTTGGGTTCTGTGGAAGTTATGCAATGTGAAAGGTGTCATGCATCAAATATTCTCCTGGGGCATTATCCTAATTAGTATAGTGATTGGATATTTTAGGAGGTGGTATGTGGGAAAGGGAATCAAGGGTATCAAGGTCAATGCAGTTAGCTTTTGATAAATCAATAAGAATAACTTTCCCTTTGTCTTGCTTGATGATTGGATTCATGCCAAAATGGTAATTGTAACTCTTGAAATCAGCCTCTATATGTTTTTAATGCTCATATGGATGCAAATATTTTGGAATATTAACCTCCATCCTTGAATGGGAGAACGTGATACACTGGTGTAATGTTGATGGGACTGCATCAATTTTGTGTAACTAAGGTCTACCTAAAAGCATATTATATGATAAACAAGATCTAATAGATGGCAAAGTGTATCATGGGTCAAACTACCAATGATAATTGGAAAGCTAATGGTAACTTGTGATTCTTGTTATTCATTATTATAGCCTTTGATGGTGATTGTTTCTGATTGGAGATTTGTTGAGGTGTACTTGAGAAGATTGATGAGATTTAGAGACATAATATTCTGACCTGATTCATTGTCTATGAGGACACAATTCACTTTGTGCCTCTTTATGTAAAATTTGATGTACAATGGATTATTTTGAAGTGGTCCAAGGGATGACATATCACTTTGATTGAAGGTTACTTGTTATGCTAGAGATAGGTGTCCAACCAAAGCTTGAAATTTGTCAGGGGATATGTCATTCGGAACTATGGATTGACCAAGGAACTCTATCAAGATGTTTTTATGGATGGTAGATGTACATAAAAAATCTAAAATGGATATTAGTGATAGTGTCTTTTGCAATTGTTCCACAATGTTAAATGTCTTTTCTAGGATAGTGGTAAATGGTTTTTTCTAAGGTAGAATGGATGGTTGGATGAAGGGTGACGTGATAGATGATTATGGGCATGGTATGGTAATATTTGATAGCTGAGTTGTGATTGCATAATTGGGATTAGGTATAGGACCACTGTTTCTAAAAAATGATGGTGGAGGGGAACCAAATAGGATAAGTCTTAGTTGTTGATGCACTTGTATATGGTCATGGGATAATGATGAGTTATCAGTATAAGGTCCTAACATGGGAATCCATACTTGCTAGTTTACATGTATGCAGTCTCAATTCAAGAAAGGATTACTATAATGGTTTGGTTGATTGGGTATGATTATCAATGGTCTTGTATGATTGGTACTTGGTCTTGGATTATTGGAAATGGCATTAACATGACCTCCTACAATATGTCATATAACTGTATTGTATTCATGTATAACTGCATGGTAGGTTTGTGGGTTATTATCATTTTAACCTTAGTTTTATCCATTATTTTGGATCTATTATTTTTACTATTGGTTTATCCTTGGTTATTGATAATGTTGGTTTTGTTATTGCATTAGATGATATTATTGTTGATTGTTATGTTGGGGAAAAGGATTATGATAAATGTTGAGATCTAATTAGAGGTGGAAGCTCCATAATATAATGTGATCTCTCCATTTTCTAACATATTCTAAATTACATGTCTAATTTACATGCAACACTACAAATTATGGCCATTGATCCTATAAAAATCATAGAATTATTCTAGATTATACCTATCTGGCATGTCAGCACCCTCACAAAATTGCTCTTTTATAATAAACCATCTAATAAGTTATCTTTTATGAGCTTACAAAAGACTGATCCAATGGGATCTCAAAGGTTAGTAAAATCATGATGAGTAGGCATGGTTCTTCTCAGATGAGGAGGGTTTTGAAAAGGCATTGGTTGCTATGTTTGTTGTATTTTCTACATTGGTCAAGGTTGTTATACTTGCTACATATGTTGTAGATGTTAAAAATGTTTTTGGCTAGGAGTAAGTGTTCTCACTTGGATATGCACCCTTTTAGGAGATGTTAAGGTTATCCTCATCCAAGTGGCATAATGGAATCACCTCTAGGCTTGTGGGCAGCCTAATGAATAAGGTAAATCTCTAGATAGGGTTATCTCCCTTGATATACCACTTAGGATTGCAAGTAAGACTAACTTTGGGGGGCAAAGGGAGAAGGAAACTGAAATCAAAGCTAAAATAATGGAGGTGATACACCAGATAGATTGATGACATATAACCATATGCATATGACACTTAATACCAAGCAACAAGCTAAAATATACACTCTTCAATCTTCATCATCTGACATCAATGCTACATTATGAGGTCATGGATGGATGTGCAAAGTTAGAAGGACTAGACAAGAGGCCTTGAATGTCACTAATGAAATTACTAACTCTCTCAACATTTGACATCTCCCTAACACTTCACATTCCCTATAAGAAGAAGTTTTCCAACTACAAACAAGGTGAAAGAATGAGACCATATGCTAGAAATCTATAGTCTTTACTAGACTAGAGTACAAAACTAAAGTACAATACACTTGTAAATAGTCATGAAGATATAACAATTAGTCATTTTATTTTAATATGTATACAATTGAGCAGGGCTTTTCCATGCTTAGGTGGAGCATGGAATACAATGCCAAAATGGCCAACTCTTAGAGAGGAGAGAGAGAGAGAGAGAGAGAGAGAGAGAGAGAGAGAGAGAGAGAGAGAGAGAGAGAGAGAGAGAGAGAGAGAGAGAGAGAGAGAGAGAGAGAGAGACTTATAAATATAATTAGATTAGTTATTTGTGCATGAGAGGATGACATGGGATGAACCATTCAAGGTTTAGAAGTCTAAGTGTCCATACAAGTCATCAAAGTTATGCAAAGTGGCACAAAACTCTTTATGCATAGAAAAACTACCTTCATGATTAGGCATATTTGAACATATTTTAACTAATTTTGAGAAATTATAATGATTTAAATGAAAGGTAGGTACATCATACATGCCTCTACATATATTGGTTACATGCCTAGCCTTTTGGAATCAATTGAAAAGGAGCCATCGTCATCTACTATCCTGAAAACTACCCTTTCATGAACCCTGCACACCTAGCCTCAAAATTGGCATAATTTATCCATAAAAATAAGTGAATGGAAGTGTATTACACTTTTAAATATCATATATGGCCTTGGAAGCATCAAGGGTACCTTAAAATCATTTTACTTAAAATTTCCTCCCTTCTCTCTAACTTGCCTAATATGCTATATTTGACTGATTGAGTTGAAGGATATTGCTTTAACCCTTAATAGTTGTTTAAATAAATATATTTATCATATTTAATTATAAAAAGTCTAAAATTTCCTCCCAAACTTGATCTCATCTCCTAACTCTTCCTATAGTCTGCACAACACACAAAATAGTGAGACAAATCTTGTTTCTTCCCTTGTCCATACAAGTCCATATAGTAGATGGAATGGGAAGGATATTGGGAAAGTAATATGAAACTTAACATATATTACATGATAAAAATATTCCATTTGATCAGCTATCTGACTCCATTTATAAAGACTGATCCTAGCTAAGGGTTTATAAGGGTTTTAAAGTAGTTTTGAGTCTTAAAGATGATTCATAAAATCCTAACATCCAAGTTATCAAATAATTACACAAATTTTGTCTTAGAGGACCTTTATATAATCCTTTAAGTTCTTTTTAATCCATGCAATGTCTCATGAAAGGTATGAACACTTGAAACTGACCTATCACACTTGTTTTCACCATTTCCTACAAGTATGAGTGATTCAAGGTCCAAAAATGAATTCTCTTGGATTAATTTTCATTATTTAGAGTTTAAAAACCTATTTTTTGGTCCTATATACATGTTTTAATAGTTTTCAAATCATGTTTCATCATGAAAATGAAAAATACTCCTCATTTGGGCATTAGGCCTAGTGTTGCTCAATAGGCCTATTTGTAACTTAAATCATAAAATGATTTTTTTGAGGGTATAAATACATTATATTAGCTTATAAACATTAAATTTAATCCTAAAAACACTATCCAACAAGTTATAATTCATATATTATGCCAAAATGGAGAATGACCTCTCATTAGGCCTTAGGTCCCCTCAAGGCTTATAACTCTGTCTACGACCTTTGATGATTAGATTAACCTATTAAGATCCATACTATTATGAGGTTATTTACACATTTTCCTCAATTATTTAAAACTTATTACACCTCCATTTCATGGGCACTCTACTCTTGATCTACCCTGTTATCCCCATTTTACAAATCTATAGGCCTTTTACATGAGGGGAGTGCCTCGTGTTTGAGATAAAATAAGGGGAACTTAACCTAATTTCTCACCAATAGAAAATATTTTAGGGTATTATACAAGTTTTATATATTATCTATACCAAATTTTATCTTTTTATAATGCAATTTGTCCATTTTAATGATTGAAAACCTAAGATAGACTTGTAAAAAGGGGTACTGTCTACATAGTTTGCATTTTGGATTGAGTTTTTTTGGTTATTTAAGTTTATTTATACTCAATATTCATCATAATAATGATATGAGGTTGATATATATTTTTATTGTTATGTTCTCAATCTTTATTATCACTTCGAACCTCCAAACACTTCATACAAGCCTTGTTTCCCAACCTTATGGGTTGTTGGTTGAGACACCCTATTGTGACTAAGATAAGGGTTTGGGACTCTATAAAAGACTTGTTTTCATTTTTAAGGTGTTTATGAAATCAAAACCATGATAATTTAAGTGACCACTCACTTTTCCTACCAATCTGGAGCTCATTTTTACCTTGCTTACACCTTTTACCTTAAAATTGAGCCTTTTGCCTGACTGACTGAGACAACTATTTTGGGTCTACTATAGATGGTTGATCTACTTATTTGTAGCCTAATTTAAGTTGAGGAAAAACATTGAGTTTATATTTAGTTCATACCATACCTTTATAATAACACTTATCCTTATATCTAATATTGAAGACACCATCTTGTATCAATCTTCCAAACACCGTCTAGTTTGGAGTGTCTTACTTACAACCCTATTGTAGGTGGTTATACAGGGGTCCTTATTATTTTATCATGGTGTCAATAACTCCTTTATACATTATATTAGGTCAAAAAATTCATAATTAATTTATTATTTACCTATATATTCCACTAAGGTTCAAAATAGTGCCTACCTTTGGGACTGAGACACTTCCCTTTTTGGGCCTTCCTTATTGTAGGTTAACCTCCATAGTTTCTTTGCATATTTTAAGTTTAAGAACAATGTGATTTAAATATTATAAGTTTATTTATATCATGGTGTAATTTTCTCAGCCCTTGGTCTCACCTTGATTGGGTCAGAACACCATTTATATTCTCCTCTTAGATCACTTCCCTACATACTAAGATTTCTACTTGAATAAACCCCTACTGTAGGTGGTTATAGGGGTTCATATTGAGGAAAGATATATATATATATATATATATATATATATATATATATATATATATATATATATATATATATATATATATATATATATATATATACCCTATTTGAATATATTTAAACCATCTTAAATTTTCTCTTCTCACCATTTCTTTGTCCTTTATTCTTACTTCTTTTCACTTGAGATAGTCCATATGATGGCTGTAGGTATGAATTTATATAGTGTATAGATTGTAGGTGGTGTATGGGAGATAGAGCACTGCATGACACTCCCTTAGATGATCTCATAACTCATGGTTTTTTAATTCACCCAATGAAAAATTTACATTATGGTATAAATAAAATTTTTCCACTTTGGATGGCAAAGACCTTATTTGGGTCATATTTCTATAGACTCCACTATTAATATTTAGTGTGTTTGAGAGCATATTTGGGCCTCTAAAAGACCACCTTACTTTCAAATTCTACCCTTAAAATTTTTTATGTGTCTTGACCTATGATATGGATATCATGTTTAGTCCTTGAGATTAATTGGGATGATTATAAGGCATTTTTTTGAGGTCACTAAAACCCCTTGGGCCTCTGCTTACTCAAAATAGGGATGAGAGCCATGAATATATAGTCCTCATCTCCTTAACTAGTTTCAAACATTTTGATCCAGGCATCAATTCAGGCGACAATTCGGGTGACAGTTCCACCCCAATTGATGACGGAACTTCCGGGAGCCATAACTTTTGCACCGTAGCTCCAATTGACTCGCCGTTTGAACCGTTGGAAAGCTAGGAACGAGGGAAACATCGTGAAATGGCATGAGCTTTGCTCAATGAAGTTTGACCCCAGAAAACCCAACGGAAGTGCCTCAAATTTCAATTTTAATAGTGCTGTCTAAAAATAGTAAGTTTCTAAAAATAGTAATTTCTTGAATTATGTATTGTTTTAAATATTGGAAGTCGTACCACTTCATCTCCCTCGAGATTGGTGACCTTCCACATCCTTCCCATGCTTTCAAATTGTGTATAAAATAATAGGTAACCCGAAATGTGAAGACAGACATCTCTTCCCAGAGATAAGCATATTTCTGTATTGCGATTTTGAGTAATACTACATCTCTTCTCAGAGAATTCATTGTTATTGTGTTATTTCTATGTTATTGTGATATTTATCAACCAGAACTTCTGAGTTTTGGATCACATTTCCTTGCCACCTTAACACCTTATATGAGCTATATTAATTCCTTTAGTCTATAAATATTTTTGGAAACGGTTCAAATTTGATTAAATGCCTCAAAAGGAACCTACATGTTCTATTATTACCACCTATAGGTGGATGCCTTGACATACCAACAATGAGTTGGGTATGAACCATATGAAGTTTTGTATGAAATTTAGCTTGAAAATGGTTCCATCAAGAATTTTCAATGCATCTTATCCATGTCAATATGTTGGCACATATGTGAACCCTCTCACACCTCAACATGACATTAGAAATGGTCTCTGTTGGAGTGAATGCATTGTATACAGGTAGATTATGAGTAGGATTGAGGGGAAATAAATTGAATTTGGCCTTAAAATAGGTCTAAAACTCATTTTCATGCTCCAAAAATAGTATTAAAACTATCATGGATGAAAAATAAGAACTAACACATTCCATTCAATGTGAAAATCCCTTCCAAACTCGTATAGATGTACACTCCAATGGTAAACCATGTGCATATGTGTAGGATGAGTGAAATTTATGGGATTTTGTTTGGAAAAAGAGACCAATAAGGTAAATATAACTAAATCCAATTAAAACATGCAATATAAAGACATGTTACAACCCCTTGAATCTATTGTCAAAGCATGAAACTTAGAAAACATTAGAAACCTGCTCATGAACACAAAATATGCGACTCTACCATTTCAAGGTTATTAGCTAATAAAAACAAATTAAAACTTGAAACAAAGAATGTTATCTATAAGGAGACATATAAAACATCATTTGGAGAAAATATGAGAAATTGTTTTGTATGGAATCACTCAAACCAAAGCAAAACTTGAAGGGTGCACAAATGAGTAGGTAGGTTTGCACAATCCACTTTGAATAGATGATTCATGAAGTGTAGTCAACTAATCGTTGAAATTATTACATTGATTTTAAGGTCTTGGATTTTATAATATGCCACCAATATAATTTTTCTTAAAACCCATTGTGATGGCTGTACCAAACAAGAACCTGCAAGTCACTTCAATCTTCTAAAATGGATAAAAAGGGAGATTAATGGTTTTGGATTGGAAATGACACTTTTAGATCATCTCAAACGTGTATTTGAGTTGAGGAAGATAAAATGATGTTTCTTGAGCTTATACCATGTGGCACACTTCCCAAGGAGTTGTACAAGTGTCCTTTTCTTCAAGAAAATTGACCTTTTTCTAAGTAACCTAACAATTTTTAGTTAGTGACAGTTACTACATACCTCCTTAGACACATGGCACATGATACACCTCTTTTACACTTTTACATTTCCCAATAAACTTGTATAAAGCATTAAATTCACCTATTTGACCCCTTAAAATGACTTAAAAGGATAAATGGACTTAGAAAACAAATGAACAAAGCAAGTATAACATCAATTGACCTATGAAACACCCTATAACAAAATATTATACCCCATTATATGCCTAAAAATGATTTTTTTTACTAGTGGTGCCCTATTTTGACCTAAAAGTCAAAATTGGTCAATAGTAAGCTGGAAAGGTGGTGTAGGTTGAGCAGATGGTGATTGCATCATTTGGAAATGTCATGATTTTATTACTTTATTGACTATAAAATTATTTTTATGATTGAATTATTTGGGTCTATCATTGTTATTGGCCTATGCCAAGTGTGATTCTTGTGCTTGAACTGAATGTTGGTTTTGTCCACTATTTTGGATTTGGTTCTAGCCATTGTTCTAATTTGATGAGTTTAGTTCAATGATACCTTTGTTAATAAGGTCTAATTATATTAAAAAGCATTTTTCAATGATTTATTTTAATGTATGTGCACATTGTAACTCTAGATAGTAAGATATCTCACTGTGTAGATTTTTGGTAAACACAACAGCTAGTTGTTTGTCAGGTAGATTATGGGTAAAATGGCTTGCAAGGGCTCTCCATTGCTATAGATAGGTCATGAATCTTTCACCTAGTTTATATTTTTCTTATGTCAAGTTTACTAATGAAATATCTTGTATGATATTATAAGATAAATGTTTCAGAAATTTGTTAAAAAGATTATTGAAATAAAAAATAGAATTCTTTGGTAAATTTAAGAACTATTACAAGGCTTGTCCAGCTAGAATTATTGGAAACAACAACAACAAATATATGTAACTATAGGCCATTGGTTGGCATGAAACAAATAATTCTATCAGATGTGCCTTGGGGTCACCTTTCACCTTGTATTTATCAAACTTTGGTAGCTCATACCCTAGAGGAAATGGTATCTGCAAGTACTCTATGTTGAAAGGGTAAGAACACACATCATCAAGCTTGAACTTTTTGAATTTTTTCCCTACTTGGATGGTGGAAATTATATCCTTCATTTATTGTATCTCTTATTTGAATAAACTTGTGGGAATATTGTCTTGAGGTTATGGTTGAATGGTCACAAGTGGATTACTTTGACCGAAGTATGATGGAGGTATTTTCTAGGTCTATTGGATTAGATAAGGACTAGATTAGGAATACATGCATGGATTAGTGATTAATTATTTAAATTAGACTTGTGGTTAAATGATATTCTAGTTATGATTGGGTATGTAGGCTTGATTTTAGGAATATTAAGGTTAGGATGGTGGTATATGGTTATACTATGCTTATTGAGGTTAAATAGGAACATGCTGCTAACTAGTCATACTTGGTTGATTTAAAGGGGATTTTGAACCAAGACCCTATCTCTTAACTTGTGGCACACTTGGCATGAAAGGCAACTATTGCCTAGTAGTTACTTGAGGAACATTGGAACCTCTTTATTATGAAATTCTGAGTTGGGAAGTGGGTACATGTTGAAGATTTGACATCTATCGCTAACCAATATTTATATGTTGTTGGTTAGAAATCATTTTATTTTAGATTGAAATGTTAGTCTATGATGAAAGAGGTATGTTTGATACTACTTGGTGAGGTAGAAAATTAGTTTCCCCTATTAAGGTGGAAATATGTTATACCTCTACTATGTGGGTTGATTAGATGGTACCTACTATTATGGGATATTACTCATTGCCTATTGGGAAGGAGTATGAATCATCACATTCTATCATGGATTGGCACTAGGTACTGTTTGGCTACTTAATCCTTATTATTGGGTGCTATAATAAACATCTAGTTGAGGATTAAAGGTATTTGGTTGAGGTTGAGAAGTAGAAACTCCTATTCCCTAAGTCTATGAACCACTAATGGTGCTATTTAAAGGCACATTTTATTGTTGAATATGTGTTTGTGCACTAATAAAACTTTGGTTTGGATTTGATGATACTTTTGTATTGTCCACTATGTTTTTCTCATTTTATTATATAGAATCAAAATACACTTTTTTGATAGTTTGGGTATTGAATATGTTTTCAACAAAGTTTTTTGTGTAAATAAGTATAAAGCCTGATTTTATTGATCATTCAATTCCATTAAAACTCCTGTTAAAGGAGATAATCAATAAGAGGCATGCTTGATATCATCATCTAATTAAAGTTACATGCTAGGTCTTGATATGTCTAGTATGATGTTTTCAGTTAAATGAAGTGGTACTCTATAATGCCTCTTTACATGATAATCATACATGAATCTTGATATGGTATTGGTACTATGGCATTAGGATCATTAAAAAAGGCATGATTGTTATTTTTATAAGACATGTTATAAGGCCCTACTGATTGATTTTGTAAATTATCATGCCCTACCTCATATTTTGATGATATTATACCATAATAAGGTTGTTTTTGGACATTTTATGCAACTATAGATACACTAACTAAATATTCGGTTGTTTGTTCTTGATCTAGCTCTGTGTAAAGATGTATACTAACTAAATAATTATCCAGAGGATCTTGACTCTATTTCCATATTTGAGTGTTTTATGGTGGATAGGAATCCATCTCCCAAACAACCAAATCTCCATAAGGGTATTGAACTAAGTCCTCTTATATGTTAACATTTCTATATCTTGGATTATACATAGTTCCACTACATGTATATCGAGCCATGGCCAAATCAAATGACAAATGTTTCACAACAAGATGGAATAGAGTTATGTAAACTCTAAAAAAATACATCTAAAAAGATAAAGGGTTGAAATGTGATCTATCTTGGTCAAAGGTGGATCTGTATCTCCAAAAATTATGATGTAAAGATTTGGTAAAAACAGTATAATGTCAAATTTCTAACGTTAAATGTTTTACACAAACAAGGTCAAGTAAATTGACCTAAAAATAAGATGCTAACTCTAATATACAAACATGTTCTAAATAGGTCTAAAGTAAGAAATGGAAATGTTTCTAGGTCTTTTTTCCAAATAGGTTATGCTAGGACTTTTGGCCAAATAGCATCAAAATCTAGGCTTAAAATAAAGGATGATGATAATGGTTAATCTAACAAACTTAAAATAGTTTGGCAAAGACTAAGCACTTGATTCTAGACATAAACATGATCTGATTAGTTAAAAATACTAAACAAAAGGAAATTTTAAGATGGACTAATCTATCAAACAAGGTCACAAATAATAAAAATTTCAAACTTGAGTAATAGATTAACCTAAGTTACGTAACCCAAAAGAGAAAGATTTGTGTATCAGCCCCTGCATGTTGAGGCCTAAATAAAAATTAATCAATTTTTGAATCCAAACTTGGAAAAGTTAATCAAAGACTCAAATAAGGTAAACTAGGGTTCTGATGACCAACAAGCTAGGTGAATTTGAATAACAGGACTGTGTTAAACAAAGATCCAACAAGACTCAAATGATTGGTTTAAATAATGATAATTTGGATACAAGATAAAGACAAGTCTTTTGAAAAAAATTGGGTAGCATAATGGTGTTATCACTCTCAAAAGATGTGACAATGGTTAATGTCTCAAAGACTTCAAAATCATAAGATTTTAAAATGATTTGGGCAACATAACATTACCCATTTCGATTGAGTGATACTCACAATTTTTAGACAATTTTTTTTCTAAGTTTAAATCAAGGTGTCAAATGGATAGCATAATGTCTCCTCAAATAATGGAGTGATTTTATACACAAGAGTCATTCATGACATGGTTTAAATAACAAGTTTTATTTCTAACACACCAAGTAATAAAATGAAAAAATACAACTAAGTATATCATCTTAAATCATATCAAGGTGTGGTAAAGTGGGGTTGACTAAAACCTACAAGTTTTTGACAATCTAGATTAATCCCATGTGTACACACTTTCATGTATGCACACAAGATAAGAAGCATGTCAATTAAGTCTGTGTCGATTCTCTTATTTTGAAAAGGTCTTGTCCTTTTCATAACCACTACATCTATCACTTGCTCAATATAGTGTGATGTCCATATTGATCATATGTCCTAGGCTTAACTTGCCACTAATAGAGATGGTTTAATGCTCAAACTACCATCCTAGTGAGGTGATCCCAATTTGTATACCCCCCATAGAGAGGGGTTGAAACACTATCAGGAGATGAAGCCCTGGGTTGATTCTTCCCTAAAGAACTTGTGAGAGGTAATGACATCCCTTTTACAAGCCAAGATGTATGAAAATAAAATATAAGTAAAAAGACTTTAGGGTTACTTTTAGATCATCCAATACTATGTGAGTTTTGGGGAGAGCTTAGGAAACATTATTTTTATGCCTTGGAATCGGAACTAAATGTAATGGAAAGGAACTTTTGATCCCAAAAGTTCCCTATAAGGGATGGGGGGAGAGCATACACATGTTATCCTTTTTAGGAAAATAAAAAACAACAAATAATTTGAAAATAATTTGCAAGTGATGCTTGATTTTAAGCACCAAATTTGAATATGAGAATTTTTTTGTTACTATACCCCTTAGCCTAAGTGCAAAAATTGAAAATATTGAACAAAACCAAATTAATAAAAAGCATATAGGTTCATTTTAAGCCCAAAGTCCAAGTGTTCAAGATTTGTCTTAATTTTGTTTTAAAGCACCAATTAGAAATGTTCAAGACTTAAGATTCATTTCAAGCACTAAAAAAAAATGTTTCTAAGACTTAACCAATCCTATTTTGTTTTTAAGAATCAACATTCAAATGTGTGAGATTAAACATGTTCATTTTTAGACCCAAATTTAAATGTGCATGATTGGACTAAGTTCCTTTTAAAACCCAAATTGAAATGTGTGATTAGTTGGAAACATACAATTTTGTCTTCAAACTAATCCTTCAACCTAAAAATGTTAGATTATGATCCCCTAATTAGAAGCACTTTCTTGGCTAGGCAAATGATGTTTGAGTTTGAGCTCTTGGGTTTTATTTTATTTTTCACAACATGACCATCAGAGGTTAGATGTGATCATCAGTGATTTTAGGAAACCATCACCAATCGGTTAATAGATAACCATTGATGGTTGAGAATAATTGTTAGTGATCGATAAATACCATCAATGAAGACCTATGGACTCAAAGACAAAATCATAAAAAATGAAATGCAACAGGTTAGGCTTGGTTATTTAAAATTTGATAAAAACTTGTAAGGAAAAGTTTATTTGATGGATTTAGATGATGTTGAAACCGATAAATCAAAGAATGAAACAACCAAAAGAATAAAAATATAATCTTTAGGTCCATTTCTCCTTCTCAACCTGACCATTAGTGGTTACATATAGTCAATGATGGTTAGGTATAATTTTCAATGATTAAGGTTTAACCATCAATGGTTTGACCTAATCATTAGTGGTCACTGTGTAAACTCAATAATTTAACAAAAATGAAATCTGGCCAAAATAAGGTTAGAAAATCAATTTTAGAGAGCTTCAAGCATCTAAATGAAGATGTAAAAGCTTCATAATGATCTCATTGCTATGTGGGATACATTTGGTCCCACTGGGCATGCCATCTGTTATCTAGGAATTTGACTCAAGAGAAGAGGTTAGTATGGTGTTAGTTCAAAAAAATAATGAAATCAACACACTAAATAAGATAACATCTCTAGGCATAGATCATGGGGGGAGCTTAGTAAACAAATAAAATGAAAATAAAACTAAAATGTAAATAAATGACAAATTTCCTTACCTTCTTTATTCCTCCAAATGATGTTTTATTATCTTTCTCAGATTGTGCTCAAAAGGTCTTCATCAATGGGGCTTGGCTATCTCCATCTCCTCTTGGCACTATGGTTGGCTTGATGCCCTGGCTTGATTTTGGCATTATAAAACTATGCATTTTCTTCATGAAAGTCAATCCAACATTATAACTCTACTATGTTCCAAGATCTCCAAATGAAGAGCTACAAGCTTTCTTTTATAGGCTTTGAAATCAACTTGGAATGGGTTAAATCTTAACCATGGTTGGCTTAGCTAGCCCTAGTAGGGTTAAAAGGTATTCAAAATATCATGATTAACATGGAATAGGTGTGCTTTGAGATATTTTATATTTTGACAACTCATAAAAGGTAATGATTAGCTTTTAAGATGTTCTTTAGGATATTTATTTAATTTTCCTTTTTGATAATTGCTTTATTTTCTCATGGATGAATTCAATTAGGCTAAGGATTAATATTTGAAAGTTAATTAACCTTTGTTAGGGATTTGAACATTTTTGTAAGATTTTGATTTATTCAAGGTGATTTTTTTCAATTTAATTGATTTATGTTCTAACTTTATTTATTTGCATGGTTATGGAGCCAAATTTGAGACTCTTAGAGATTCTTAGGTTAGATTTTCAATGGTTGGTAACAATTGATCTAAAGTTGGGTATGAAGCCATTGGTGGCCAATTTTATGTGTCTATAAATTCAAATAGTGGAACATGTGATGAATGGTGAGGTACTCATAAAAATGTGTACCTTATTCTTTGGATTCCATTATAATCCCAAAACCCTTCAAACAATGTCAAATATGCTCAACCTCACACTCTCTCAACCCTAAAAACTTATACATGAACATTCCACTCTTCTTAGCATATGAATCTTGTTTGAAAATGGTGTATGATAACTTTTTATGTTTTTATGAGGTTGTAACCATCTTATACACTTTATTCTAAGCACTTTAAATCTAAAAACACCTCATAATTCCCACAAACCTTGACTTTCATGCCTAAAAAAATAGAACCATGACATTTCTCGATAATACCAACCTGAATATTGAAATTATGGGTTGAGTTTGATTTTTCAAAGGTAAAATTACTCTCAAGAGATAATTATCAACCATTTTAACGCATTTACCAAGCACATACCTACTATTTCACGGAGAAAGTCATGACAATGGGGTTTAAGAGGGTATAATAAAGGTTTAACTTCTTAACAATGATTCATAAAGATCCACCTCATAATCATAGAAATAATTCCAATAATTTTAAGGAAATAGGGGTTTTAAACATCAGATAATGGAATTTGGCCTAAAACATCTCCTCATTTATGAACCAACCACATCAAAATGACCTTTCTGGACTTACCAATGACCCAATGGAGAAGTTAATTCAAATTTTGTCTTTATTGGGCCTAAAAATTCTTATGGAGCATGGTTGTGAGATTGAGAAGGTTGGGGAAGTCCTTGTATAGGATTTTAAGTTGAGATTCAATTTAAAACCTTTTCCAATGAGACCTCCATAGGTCCTTATTCTTTAATAAAATTTCTAGTGTTGATAGAGTACCCTATTAGAGCTATGAACCAGGTGACTATGGAGTTTCTCTTGGCTTGTGTGGTGGTGATGAAACATACAATAATCATATTTTATCTTCCTTTCCCTACCAATTATTCATTATGATTTGTTTTGACATTAGAAAGGTGAGAAAGGCAGTTTTAAATGTGTTTTAACATTAAAAAAGGAATATTTTCAGACCTTGACAAAATTATATGGGTAAGATACATATAATATGGTCTTCACAAATGTAAAATAACTCAAAATACCCTTTTAAACCTTTATACATGATATTTGACCTTCACACTTGGTGTCTCCCAAGGTGATCACATTACATCACTTCAACAAACAAAAAAAGAAAAATAATAGAAACCTTAAAATCTCCAAAGGTACCTTAAAATTTACAAAGTATTGAAGTTGTAATGTTTTCATCTTCATTATCTTGGATCTTAGGTCTACTTATCCATCTTTTATCATCCCATCTTCTTGGATGATCACCACTTCCTTGTCTTCACCATGGATAAAGTCTATCTTAACTTTCACAAACAAACCTTAATATTTCAAAATTTACATTAAACTTTTCTAAACTACATTACAAAAGACCTCTTCAAAGATCATGTTATGAAATTTATTGGACAAGACACACACATAGAATCTAACATCCTAATAAGACCTTGTTTATACATTGAGATGACATATAACACCAAGTAATGACATCAACACATGATTCTTAATCAGATGATTTTAAGGTTAGATGACTTAGTTATGTAGTTTTGAACAATCTTTGGCCATGGCTGATAGATTAGCTAACATTTTTGGTGACCTCCAAGGATAGTTTACTTGTTAAACATATATACTATTAGCCTTAGACAATATATTCCTTTTTCATGGAGTGACTACATAATGTTTCTCTATGAGATCAAATATGAACCTAAATATGAAATTAGTTTTGAAACAAATTAAAAACTAAAATTACCTTCCAAACACACCAACCAAAAAAGACACACAACAAAGCAAGAAACACACACAATAAGACAAGCATGTGATTAAAGCACTTGGATAAATCAAAGACTAATCTAATATGTAAAATAGGATAGAATGAATTTAATATCAATGCTTGAGGTGTATCCCATTGACTGGGATATGCGCATCTTATCCATTCATCTTTGAGAGAGAAAAAACATTGTGTTACTTACGATGAGTGATGATATAGGGCCTACTCCATAAAGTGTAAAAATTTATGTGTCTTCTAAGTTTGGCCTAATATTCATCCCATTTGAGTACAAATTCACCTTCTTGTAATGATATTAGTACAAGTTTCTTGTTAAAATACCTCTTGTTTTAAGCTTGATGAGACTCCATAGTACGCATGGCATGATCTCTTATTTTTTATAGCTCCATCAACTTAGTTAGCCTAGTCTCCATGGCATCATTCTACATCATGTCAAATTGATGTGTAAGCTATAGAGTTGGTAACTCAAGATATATTGGTAGCTTAGCTTCTTTTCCAAAGACAATTATGTAGGGTGAATTATCAATGGATTTTTTTTTAGTGATCCTATTATCCTATAAGACTATCTTTAATTTTATGTGCCACGTTCTTTAATTTTTCTCCATATTCCTCTTGATAACTCTAGTTAGATTCTTGTTGTGGACTTTGAAAGTCCATTTCCTTGAGTATAGTAATTATAGGATGTACTTAAGTGGATTCTATGTTTCGCATCCCATTCACACATCTTAGTACTAAGGAAAGCCATTGTGTTATCTAAGATAAGTATATAAGGTACAACAAACCTAGTTACTATGCATTCATAGAAGTCTATAACATTAGTTTCATTAGATTCCTTTAGATCTATAGCCTTTGTACATCTAGTAAAATATCTAGTTTCCATCAACACCCATGTATGACCATCACTTGAAAGAGGGTTGGTCATACTTATAAGTCCAATCCCCATTGCATGAAAGGTTTGTCTACTTGAATGGGATAGAGAGTGAGGGTTGAAATATTTTGTTTTATTATGAATAAGACACATTTTTGACACTATTTCACCCATGCATATGAATCCTTAAACAAGTCAGGCTAGTAATATCCAACTATCATCACTTTTGATATGTAGTTCTTGGTTTAAAATTATCATTTGATGTTCTATCATGAAATTATGCCAATAATTTGTCAATTTGATTAACCTCTGCACACCATACAATCAATCCATTAAGATCATTAATAAATATTATTCCATATACCGAGACATATGGAATGGATTGTAATATGAAATGTCTTCTTTTAACCTTGTCTAGGCCTAATAGACACACTTGTTTGGAGGAATTTGACCATGTCTTGTGTCCAACTCATGATAGATGAAGATGTATCCATTTGAGGGTCATCTTGGAGTACTAGGATAGCCTCATTTTTATCTTTAAATTCTAAAGATAAATTCTCACATAGACCCTTACCTCTTACCAACTTGGAAATCTTGATATCAACATTATATTCCATAACTTTGATGATCAAACCAACCATTTTATCATTAAAATACTTACTCAAAATGAAGTCTTTGATACTTGGATGAGACACCATCACATTTAATTTTTTATTAGAGAGCATATGCCTCAATTTTTTAAGGCTTATTATAACATCAGTGATTTGTTTTTCTAAAAAAGTGTATCTTACCTTATAGTCTTTTAACCCTTGGTTAAATAAAGAAATGGGTTGTTCAAGACCCTCCTCATTTGATTATGTAAACATAAATTATATTAATTATTCATTTTAAAAATCATACAAATTAAAGTCTCTCTTAAAATTAGGGTTTTTAAGTGTTGGAGCTTGAGATATGGCTTGCTTCAGAGCACCAAAACTATCTCTTCCTTCTCTAGTCTAATTTAAGCATGGTTTTTATTCAACATGGATGTTATAGGCTTGAAAATTTTATTAAAATAAGATATGAATATTCTAATTAATTTGGTTTTACAAAATGAGATTTATATCCCTTTGTTATGCTTAGGTAATGACAATTCCAATATAGCACGTAACCTTTCAAGATATATGGAGAGACCCCTCTTGGAGACAATGTGGCCCAATAATTTGCCTTCATAGACTACAAATACACACTTTTGGGATTAAGATAGACCCCAAATTATAAAAACCTCTCAAAAAGTTTCCTAAGATACATGAAATAATCATTTGCATCTTTGGAGAATAATGTGATGTCATTAAGATGAACCAAAACTATATCATTCATCAAACCTTGGAATGTCATGTCCATAGATCTTTAGAATATATATATATATATATATATATATATATATATATATATATATATATAGCATTAGAAACCAAAAAAATCATTTTCATATATGAATATGTGCCCTATATTTTTCAAAGGTTGTCTTATACTGGTCTTCTTCTTGCACAAATTTTTTATTATACCTTGAATAGCCATCAAGGAGAGAGAAACATTCAGAACATGCTAACACTTGAAATATTTACTCCATGGAAGGCAAAGGGTAATGATATTTTAGTAAAAATATATTAAATTACCTAAAATATACACACAAAATTATCTCTCCATTCTTCTTCCTTACAGGGACTACATTGGCAACCCAAGATGAGTGTTTGATAGGTAAAATGATGCTATATTCAATCAGCTTAGTTAATTCTTTCCTTATTAGAAGCTCAAAATTTGGATGATAGGACTTTGAATTTGCTTTACTAGCTTATCATCCACATCTATCTCTATAATTTTTTGATCTAGGATAGGGTCAAATCCTTTTAGATCACTATACTCTCAAACAAACACATCAAAAAATTATTTGTGTAACTCAATGAATGCAAGCTTCTCTTATTTACTACATACCTTTCCAAGTGCATAGAGTTTGTCATTTAATATGGTGACCATCTCATAGTTATATTTATTGGTATATATGTTTACCTTCTCTTTATTCATTTTATCATCATCATTGAAGATGCTCTCAAGTGTCACTAGGCATTTAGGAAGCTTGTTTGAATTTAATTCAGCCTCTTCCTAGAGAAATCATTTTATTTGTTTATCACTATAAAAGACTTACCAATTAGTATCATTATCTAGGATAGAATGTCTCACTACTACCTTGATATGTGGTTGACATATTGAGTTCTTGACATCATTATGGATATCAAATTGAGCTCTAACTACAAACAACCTATTAAAATGATTGTTTTCTTCCCTTAATATGGATTTTATGTTGAAAGCTTTAAAATATTTCGTGAGATCCCACACCCTATGTTTATAGGACTTTATCAATGAGTTCTTTGTCACATTTTGACATTTTACTTGATGAACAATCAACTCACTATCACCAACACTTGTAGACCATTTACTCCTCTTTTCCTATCTAATTCAAGGCCATGCACAAGTTATTCATACTCTAATACATTAAAATTACAACATAATTTAAATATGTAAGTGGTATGTTAACTTTATTTGGAGGAAAAAACCAACATTGTACCACCTCCTACACCAATCCTATTCCTTCATCCATCAAATAATAGTTACCATTAAACCATTCATGGGATGACTAGGATTGACTAAGTGTGGAATGAAAAAAACTTCCTCATTTAAAAAATATACTCCTAGGCCTACTTATTCCATGAAATTATATGTATTTTTCTCATCATGTTTAACTTCCCACTCATCAAGAAAAATATTAGGTATGCCTTCAATAGAACTAGTTGGTCATTGGTCATCATGGAGATCTCCTTCATTAATAATAGTAGAATTAATGTTAGATAATTTAGGCATATAGGGTTATATATGGTTATTATCAATTGGTTTAGATTATACCTTGAATTAAGTACCATACCTAGTTCTAAACACCATGTAAGACCAATTAGATTATAAATACCCCCCAATTAAGTTGTGAACTCCCTAGATATACATAAAAAAAATTAGGGTGGTAAGTTTATTACAAAAACATCTTGAGGAATTGAGAAAGTGGGGAAATAATATAGGGTTAAATTAAAACCTTTGATGATACCTAAATTCCTATTGGCTATCACATCCAATTGTAACACTCCTTTGGTGATTAGTTCATACTTCAAGCCTAGCTTATAACTACTTGTTTGGGTATTATAAAGGTACTAACACCAATATCAATCATGAAATTATGAAATAAAGACTCACATATGAAGAGAAATATATATAAAGGAGGAGGATTAACATTATTGACTTGTTTCCCTACTTTGGGTTGGGTGTCATTCATGAAGACTTCTCTCTTTTATTGTTGATCTAGCGACAAGGTTGAGATTAGATAGCTCTTCTTGAAGTAAATATTTTTGTCCAAGAATGGATAATGCCTCACAAATTAGAATTGTTGATTTGGGTTTTATACATAGCCAAAAAATTACTATGAGTTTTCCTATAATGTTATAGGATCAATGAATAGACTCACTCCAAGGCACGAGTTATAGGGCATCCAATTTTATAACAATCTATTGGTGGAATAACAGTGAGAGATACACATTGTTTACCATGGATGAAATGGATATGGTTTAACCTAGATCTACTTGTATTGGATGGAAGGATGATGATTTTAACTAAGGTGGGTAGGGTTTCAAAATAAACTTTAAAAAAAGGGAAAAATCAAGAAATAAAGAGAGCATGTGGACACCCAAGGATAAAGCCTTTCAAGATTAATATTTGAACTCAAATAGGACAAGTAATCTAAACCAATACTTGTTACAAGCTGATATATCAAACCAATAATCAAGTACATTAAATATTCAAATGAATCATAACACAATGTACTTAAACATGTATAAATCAAAGGTTGCCTAATTGCTAGATTGTTATTGCACATCTACAAGAGGGTTATGATAAGCATGCAAAAGATGTTAAAATCATCTATAGCTAAAAATGAATGTATGTATTTAAAATAAATACCTCATAGACAATCAAAACACTAAGATATCATAATTAAATAATGTCTCATTTAATTCACATTATTGGAGATGAATCAATATTTTCACATAAAGATCAAGTCAAGAGAACTTCTTTGAATTTACTATTAATCTAAATAGACAAAAATATCCTTTCTTTAAGAGCAGGAGGTTACATATATTTATGATCTTGGGATGGGGAAGGCCTCATATATTTAATATTTTCCTAAAATTGAAAGTACAAAAATATAACCCTTTGTTTAAAATCATGCAAAGATGCATGTATAATGATAATACCACGAATTGACTTCCTAGCTAAAAATACAATATGCATGTACAATTAATTGACTAGGAACAAAAGTCACACCTTGGTGATAATAATTAAAATACATAATAATTCTAAAATTAAAGTGTTGATGTAGTGTTGTTAATTGGAGGAGTTGATAGAGATATTTCAGTTGTAACTAAGGCAATAAATAAGAGCTTTGTGAAGATGGGGGCACTGAAAGCCAATTGTGTGCATTGGACCAACCTAGAAGCAACTTCTTTTGATTTTATCTATTTAATTAGTGCATAAGATGCATCAAATTATTTATCTATGATTTCAAAATTTTATAATTAAGGATTCAAAATTTTGACTACATCAACCATTATTTTTTCTTGTTCTACGTTTGAGCTCTTGAATTCAGATACTAGAGATTCTACTCTCATTACCCTATCCTTATAAAAACTAACCAAATAAAATACTTATTCATTGGATTTTTTAAATAATCCCTTCCACTTTTTACCTACAATTTTTGATATCCAAGTGGAGAAGGTTATCAAAATTGGGTTTGTTGACAAGCTCTCCAACTTGGGTAATCTCCCTAGTGACTCTCATCTCTCCCAAAATCTATAGTGCTTTACTCTTATTTCTAATAAAAATTCCCAACAACAACTTCATTTATCTATGATAATTTAGGTATGCATGCATCTTGGAAATCACATATTTTAAACACTAAGAAGCATCCATACTAGTCATGAGATTAAGCTAATCAAAAGCACTAATCCTAGAGAACTAAACCATGAAATTCATTTTTATTAATTTATCATTAATCATGTTCCACAGTGTAATAATATTTTCTCTATGGTACTAAATTCCTTCCCTAAACACTCTGATGTTGTAAAAAATATTATACATGTTTGTAGTTGCACTTTAATCATTAGCAATAACTTCTTGATGAGCTTATGTAATCTAAATTTATTTCCATATTTTCAAGGCCCCCTCAATAATCTATTAGATTTATTTTATTTCCACCCTAGTGGAATCCATAAAAGTGTTGAAATATTCAATATATTTAGTAGGTTCATTGGGATTTATCTTGGGCTTCTTGGATAAAGAGAATAATTTTTCTCTTTGTTCAAATTCCACTTCTCCTTTTTTCTCACATTAACCATTTTCCTCTTCCTCACTCTTTGAAGAGTCCCATTTTTCTTGTCTTTCACCTCTAACATTTTTCATCTTCCTCACCTATTGGTGAGTAATAATTTATCATATTTCTTCTTATTGAGAAATATTTGAGGATGTAAAAGGTGGAGAGGTCATTGGAAGGGTTGTAATAAAAGTGGGTGGTAGGGAGGTGATTATTTTAATATGTTCTTGAGGAAGTTTTTGGATAACCATTTCCCATGAGGATGTTTCTTTCAAATGTGTTACCTCTACGAATAATTTAGTTAGACTTGAGGTTATTTCCACAGTCATTGTTGCTTTTGGCATGGCCAATGATGGTGAATGGGGTACTTTGTTTGGGTTAAATTTTTTTTGGGAGTTGGGAGCTTATTGAAAATAAAAAGTGTGACCAAATTATCAAAATTAACTACCCTATGTGTCTTTATTAGTTTTGGACAATAAATAATATCTAAATTAACACTAGTACTAATAGAACTAGATGATATAACCCTAGGCATTACTAAAGGTAAACTTACAACTATAATTTATACATTAGGAACTAAACAAATAATTGAAGAGACTACCTCATCAATTTTTTAACTTTGATCTTATGTTAAGTTGGCTAAGGTGTCTTCCCCTTCATGCTCTTCTAGACTCAAAGCTTTGGATTTTTATAGCTTATCTTCATCATCATCTGGTTGTTCCTCACCCATTTCTTGATATTCTTCCTTGAAAGGATAATCAAAAAAATATATTACTTGCTTAGGTTAATTTTCTTATTCAATATTTATTTTATCCTCTACATCCTTCCCTTCCTCCTAAATAGCTTCCTCTATAATAAGGAGACCAAATGATGGCCTCTCTTCCAATTTTTTTATCTTCAGAAGGAGTAAGGTAGTCCTTGTTATTTATTTTATAGGTGAAGATGGGTGGAGTGGAAATTACATGAGATGGTAAGGGGGTTGTGGGAATTATTCTGGTAGGAAGTGTAAATCAAGGTGATGAAGTAGAAAGAGTGGAAGACACGAGGCTTGCCTAAGAGGATATAGGAGATTGAGAGAGTTTAGGGTAGTTAGAATAAAATTAAAATCCATTTGTAATAATTCAAGAAGACTTGGGTGATTTTAGTAAGCGGAGGCAAAGAAGTAATCACAAAAAATTTCTTCCTTTTTTCAACTTAAGAAACTATTGACCCATCCCTTGTAGTAGTTATGCTCAAGACCTGTATGTGTGAATTTGTTGAAGTAGAAGGGAATTGAAGACTAGGAATTCCACTCAAAATCTCCCTCCTAAGATAAATATTATATTATCTTTGATTACTAGATTCATCTAGTTATTTCTTTGTAGGCTCAATTGAAGGGGAAAGAGTTTGATCCTATAGCTAAGAGTCATATGGTTGAGATGGAGGCCACTATTGACTCCATGCATATTATGCCTATTATTCTGTTACCTTAGGGTTGTATTATATGGGTTTGGAAAGTATCATAGACATTGATTTATCTAAATTCAATGATGTAATTAGAGGAGATATCCCCCTTTGGATTCAACCTCTAACCTTTTACAATCCATCACTTTAGCTTTCCATCTACAATGTTATGTGCAAGCCAAACATTGGACAAGACTTGATTGTAGGTAATCTTAGGATAGGGAAGCCTAAGGTATCTCTAAAATGTCCTAATTTAAATATAAGTAGAGGAAGACTTTAATTTCCTAACATGAATGATATCTCTAATAATGGTTCCATTAACAAATAAAACTTTTAGTAGGTCAATACATGGCATTACCTCAAGTTTGGACACCACCTGGTGGATCCCTTTCTATTTGATTGGTATAAAATAATATATGCATTGCTTTGCCTCTAGGGAGAGTTAATATTCAATTGATTATGAGTGAATGTATTCCACCTCTTCCTAGAGTTCCAAGTATTGTGTAAATTTGAAATTAAGTGCACTTTTCTCAAATATATTTGTCTTATGTCAATCTTATAAATGAGTATGGGGATGTGAATGAGGACTTATATTATTTTAATGAAGAAACCATTATTATCCTTTGATAATTATAATTAATTTGATGTTATAGACTAGTTTTATGCTTATTGGTTGAAGAAAATGAGGGCTTACTTGATGTTACGTAAACTCAAAAATGCACTTGTTTAATCGAAATAGCAATAATAAAGTGAACTTTCCTTATCAAAATTTTTGTATATATAATTAATAGGATTGAGTATTGAATGTATTCATGCACATTTAATGTTGATAAATAACTTTTTATTTAATGCCTACTTCAATTTAAATGTGCCAATTAGCTTTAGCACGTGCCCTTACTTGCCAATGATAATTGTTCATTAATTCTTTGGGTGTAGTCATTAATTTTGAGATATTTGTTAGTCATTCATTGAATTAATTATTTACCATGTTATCAATCCTTCCAATTTTTTTTTGGTCATGCCTTTCCTAGATAATTCCACTTGTTAGGCCCTCATTAACCTAACCCTTTAAATATCTTCACTATATTGGGTAGGTCTTGTAGTGGTGAGTTAACACAATCAAGTTATATGGATTAATCTTAGATCATAAGAAGAATGGAATATTAGATAATTGGATTGGTTTACCTTTTAATGAACAATTTCCCATGGTCATGGGTTATCATGATAGAGACACATGGAATAATCTTAGAACCATAGAGGCTTGGCATCTCAAAAACATTGGATTACATACCAAAGAACCACTTAACCTTCTCATGGACACAAATTATCATGAATGTTGCAAGTTTATATCACTTAGAACCATAGATAATTGGAATATCATAAACATTGTCACATTTTAATGTAGAACTATTAAATTTTCCATTAAATAGATGAAGTCTCTATGTTTCCATTTTACCATGAATATGTCACATGGTAAGTTTATGGAGCTCAAGAGACTAGAAGACTTAAAATTTTAAAAATGTATAAATATTATAAATATCCATAGATCCATAGTCTTAATTTTTTTTAAATCATTTAATGACCTAAGTGATGTGAGAGTGATGCATGTCACAACCACATGGAATCTAAAAATTTCATCTTGATTTGAAGGGATTAATGATCCTCGACTTTTAATAATGTGATCCAAAAAATAAAAATTAGGACATAAAAAGATTAGTTTCATTAGCTCACAAATTAAAAAAATTATATTGAAATAAAAATCATGAAAACCCAAGGTTTTAAATGATTTAATATATTATTTTAATCTTGGATTTTCATAATTTGAACTTATGCAATACTAGATTTTATATAAATAAACCTAGATGATAAATGCATGATAGCTTAGTCATAGATATATAACATCATAGATATATAATGTCATAGCTCCCCAAATAAAAGTTTTACAATAATGGGTTCTTACTTTAAAATTTTAAAATGGGGTGTGTGTGTGTTAGCACACAACAAATGGAAAATCATATGGGAAAATACTCCTAATTATTTTGAGAACCTAGAATTTTAGAAATATATTATGACAAAAATATAGCCTTAATAAAGAAATAATAAGGGAATCCAATTTATAGAACAAACTCTTACTTCTTGATGCAACATACTAACTTCTCATTCCTTAGATTAGTGTGTGATTTAGTGAAATCAAATTTTTCTTGGTTATGAATATTTTAGCAAAGACCCAAATAAACATTAAAGGTTTTATTTTGACTTTAGAATTTTTAACCAATAAAAAATAAAGCCTAGGCATTGCTCTACTACTATCCAAGCATCCATATCCATGAAAGAGACACCTATGGTTCCACCTAAAGCCTTTATATAATTTTATTTAGGTGTACATAACCCTGGTAGAGTTTAGTTGAATCACCTATCCTCTATTATTTAAAAAAAAAACATAGATAAAGAAAGGTTGGGAACCACCTTTGGCTAGGTGTATGAATAAGAAAACTTATTGGTCAATATGTCCCTATCAAAGTGTATCCAATCCTATGTTTATCATCTCTTGACCAATTTTTAGCATATGATAGTGTAGTAGATATTTTAAAATGGGAATATTTTCTAAAATTTTCATGAGTATATTAGATCCAGTGAAAATAACTAAGTAAGCATGTTTAGTTTAAATAAAAAAAAGTTCTTTCACAATACATACCTTAACTCTAGAAAGTCTAGTACTAATAGAATAAATTTCCATGAGTACTGATTGCATTCCCTTCAAGTATAATCCCATTTATTTTGGAATATCCTTTAGGATTTATATCAATAAAATATTTGTGATAGTTATACAACCTAGAAGAATAAACTAAAAAGTAGGGAACTAAGCTAATAAAATCAATAAAACTACCCTAAAGGAAACCAAGTACAAAAAAGCAATAAATTTAATATATAAAGTAGTAAAAATAATTTAGAAATTAATAAATCTAATTTAATCATACTTTAAATCTCCATTTATAATTCACTCTGATGCATCTCCAGTTGGGGCAGCCATGAAGTAGTGTTTTAAAAAATAGTCCATTGACTAGAAAGATGAGGTCCTTACCTTAGAGGTCTTTCAACCAAAAGATATTATTTCCAAGGATTTAAAATACCTAATATGACCCAATCCATAAGGGAGTGAACTTATCATGTTTCCCCTTCTTATCATGTGATTTATCCTAGAGGAGCACCAGGTTTGAAAACCTAAAATCCTTGATTTTGGATCTTTTGTCAAACCAACATTTGAAAATATCCTAATGTTTATTGAAGCTGTGTAGTGATTTAGTTCTTACATATTCTAATTGAACTATCTCAAGTAATCTAGAAGTTATTATGTCATCTTTACCCATAAAATATAATATGAATTGGTACATTGGTAGATTGAGAATGATGATGAAGATTGGTTGTCATATGTATACCATTAGAAAAGGTGAGGCCTTGAGAGGATTTTTATGCCTATTTCTATCTACCCATAGTGCATATTTCAATAAGAGATGGCATTCTCTGAATTTATTCTATGTAAACTTATTTATAGCATCCATTAGGTTTTTATTGGTTGACTTAGCCACTCCATTTCCCTATGGATAATGGTTTGAGGAAAACTTGAGGATGATTTGATTATGGCAGGCCATTCTATGAATTTAGTAGATTTGAATGTTGGAGCATTATCATACACCAATAAAATGGGCATTATAAATATGGTGACTTTATTTACCTCAAATAAATTAATGAAATATATGGATTGTGAATTCTTAGTAGCAATATCCTTTATCCACCTAGTATAGTAATCAATAGTTGTGAGGATGAACTTATGTCCTATTAAATAATTTATATTTATTACCCCAACAAAATCAAGGCCCAATTGAGTTAAAGGGAATCCTTAAATGACTAGCTATAAAGGCATAATAGTATTCACCTCTCTCTTTGAAAACACCTAGCACTCATGTAAAAATATGATGTGGTTATGGGAATCTTTGAAGATTATAGGCTAATAATAACTCATCCTTAGAATTTTATGAGTTGTAGTATTGATTCAGGGATATCCATTGCCAATATTTTGATGCAGGTTATCTAATATGCCCTTAGCTTCCTCTTCTGAGATACATCTTAGGTATATACCTTTATATTTATTTCTATAAAGACCCCTTTATTGATCATGAAATGAGTTGATTTGAGCCTAATGACTCACTTTTAATATATATTCAATTTTAGAGGGCATGTCTATAATGAAATTACTTAGATTTTCACATAGAATTATTAGAATAAGAAAATATGAGAGATTACACAACAATAATTGACAACAAAATAGAATACTAGATAATATAACAAAGACACTTTGAGGTGGAAACCTCCACAACAATGCACTAATAGCAAAATACTTCACATGATGATTAAAGACTAAAAACCACCTCCTATATATAGTCTACTTAGCCAAGGTTATTCCATAGGCTGACCTATATAAGAATATAGAGAAATGTAACAAGCAAATAAAAGAGGTATGTAAGCCACAAGTCAGCCACACATATCCCTAGACACACCAATGGTTAAGGGCATAACAAGCCCTTCCACTTCAAAACAACATTATCCTCAACATTGTGGAAACTCTAGATGCTACTACACAAATGTTTCATCCTCCCAAGTGGCATCTTCACATGGTAGATTATTCCATTTGATTAGGTATTTTGTAATTGTTCTAAAACATAGTTACTTGGTGCACCGTTGAAGGATCACCTCAGGATTAAGAATAACTCTACCTTATTTATCTAATTTTAGTAATTATATTTGAATGGTAATCTATGTATAATGACTTTTTTTAGGCATGATACATGAAATAATGGATGTATATGAGTAGATGAAGGAAAATCTAACTTATAGGCCACACTGCCAATTTTATACAAGATTTGATAAGGCCCATAATACTTAGGGGATAGCTTTTTATCCTTTTTCTGTTTCTTCAATGACATCTATTTATATGGATGTAAGTGAAAAAATACCCAGTCACTAATTTCAAAATTCCTCTCACTTTTATGTTGATATGTTTATTTCTTCATGCGATTCTAGGCCATAGCTAAATTTTCACACAAACTTGCAAGGACCTCCTATTGATGATGAATATGTTCTTCAATTGTACGAAACTTAGGATGGAACTTCAAGGTTGAAGAGAGGGTGGAGGGTGGTATCCATATAGTGCCACAAAATGAGACATTTTAGAAGAACTATGAATAGAAGTATTACACCACTATTCAACAAGTGATAGCTAATGAACCTATTTACCTTATTTATCAGAAATAACACAATGGAGATATCCTTCCAAACATTTGTTGACTACCTTAGTTTGTCCATCAAATTGAGGATGATAGGATGAAATATGAGCCAATTGAGTTCTTAAACATGTAAATAACTTAGTCTAAAAATTACTAGTAAAAATTTCTAAAAATTACTAGTAAAAATTTGATCTCTATAACTGATAATGATCTTAGGGGTCCCATGCAATTTCTAAATTGTATTGAGAAAAGCATAAGCTACTATACTAGAAATAAATGGATGGGATAATGAAAAAAAATGAGCATACTTACTGAGATGATCTACAATAACAATGATAACATTTTGACCATCAGATCTTGGTAACCTTGTAATGAAATCCATAGATACCTCTTCCCAACGCTAACTAGGGATAGATAAAGGTTATGAAAGACTTGGAGTTTTGATGGTCTTGCCTTTGTTTTGTTGATATATCATACATTTAGCCACATATTTTTGGACATCCCCCTTAAGACCTTCCCAAAAAAAAGCTTGCTTGATCCTGTGATAAATTTTCAAAAATCCTGAATGACCCCCAATTGGAGTTGCATGAAGTTCTTGAAGGATTTTTTGTTTAAGAAGATAATTATTACATAGGTACAATCTATTTTTATACCATAATGCATTACCTTTCTATGTGAATTTTTCAAATCCACCTAAACCTTGCTAAAGATTTTGAATCAAATCATGAGTAGTACTATCATGTTCCCATTTTGATCATGCTTCCTCTAGTAAATCTACCTATAAAATTTTATGGCACATAGCAATGCCTCAACTGATTCATCTTTTTTGGATCTGCCACCACATTATCTTTTACTTTTTTTTAGACTATTTCAAAATCATATGCTAGCATCTTAGTTACCCATTTTGTTGTTCTTCAGATGACAACCTTTGTTCTAAAAATTATTTAAGACTATCATGATCAGTTTTTACTTGAAAGTGATGACCCATCAAATAAGGTTTCCATTGCTTGACTATATGTAAAATGGCCATCATTTCCTTCTCATAGATGGTATTTTGATAATTTTTACCCTTGATTTGATGACTTTAAAATGCCAGTGGTCTACCTTCTTGCATGAGTAAAACACTCATACCATACCTAGATGCATCACATTCAACTACAAAGTTCTTATAAAAATCAAGAGTGGCTAATACTAGAGTAGTGCACATAGCCAATTTCAATTGTTCAAATGCCTCGGTAGCTACATCAATACACTAACATTATTATTTATTTAACAATGAGGTAAGTGGGGGTATAATACTAACATAATTTTTGACAAATCTATGATAGTAACCAGTACGCCCCAAAAATCCCTAAAGTTGCTTGAGTGTCTTAGGAATTGGCCAGTCCACCATTGCTTGGATTTTTTTAGGATCCACTTTCACTCCTTCATAAGACACAAAATGACCCAACTATTCAACCTCACCAGCCCCAAAAGTACATTTGGAAGGTTTGGCATATAATTAATTTTGTTCCAAAATGGAGAGTACCTATTTCACATATTACAAATGGTCTACCTAATTTTTACTATAAATGAGGATATCATCAAAGAATACCAAAATAGAATTCCTCAAAAATGGCTTTAAAATAATATTCATCAAAGTCTAAAAAGTAAATGGTGCATTTGTTAGGCCAAAAGGCATAACCAAAAACTCATAATGGCCCTCATGAGTTTTGAAAGTAGTTTTTGGTAATGTGTTCATCATGGATCCTAATTTGATGATACCCAAAACATATATCTAACTTGGTAAAATAAAGATCACCATTCAATTCATCTAGAAAATCATTAATGATAGGAATTGGAAACTTATCTGTGATAGTGTACTTGTTGAGTTCTCTATAGTTAGGGCACATCCTCCAAGTGTCATCTTTATTTCTCACCATGAAAAATGGTGAAGAGTATTCAATTTGGCTATGGAGAATGATTTTTGCATCCAACATCTCTTGTACCATCTTTTCAATTTCACTTTTTTGGGCATAGGGATACCTATATGGCCTGATGTTGGGTGGTGTACTACTAGGAATAAGTGTGATAACATAATCATATGTGTGGATAGATGGAAGTCATTTTGGCATGTATCTAAAAATAATAGAATGAGCATCAATTATTTGTTGCATATTAAGAAGTGGAGATGGCTGAGTTGGCTATACTTCCATATAAAACAAGTGAGATACAAATCCCTTAGTATCCTTATAGAGAATCTTTGTCATTTGATGGGAGCTAACAAGTTGGGGAGATTTAGACTTTAATCCTCTTATCTCAAATGTCATTTATTCAAAATTAAAATGCATGAATAATTATTGAAAATTCATCTCAATGGTGCCCAAAGCAATGAGCCACTAAAATCCTAGAATAATATCAACTCCACCCATAAAAATATAAAACATAGAAGAATCTAATAAGTAGTCTCCCATGGCCAACTTAATACTATGACATTTTCCTAAACAATTAATATTACCACCATCTACAATCATAACCTAAAATTATGGAAATAGATAAATGAAATAGTTCAAATGAGCAGCCAAATTACCATGGATGAAGTTGTGTGTGCTCCCAAAATCAATCAAGATAGTGAATTTATATTTCTTAAGGAAACCCATCACCTTAAGAGTTTGAGGAGTACTAATACCTAATAAGGCATGGCATGAAATATTAGGCTAAGAGTCTTCATATTCCTCCTTAAGAACTTCTACATCTACATCATGTGTTTCTACATCATCTTCATCATCATTGGTACCTTTAATGTAAAATAGCTTATTTTCAACACAATGATGGTCTTTGATCCATTTTCTATCACAACTATAACAAAACCCTTTAGCTTTCTTCTCCTCAATTTTTCATTGTGTTAATCTAGTGGGCTGTGGAAATAATGGTGCTAGAAAGTTATGATCATGACCATTAATGAATATTTTCCTTTTGACCATCTCTTTTTATTCTATCATGTGTGCATTAGGGATAGATTCTAATATAGATGTTGGGCTAAACATTCAAACCTCATATCGGATGCTATCTTTGAGGCCACCCAAAAAAAGATCCATCAAATTTCTCTTAGTGATATTTTCCACCCATAAAGAGAGATTCTAAAATTGATGAATATAATCCTTCAAAATTCTATTTGCCACATCTTGGATAATTGGCTAAAATAGTTCTCAGAGACATTATTATGATAATGAGTTGTCAAATCCTTAGTAAAAATAGTCCATGTAATAGAAGCACCATTCTTTTTCTTTTGAGCACATAACTAGCGATATCAAATGAATTGCTTAGGTTCCATATATAGGGATGCGACCATCACCCTCTAGGAATTAGGGGTTTGATGTAACTCAAATAAATTCTCAATTTGGTTAATCCAAGTGAGAGGATCCTTACCATCAAACTTATGCATGTCCACTTTTGGTAACAGTAGTTTTATACCAACATAAGAGTTATTGAGAGGAGGATTTTAATGTTAAAGTGGAGAGTTATTAGGTTAAAACTAATATGTGAGGGTATCCAATTACATATTAATATGCTACAATTCACTATGAACTCCATTAATCTCTTTGTGCATCCTTAAAACATTAGCTTGGACTGAAACAAAGTCATCATGCCTCACCAAGTTTTTTATGTCCTCTTGAAGCTAATAAATCATCAGATCGAAAGTTCTATATTCCATGTCATCAATATAAGGAGTCTTAGGAGTTTATGGTGCCGCTTTTCTTCTATGAGTTGAAGTACCTACCATAAATAAACCCTAGGAGGATTTTGATCTAAAAAAAAGTGTACTAATAAATGATACCATTTTGATCACCTTTTTAAGATGAATCTAATGATTACCTTTGTGCAATAGATTAAAATTTTTGGTACCAGAAAAATATACCAAAAGAATATACTGTTGAAATCATCTCATCGAGATAAATCCAAAATTTGTAACTGTGCAAGGGGAAAAAAAATTCTAGACTTTTTTTAAAATATTTTTTTTCAAAAAAGTGTTTCAAGCAATACTACATTAATAGAAAAAATTAATTATTCCTAGATTGCAAGTTATGTTTTTTCAATTTCACTACTCCTAAAAGCCATGCCTCACCAAATCTAAAAAAAACACCATAGGAAACTTGCCCAAATCAAAGCTCTGATACCACTTGTAATGAAATTACTTAGATATTCACATAGAATGATTTTATATTACACAAAATAAAAATATATGAGAGATTACATAGTAATAATTGATAACAAAACATAATACTGGATAATATATCAAAGCCACTTCAAGGGGGCAACCTCCAAAAAAATGCACTAATAGAAGAATACTTCACATGATGATTAAATACTAATCACTACCTCCTATATATAGTCTACTTATCCAAGATTATTCCATAGGTTGACCTATCTAAGAACATAGAGAAATGTAACAAGTAAATAAAAGAGGTATGTAAGCCATAAGTTAGCCACACATATCCCTAAACTCACCAATGGTTAAGGGAATAAAAATGTCCCTATAATTATGTAATGGATGAAATGTGAGTATCATTCCCCACCTTCTACTTGGGCCTTATGGATTATTTTGATGTGTATGCATGGGTTAGTTTGAGTCACTAGCTAGATAAGGCCCTATCCTCTTACCATTTTATCTAGTGTAATTTAAATTCAAACTCCTAAAGTTTGGCCATCCACTTCCCTCTTCTTTCTCTTAGATCATTCTAGCTAAGCATGACTTTAATAACTAAGTCTGAGATAATGGCATATGTATTATTTCATATAATAAAATGTCTAAATTTTTTGATGGCCTTGATCAATACATATATCTACTTATAAATTATGAAATAATTTAGTTTTGCATCCTTGAGGTTGGTACTCATTAAGGAAATGGGATATTCATTTCCTTCCACCATTTTCATCAATACTATAGCAATGTTATGTTTTTAGGTAAATAAATAAAGATATAAATCTTTATTAAAATCTAGGTCTAGGGATCTTGAAATTGCCATTAGATATAAATCTTTATTAAAATCTAGGCTTAGGGATTGAGAAATTGCCATTTTGATGTTTTGATATTACCAAAGAAATAATTTAGATCTTTATTATTATTGGGTGAAATTAGCTTAGAGATGGCCTAGATGTAGTCTGGGTTGATGGAGATCCCTTATTTGTTGATAATATATCCCAATAATCTTCCTTCAGTAACTCCAAAAATGAATTTTTTAGTTTCAGATAAACTCCATACCTTCTGCACCTATCTAAGACTTTTTTAGATGGCCTATGTGGTCAAATATATTCTTGGAAAATACTATAAGATCCTCCATGTAGATGATGATGCACTTCCCCACTAGTCCCTAAAAGGAAAAATCCATCAATTTCTATAAAGTGGCTCTTATATTGATTAGGCCAAATGACATCCTTTTATATGCAAAGGTTCCCCATTTTATGGTGAAAATAGTCTTCATCATATCTTTTTATTTAACTAATACTTGGTTATAGCTTGATAATCCATTTAAGAAGGACATCATCCAAAGAAGGTAGAGGATAATTATCCTTTTTTGAGGCTCTATTTAAGTAATTGAAATCAATACACAACCTTATTTCTCTATTTTTTTCATGAATGGTACCAGGTTAGCTACTTATGTTGAGTTCCTAATTGGAAAAAAAAATGGCATACATGAGCTTTTGTACTTTGGTCTCTATGTGAGGTTTTAAGACAAGGTTCACCAGTCTTTATCTTTCCCTAAATGGATTATGTTTTGGCCTTAAAGGGATGGTATGGGTAATGATATTTGGATAAAATATATTTATGTCATCATATGTCTAAGAAATTACATCCTTTTAATATATAACCCTTTCACCCTATGCTTCTCATTTTTAGTATAACTTAGACCTATATTCACTAGTTGGGGAGTCTGGTTAGTCCCCAAGTTTTCTTTGTTAATGTTAGACTCATTTACTTTCATTTATTTTTACTTCCTAGCCTAATTTTCAATGTCAAAAGGTCATTCTAAGGAAACCATGCCCAAGAGGATTCTATTTCCTTTTAGCTGTATAACACCCTCTTCACCCATGTCTTTAGTCTACATAGGCTAGATATTTACTTCATCTATTATTTGGGCCTCAAAAACTCCTAAATTGTTGAATAACTATATGATTTGTTTATCATTATCCAAAAAATATAATTTTACCACATTATCAAGGATATAAGGGCATGGGAATAGGTACACTAAAAAACTTCACATTTTTATTCCTAAAGTGGTTCTAGATTAACAATAGAGGCTGCCAATGAATCAATTATTAGATTCTTTTCTATTGGGATGGCCTTGGTGTTGCATTCTTCAAAATATTCAATCAAGTCTCAAGATAGGTATTTATTATTCTTTTGGTATGCAATCTTACATTGGTATTTATTCTTGATTTAGTTTACAACCAACTTAGAGTCATCAAACACTAGTAGTTATTAGGGGTTGTTCTTTAATGCTAACTATAGACATAAGATTAGGGTTTCATACTTTGCACTATTATTGGTGTAGGATAACTACAATGTATAATAAGATAGGTATTATTTACCTTCTAGGTCTATCAGGGCCACACCTATGTTAGAACCTTATTTTTAATGAGCCCCATCAAAGTGTAAAGTCCATAGTTGAGAAGGACCTTTAAATTATTATTCATGCAATTATTGTTTGTTGGTGAAAGTATATATGCCTGCATGTGTTGATATGAAGTTGAATTGATCATTCTTGGTATTGTAATTAGTAATCAAGTAATTAATTTTAGGCTCTCTATCTACCCTTATTTGATTTGTTACCCTTTTCCATGGTAACCACACATGGGAGAAATCTATGGCCATGTACTTGTTTAATATTTTTGACCAGTCTTGACTTAGAAGTAAGTCGTGTGCCTCTATAATGTCAATAAATAGGATGATCATAGTATTATTCACACATGGATATAATCCAAGTTATATGTGCACATTTTTTAGTTCTCTAACATATGGGATTGAATATTTATCCAACTACAATACCACTCTTTTTGACTTTTCAAAATTCAAACCTAACTTTTGAAAAATAATCATAAGCATCACATTGGCTGATGCTTTGAAATCAACTAGGAAATTATGTACATTATTTATGAACATTTAAATAGTTAATAACAATGGTGGTGCCTTGGGTTTATCTTTGTACATCATTACATTTTCATTAACAATCCTAGGTTTTTCAGAAGTCCTCCTTATCAAGGCCTTGAGTAGTATCTTCCTTTGCTCAGTGATCTAAGGTAGCTCATGAAGATTAATATTGGCTTTAAAATTTTTCATGTCTTAAATAATCTTATATCTTCCCTTGCCCTGATGTTTGAAGATCTATGACTAATCTTTTTCATTAGGAGGACGTTAATTATCCCCTATATGAAGTTGGATTATTTCTTCACAGTGTGGGAATATTTTTGTTAGAATTCAGATCAGAAGGAGTAGTAATATTATTGGTAAGTGTTGAAGAAGTCATAAAATGTTTGCTTCTTAAGTTGTAGTTATTCTTGACCTAATGATACTAATGGAAAGTATGAACCTCATCAATGTTATCCTTAGGTTCATTTTCATATTCCCCTAGGAAGGGGAATTCATAAGTGTTAAAGACCATAACCATGTTAGGGTTTCTTAAATAATTTGATGAAGATGGTTATTTTTTACTAGAAAAAATTTCCTACCTCTCTGCTTCTTGATAGAATATTTTCAAAGTAGTGTAGAACTTGATACAATCTAGTTCCCTATGTTTTATGATTTTATGGACTTGACACCAATTTAGATGAGTTATGTCCATGATGTTGATCTATATCATCTTGTTAGATAGAACTTGATGATCTTGATAATTTCTAGACCTATTAAAATGTCTATTGTATCTCTTGAACTGATAACCCCAATTATTATAATTATAGTTATATCTACCTATATTACCCATACATTTTTGCATGTTGAGGAAATCATTACTCAATTTATATATTATCCTCTAGATGGATTCCATCTCTATCTTTACTGAGTTTGGAGAATTGTCTTATGTGGAAGTGATATTAACATGTACAAAAGGGTGACTCTAGTTCTGATAGTTAGAAGTAGAATTATTCAAGAAATTAGGATGTTTATTATGGGAAACATGGGTTAATGATAATTTATTATGCACTAGGTTCGGGTTCTATACCACAACATTTTTCGTTACATTAGGGATTGGGATGAAAGCTAGGTAGACAGGTCCAAGACTAAGTGGAGGTAACTATTATAACTGAGGGTATAATTGTTTGTCTACATTGATTACCTCTATGTAAGCTAAGGATAAAGTATCAATACCAATAGCCCTACATAAAAATATAGTAGTAATGGAATCTAGGGAATTTTTATACATTTCAATGGCTAATGGCTCATTATGTTGATAGGTAAACTCCAATATGTTATACATATTTTGAAATTGAGTGTTGAATGCTAAGATTGGCGTGTTGGGATCTCATATCATACTAGTAAAGAGTTTATAGATAATGCTTGCATTGGTAACTTGGCCAAATCAGGCTAAGAAGGTATCTTAACATTCTATCTAAGTTTTAATTTAACCCTTTTGGAATATTTAGAAACTAATGATAGGTTGTTTCTTACAAAGTGAAAGGAAATAATTTGTAGGCCACATCCTTGTGAGTTACATTCAAGATCCCCAAGGTAGATTTGAAAGCTTTTATATGTTATTTCATAATACTTCATATCAAGGGTGATAAAGAAGGAAGATATTTCTCTAGGTTTCTAGAAAACCATGCACCACTCCCATGACATTGATAGTTGATCTAGTCAACCAAGTTGGGTCTTGAGGTGGGGGATTGGCCAGAGGTGGAGGATTAGGAGGTGGATTATATATATGGGAAATTATAACTATTGGAGGATGATGTTGTATAACTATATGTTATTTTATGTGTTTTTAGAAGATATAACTATTGGAAGATATGGGCCATTATAACTATTGGAAGATATGGGCCATTATAACTATTGGAAGATGATTCTACATTTGGTCTTATAGAAACACATATATCAGACCTAACCTTTCTAAGGATATCTAAAGGTGGATTTAATAGGTTATTATCTAATGTTGACCTTGTTAGTCATTTGGGTGCATCCAAAACAAATAAATTGATCTTACTTATTAAGATATAGGTAGATGGAGGATCTCATTCTAGCACCAATCTAAAACTTTTGTTGATGTGGGTTTTATACACATGCCAAAAAATTCCTATGAGGTTGCCTCTAACATTTTAGGATCAATGAATAGATTCACTCCAAGACATGAGTTACATGGTATTTAATTTTATAACAACCTTTTGGTGGAATAATGGTGAGCGATACATATTGTTTACCATAAAAGAAATAGATATGGATGAACCTAGATCTACTTGGAGTGGATGGAAGGATGATGATTCTAACTAAGGTGGGTAAGGTTTCAAAAGAAATTTCAAAAAAAGAGAAAATTAAGGTATAAAAGAGATTTTATGGACACCCAAGGATAAAGCCTTTCAAGACTAGTATTTGAACTCAAATAAGATAAGGAATCTAAACCAATACTTTTTGGAATCTATTTTAACACAATAAAAAATAAATATAATGAAGAGTCAAATGAATCATAACACAATATACTCAAACATGCATAATTCAAATGTTGCTTAATTGCCAAATTGATATTTCACATCTATAAGAAAGTTATGATAAATATACAAAATATATTCAAATCATCTATAGTTATAAATAAATGACTATATTTAAAATATATACCTCATACATAATCAAATCATGAAGATACTAGAATAATGGAACATCTTAATTAATCCAAAAAATTGGATAAGAATCAAGATTTACACAGAGATCAAGTCAAGAAAAACAACTCTAAATTTATTATTACTATGAATTGCCAAAGATATCCTCTCTTTGAGACTAGGAGGTTACATGTATTTATAATCTTGGGATGGGGAAGGTCTCATCTCTTCAATCTTTGACTAAAATTACAAGTTCAAAAATAGAACCTTTCATTCAAAATCATGCAAAGATGTATGTACAATGATAATACCTAGAATATAGTTCCCATATAGAAATATAATATGTATGTATAATAAATATATTGAGAAAAAAAAATTCACCTTGGTGATAATCATGAAAATACATAATCATTATAAAATTAAAGTGTTGATGTAGCACCGTTAACTAGAGGAGTCGTAACTAAGGTAAGTATACTGCAATTGTAACTAAGGTAAGTTCTAAGAGCTTTGTGAAGCTAGGGGCACTAAAAATTAGTAGTGTAAATTGAACTAACCTATAATATATTTATTTGGATTTTATATCTTCACTTAACACATAATCTTCATCAAATTCTTTATCTATGATTTCAAAATTTAGTAGCGAAGGCTTAATTTTTGAGTACATCAACCATTAATATTTCTTACTCTACCTTCAATCTCTTGAATTTGGATACTAGAGCCTTTGATCTCATTACCATATCCTTATAAAAATTAACCATATATAATACTTCTTCATTGTTCTTATAGACAATCCCTTCCTCTTTTTGCCTAAAGTTTTTGGCAATCGAGTGGAGAAGGCTATCAAAATTAGGTCTATTAACAAGCTCTACATCTCGGGTGATCACCTTGATGACTCTCATATCTCCTAAAATCTATAACATCTCATTCTGATGATTAATAAAAGGTACTAATAACTTATTCATTTGTCTATGCCAATTTAGGGAGGCATCCCTCATATCAATCACATAGTTTAAACACCAATAAGCATCCATGTTGGTAATGAGATTTAGGTGATCAAAAGTACTAATCCTAAAACATTAAACCTATAAATTCAATCTTATTTATATATCCTTCATCATTTTATATAGTTTAATAATATTTTTTATGGCCCTAACTACTTTCCCTAGACACTCTAATGTTTTATAAAATATTATACAACTTTGCAGCTACACTCTGAACATCAACAATATTTTTTTGAGGAGCCTATGTAATTTACATTTGCTTCCATATTTTCAAGGCCTCTTCATTAATATATGTTTTTTTCATTTTCTCTTTAGTAAAATATAATTTTTTTTTGAAATCATAAATATATATTAGTATGGTCATTGGAATTTATCTTGGGCTTCTTAGCTAAAGATAACAAGTTTTCACTTTGTTCAAATTCCACTTCACCTTTTATTCTCATGTTGAGCATTTTAATATTCCTCACTCTCTATATATTCCCACTTTACTTGGTTTACTAAGTGGAGACTATGGGTATCTTAGTTAAGACCACTTTTTTTCTTTCATCTATAACATTCTACATATCCCTCATCCATTGGGGAAAAATAAGTTCTCTTGTTTCTTTTTCTTGAGCAAGATATAAGGATGTAGAAGGTAGAGAGGTCATTAGAAGGGATGTAATCAAAGTGGTTGGTATGGATAAACTTATTTGAATAGGGACATGAAGTTTATAGCCAACCATTTCCCATAGAGATGCTTCTGTCATAGGTGTTACCTCTACCAAGAATCTAGTTAGACCCAGGGTTATTTCCATATTCAATGTTGCTTTTGGCATGGCCAATGGATGGGGCATGGGGAACTCTATTTGGATTAATTTTTTATTAGGATCTAGAGTCTTATAAAAAATATAAACTATGGCCAAATTCTCAAAATGGACTACCCTAGGAATCCTTATTAATTTTGGAGAAGAAAGATTATCTCAATCAACACTAGTACTATAGAATTAGATGATATAAACCTAGACATTAATGAAGGTAAAATTAAAAATAAAATTTATACATTAGGAATTGAAAACATAATAAAAGACACTACCTAATCATTTTTTTCTTTGCTCTTATGTGAGGCTGACTAAGTGTCTTCCCTTTCCTTCTCTCCCAAACTCAAATCCTTGCCTTTTTCTAGCTTAGATTCTTCATCATCTAGTTATTCCTCTCCCATTTAGTGATTTTCCTCCTTAAAAGGATAATAAATCAAATATATTAATTGTTTAAGTTATTCTTATACAAGATCCATTACATCCTTTTCATCCTCCTCAATAGCTTCCTTTATAATAGGGAGACCAAGTATTGGCCTCTCTTCTAGATTTTAATCTAGGGAGGGAATAGGGGAATACTTATGCTTTATTTGATAGGTGAATATGGGTGGAGTGGAATTTGGTTGAGATGGTAGGGGGGTTATGGGAATAAATATGGTAAGAAGTGGAATTGAAGGTGATGAAGTGGAAGGAGTGAAAGGTATATGGATTGCCTAAGGGTACATAGGAGATTACAAAGAGTTTGGGGTAGTTGGAATTAAATTAAAAGCCATTTATAGGAATTTATGAATACTTGGGTAACTATAGTAATGGGAGGTAAAGGAGTCATAAAAAAAATTCTCTTCCTTTGTTTAGCTGAATAAATTTCTCTCTTGTCCCTTGTAGTAGTTGTGTCCAATACTTGTATGTTTGAAGATATTGAAATAGAAGGGGATTTAGGACCAGGAAGTCATCTTAAAATCTCCCTCCTAAGATAATATTAGATTCTATTTAATTACTAGATTGATCTAGTTATTACTTTGTAAGCTTTGTTAAAGGGGAGGGAGGTTGATCATGTGGCCAAGAGTCTTGTAGTTGAGATGGAGGTCATTGCTAACTCTATGAAATTTATGCCTCTTCTTATATTATCTTAGGGTTGTATTTCAAGGCTTGGATAAGTATCATAGACATTTATTTGTCTTTCATATTTATCTATAATTCTAAATCATCTAAGGCATTTAGGAAGATCTGATCATGATCATATGCTTGGTGAGTATATGAGACATGCACTTTCTTTTTTTTTAGGATATTTTTGAGATACCCCTTATTTTATTCTTAAGGTCCCATTCTCTAGAAGGTGAACATTGTAATTTATAATATGTTATAGCTTTACTAGCTTCATTTGGCTCTGTAGACACCTAAATTTGACCACCAATGACTTCATATCCAACTTTAGACTAATTTTTTCCAATCATTGAATACCTAGCCCAAGACTTTCTATTAGTCTCAAATTTGGCTTCATAACCTTGCATTAAATCAATTTGGCCTATTAAATAGATTAAATAATGTAAATACACACATTGAATTAATCAAAATCAAATAAATGACCAAATGCCTAAAAAGAATTAATTAACTTGTACACCCTAATAAAAATCAATTAGAAATTTAAATCAATTTAAAATATTAATTGAGTTCACCCATGAGCTAATAAATCAATTAAATCAATTACTAAAAAGTAAATTCAAGAGCATCTTACCTTATGAGTTGTCACTTTTGGAAAATAGCTAAAACAATATCCTAGGAATATGTTAAACTCAACCATGGTTGTGAGTTGTCACTTTTGGAAAATATTTAAATGAATATCCTAGTAATATGCTAAACTCAACCAAAATTAATAAACTTAATTATGGTCAGATTTAACCCATTACAAGGGATTCAAAATCCTATAAAACCAAACTTAGAGCTCTTAATTTGAGAGCTCAATCAAAGTAGAGTTATAATGCAATAATAGATTCATGAAGCTAAATTCCTAGTGTTATAATGTTGAAATTGAGCCAAGCCATATCAATCAAACCAAGCATTCAACAATGGTGTATAGAGGAGATGATGTTAGCCATATGTCATTGATGAAGATTTCTTATGCATAAACTGAGCAAGCCAATGAATAAATCATTTAGAGATTTAAATTAAGTTAAATATTTTTATTTTTTGCATTTTAGTTAGGTTTTAAATTGTTATTTGTTTATTAAGCTCCCCCTAAGATCTAGGCTTAGAGATGATAGTATGTTAGTGTGTTGATTTCATGGTTTTATGGACTAACACTTGATCTAACCTCCTCTCTTTGTCAAATTCCTTGATCATAAATGTCACTTCTAGTGAGACTATCTACACAATTGCACAACTCACAAATTTCTTTGTATTCATAGTTTTAATTCCTTTTTTTGTTGTTTTTGCTTTGCTAGATTAAAAATGACCCATAAAAAATTAATAAATTTTTATATACTTAATATTTTTTTCTAAATTTTTTTTATAAGTATAGATAAATATGTTATTGATATTATTTGAAAATTTCAAAAAAAAATCTTTATATTTTAAAATTTATAACTCTTTTAGTGACTATCATTTTTTGTTTTTTGATTTTATGGTAAAAATGGTTAGTACAGAGATAATTACTTTTTTTATTCACTATTTTGACCTAAATTTTTACAAAGAAGTGATACCTATACTAATAAATAACATAATTTTTTTTTGTGACAAATGGACGGATATTTTAAAAGTTATGTTTAAATTATTGACTACATATTTTTATGATTTTTGTGTTTGATTTTCTTGTTTTTTACCTTCTAACTTGTTTGCATGTTTCATAGGTTTATTTTATTTTTTTGAGTTTTTTATTTAGAATTTTTTAACCTTTGTCTAACATAACATGTTTTATTTTTTGGGATTTTGAATTTGGGTTGACATATTTAACCCTTCAAAGTTCCTTATCTCATTTGATAAATAAGCTTCAAGGCTAAACGCAGTTCTGACCATTTCTTTGTAGGACCTATTTAGAGAAAACCATTTCAATATAAATTAGTATTTTCACACTTTATTTAGATGTCTAAAATTAACTAGTAATCCTTAATTTTAGTGTTTAAATAAACTTTTTAGGGTGTTTTATTGGTTAAGTTTTGGTGGTTTCTTTCAAAGTTCACAACTTAAAGCCAAAGGGCTAAAAGAACACCACCACACATTTTGTTTAGTGATATAAAATTAAATACACTTCAATTTTTTTTTTCAATTTGTTTTCATTATTTGTTTAGTCTAATCTTTTTTGATTAAATAGGGATTTGTGCATGTATGTTCTCCCATCCGTTCCCTTTAGGAAACTTTTGGGATCAAAAGTGCCAACTTATTTTTGGGTGGTTTGTAATTATTTTCATTTGCACTTCTTAAAGAAAAGGGGATAATAATGAATCTAATCAAACACTTTCAATTTGGTGCAATAAAATTAACTTCACTTCAATTATTTCCAACTTACTTATTGATTGTGTGTGTGTGTGTGTGTGTGTGTGTGTGTGTGTGTGTGTGTGTGTGTGTGTGTGTGTGTGTGTGTGTGTGTGTTTTTGTGAAAAGAGAAGTGTGTGTATGTTCTCTCTTCCATCTCCTTTAGAGAAATTTTGGGACAAAAAACACCATCTCATCACACTTTGAGCCTATTCCAAGGTATGAAAAGAATGTTGTTTAAAGCCCTCCCCAAAAACTTGTAATATTATTGGGTAATTTTGAGGTGACCATAAAGTCTTTCTATTATGTCATTTATTTCATGCATCTTGGATTGCAAAGGGGACTTCATTACCTCCCACAAGTTATTTAGGAAAGCTTGGACCTAGGGTTTCATCTCTCAGCATCGAATTCATCCACTCCCATTAGGATTGCAAGTTTAAGTGGTTAAACCACCTTCTAGTGTTGTAGTTGCACATGGAATGTATATGTACTTTGGACATCATACTATATTGAGAAAATGATGGATGTAGTGGTTGAAAAAAGAACAATACCTTCTTACAATAAGCCAAGTGCCATGCACACCTAATTAAAGTGTGTTTCTTTTTCATCATTTGGCATGAAAGTCATTGTGTAATTGATCCATCTAGAACATTCATAAAATAATTAATTTAGTAAATCCCACATTATCATACCCTTGTTAGGATTTGGATGATTATATTTAGTGTATTTTGGTCATTTATGTTTGGTATATTTTGAGACTAAAACTTATGTTTATTTGTTTATAACCATGTTAAAAGCTAGTTTGTTTATACATCACTTCTTGATTAAAGAGGAGTTATGCTTACCATTTTACACCATACTTATACCTTATAATTCTTTATAAACATGTTCATGTGTGTTACTTGTTTGAGATGGGTAATGTTATGCTTGCCCACATCATTGTCAAGTTTGAGCCTTTGAGTCTTTGAAACATAACACTGATCACATCATTAGATCATGCTTACACCATTAGGTTGATTATTTTGTTTCAAGACTTATTTGACCTTATATCAAAAACTATTGTTTCAAACCAACCAAATCATGTCACGTATGCTATTTGGACATTGTTCATATGTCATCATATTTTCCAATCTTATCTAGCTTGTTTAGTCTAATAATAGTTTTTGACCATTGAGTTTTCAATTAACCTTTACAAGTTCAAATTCAAGCATTGATTGATTCCTATTTAAGCCTTGATTTATTGGGGCCGATACACAGATCTTTCTCTTTTGGGTTGCATAACTTAAGTTAATCAATTGCCTAAATTTTAAAAATATCACTTATTTTTTCATTCAGCCTATCCTCATCATTGTTTGTACTTTATTTGAGAAAACATAGTCTTTTCTCTAGGTCTCTTTTACCTTATGGTTTATACTAACTGATCATGTTTGTTGGAAATATTGTCATTGATGTCAAAGGTCTATTATTATTGGTGATAAAGGCCCCATTGAATTTAATGTTGTTTATAATAAATATATCTTGGCTAATATGAGTTAATATTTATTTAATATTAACGAATATATTTTTGGTTGAATATGAGACAAAAGAAGGGCCCATGGAGAAGTCAAAGAGCCACAGGGTAAAGACAAAAGAAGGATGGGATGCATTTTCCCATGAAGAGTCATCTTGTAGAATACCAAGAGTCACCAAGTGAAGACAAAAGAGTAAGGGTGAAATTTCTCATGAAGGGACACTTTGAGGAATACAAAGAGTCACCAAAGATAAGGACAAAAGTGGGAAGGACGTTTTTGGTCATGAAGGGTCACCACATGACTTTTCAAAAGCTTGAATATGAAGGGTCATCCAAGATTGGTGCCATTTTCCATGAGGATTGAAGGGTCACAAAGGGGGAAGGCCAAAGGTCATTTGGAAAGCTATAAATAAAGGCTTGAGAAGCCATTTGTAATATGAGAGTGAGAGGTTGATTTGATATTGTAATATCTAGCTTAGAAGAGCAATTGTGAGAGATGAATATGATTTGTATTTGTTATATCTTACTTAGAAGAGCAAAGGTGAGAGAGAGGAAGGAGATGTTGTATTGATCTATCATTTTTTGAGATAGCAACATTGAGAGATAGGTGTGTGGTATACACAAAGGGGTTGGTGCTCGGCAAAGGGGTTGGTGCTCAGTAAAGGGGTTTAAAGCTCCTATGGGTTGGTTCTCACAAATTGTAGCTGGGTTAATACTCATCAAAGGGGTATGGTGCTCCTGTGGGTTGTTTCTCATGAATATACTTGAGATTGTTCTTCGTGGTTTTTCCCACATTGGGTTTCCACATTATATATAATGTCTCTCTCTATCTTGTGTGGTGTTTATTGTTTGAGTTTTATTGCATATATTGAATGTTTGATTAAGTGGAATTTGGTTAAAGGAAAGTTTTATAAGATATATGATATACTGATTCACCCCCCTCTTAGTATATCCCATGCTTAACAATTGGTATCAGAGCAGGTTCCTTCAAAAAGGGTTTAACAGATTAAAGGTAGATCAGAGAAAAGCATAAGATGGCCAAGCAGCTAAAGAAGGAGAATCAAGAGTTGAAATCTATGGTTGAGGATCTTAAGGAAAATGTGTGTATCTTGGATTCTAAGTTGGTTATAGAAGTAAAAGAAAATAAGATATTTATTCAGGATCTTAAGAATCAGTTAGAGGTTGCAAATTCAATTTTAACATCAAAAGAAGAAGAATGTAATCAGTTGAAGGTTGAGTTAGGCTCTTTAAAGGATAATCATGAGAAGCTTATAGTCAAGGTTGAAAAAGATGAAATATTAGTCCAAGGAAAGAAGGATGCAGGTTTTGAAGGCAAATCAAAGAAGTCGATCAAGCAGCCCAATGCTTTGTTTTCAAATTCTTTTCATGGCCATTGTTTTGTTTGTCATCATGTTGGTCATAGGGCAAGAGATTGTATGAGGAGAAGTAATCAATCAAATGGAGATCTCAGTCACATTCAAAAAAAAGGTATGAGAAATATTGTTTGCTTTTGTTGTCATGAGATTAGACATATTGCTAAATTATGTCAAAATAAAGTAAAGAGATATTCAAGGTATGTCAAAGGATATAGAGCCCCTAGAAAATATGATAAAAGACAAATTAAGGTTTGGAGACCTAAAATAGTAAAGGTTAATAAGGTTGAGTTTAAGAGTGAAAATGAATTACTTGCTATAGTAGATAAAGAATCAGATAAGAAGGATTGTGAAGAATCTATTGTTAGATTTTGAGCATGAGCTTTGTCAAGATAAGATAGTTTCAAAAGTTGAGAAGATGAAAAACATCATAAATGATAAGGTTAGTAGGGAAAAAAGGTTAGACATGCTTAAATGGATTCTAAAAGAAAAACATAAGAAGATCAAGGAAGAAATAGAGGAGATGTGGGAATCTCCTGAGATTTATTTATAGAACCCTATTGTGTGGGGTGTCTCTTCTAGGCTTCAAGGAGACACTTTAAAAAAAAAAATTGAAGCATGGTGGATGCTTTTGGGTCTTGGCTATGTTACATGACAAGAAGGTGAGTTGGCAGATTAATTTGTATATCTTTTGAGGGAATATATTTTTGAATAAAATTTTGCATTAGTATTATGGTCTGAGGCTATTAGAATGATTCTTGCATATGCAGTGTTTTGAATGATTATGGTCATAAGAAATTAGAATGCTGAAAAAGAGCTAACAGTTTTAGAAAGAAGGAAAAGAATACTCATGCAGATTCAATGAAGAAGGATCAAAGTTTCAAAGTTCCATTCATTAGGAAGAAGGTTCAAACATGTTCATGGAAGAAGAAACAACCTGAAGATTCTATGTTGGTGCAAACAGCTTTGCATGTAAGAAATAAAGATCAGCCATGGTTTGTTGATAGCAAATATTTGAGGCATATGACAAAAGATAAGAATAAATAGGATCAATGGTGGCATAGTGAAATTCGAAGATAAAAACACTGCCAAGATAGTCAAAAAAGGTATTTTAAGTTTGGATATTAGTAGAACCAAAGCTAAGAATGTTTTGTAAGCATAATCTTTTGAGTGTAAGTCAAATATGTGATCAGGGATATACATTAAAGTTTAATGGAAAATGTTGTGAGGTTGTAGAAGAAAATATTCAAATGAGTTGATTGTAGATTCTTAAAGGATAGGCAATGTTTTAATCAGATATCTTCTCAAAGATCGGTGAGAGGAGTTGGGAGTAATTTATTTTACTTCTTGCCATTGATGTTCAGCATCAGTTGAGGGGGAGCTAAGTGTTAGCTCTAGGTAGGCCCTTTGTCATTGATGTCAAAGGGGAAGAATAATAGGGAACACGTACAGGTTACTATAGTAAAGGGGAGTTATTGTATGTTTTTAGATGACAGTATGTGTAGGTGACAGGATGTGGCAGTTTCAAGATTGAGGTTGCCATCAATGACAAAGGGGGAGATTGTTGGAAATATTGTAATTGATGTCAAAGGTCTATTATTATTGGTGATAAAGGCCCCATTGCATTTAATGTTGTTTGTAATAAATATATCTTGGCTAATATGAGTTAATATTTATTTAATAGTAATGAATATATTTTTGGTTGCATATGAGACAAAAGAAGGGCCCATAGAGAAGTTGAAGAGCCATAAGGTAAAGACAAAAGAAGAATGGGATGAATTTTCCCATGAAGAGTCATCTTGGGGAATACCAAGAGTCACCAAATGAAGACAAAAGAGTAAGGGCACAATTTCTCATGAAGGGACACTTTAAGGAATACAAAGAGTCATTAAAGATAAGGATAAAAGTGGGAAGGACATTTTTAGTCATGAAGGGTCACCACATGACTTTTCAAAGGCTTGAATATGAAGGTTCATCCAAGATTGGTGCCATTTTTGATGAGGACTGAAGGGTCACAAAGGGGAAAGGTCAAAGGTCATTTGGAAAGCTATAAATAAAGGATTGAGAAGCCATTTGTAATATGAGAATGAGAGGTTGATTTGATATTGTAATATCTAGCTTAGAAGAGCAATTGTGAGAGATGAATATGATTTGTATTTGTTATATATAGCTTAGAAGAGCAAAGGTGAGAGAGAGGAAGGAGATGTTGTATTGATCTATCATTTGTTGAGATAGCAACATTGAGAGATAGGTGTGTGGTATACACAAAGGGGTTGGTGCTCCTGTGGGTTGGTGCTCATGAATAGTTATTGGGTTGGTGCTCGGCAAAGGGGTTTGAAGCTCCTGTGGGTTGGTGCTAATGAATTGTTAGTGGGTTGATACTCGGCAAAGGGGTATGGTGCTCTTGTGGGTTGATTCTCACTTATATACTTGATATTGTTCTCCATGGTTTTTCCCACATTAGGTTTCCATGTTATATCTGGTGTCTCTCTTTATCTTGTGTGGTGTTTATTGTTTGAGTTTTATTGCATATCTTTAATTTTTGATTAAGTGGAATTTGGTTAAAGGAAAGTTTTATAGGATATATGATATACTAATTCACTCCCCCCCCTCAGTATATCCCATGCTTAACAATGTTTATGTTTGATTTCATGTGTCAGGTCTATGTCAAAGTTATTCCAACCTTATTAAATTAAATCAAATCACATTAGTCTTTGTTTCAAAGTCTATATTTTGATGTCATTTGGCCAAAAGTCCTAGCAAATCATGTTTGTTTGAGTCTAGCTTTTGACTCCATTTTTGGATGAAATCCCTAGCAACTCAACTTTTCCCTTTCCTAGTTAGACCTTGTTTGGAACACTTGGGCCTAGATTTTGACATGCTAGTTTTATTTATATGCTTGACCATTTGTGTGTATGAAATTTGACATTAGACATTTGAATTTCGAATATTTTATGCCAAGTTCTAGCACAAACCATTTTAGAGATACAAATTCATTTTCAGACCACATTGGAGATATAGCTCCACCCTTTTGACCAAGTTAGATCAAGTTTGAATAATTTTTCCTCTGGACATAGTTTTTTAGAGTTTATAGAACTCTATTTTTTTTGTTTTTAGAGCTTTCTTCATTGATGTGGATATGTATAACTACACTTATGGTGGAGTCACGTATAATTTAAATTATGATAGAATGTCCACACAAAATGGCTTTGATTTTTATGGTTTTATTCAAGACCCCTTTAATGAGAACATAGTCTATGAGATGGAATTTTATCCACCTTGAAAAAATCAAATCAGGGACCAAAATCAAGACCTCAATTGGAATGATATAGTTGGTGCAGAGAAATTGGGTATAGGCCTCTACAATGACAATATTATTTGGGAGATGGATCCATACCCTCCTTACAATAATCAATATAGGGAAAATTTTTAAGGACCAACTTACAATCCAACTCAAGACCCTGACTAGGATGATATGGTTTATGAGGAAGACTTACAAGCTTTAGCCTCTATGAGAAATAAAGATCCATGATGCCCTACCATTTCCATTTAAAGACCTCATCCTTTGGCTTGTGTGAGAAATCAAGCTCCATAATGCCCACCCATTATCCAACCATTGGTCATTCCTCATCTAGTGACTATCATTGCCCACTTTAGAAAACCCCAGCTAATTCAACCCAAATATCAACCAATCCAATTACAATCCCAACCAATCAATCAACCTCAACCCATCATTCAACCTAAAACTTATATCTTTTGGGCTACTCCTTGCATACTCAATCCATTTTCAAAGTTTTACATCCATTTTTAAAGTATCTCTTGAACAAGTGTGTATGACACACCTGGTAAAGGATGCTACCAATAGCCTACAAGAGATAAAAAAATTAAAACAAAATTCTATTATAATTAGCCAATGCCATTCTAGAGCAGATTTCTTATAAGGAGGCACTTAAAGTTGTGGACACTTGTACCCTTGTAGTTATTACCATTGTAACTAAAGTTATAGTTATAGCTATATTTGTTGTTTGTGAAGTATTTTTAACTAAATTAGCTAATGGATCCCACTTATTTGCATGAATTTATAAGTAGAGGGTGTGGATCACCTAAAATTCCATCTCAATGGTCTTGAAGTCTAATACAGGTTTTTTAAAAAGCTAGGGGAGTCTATCCATTAATTTTATATATTATTTAAGTCCAACCCCATGCTCCATTAATTTTATATATTATTTAAGTCCAACCCCAAGCTCCACATAAAGAGTCTCTATGTTAAGGATCCTTATTGTAGAAAAAAATATTATCTATGTTTTAATTCATCATGAGACTTATATATGATGCCTTCAAATTTTGATTTAAAACTATTCACTATTATCTAAAGAAGGTATTTGAAGATGGCCCTAAGGACCAATTTTCCACTTTGGTTGATCACACCAATAATTCTCATTTATCCCAAAATTATAATATCATAACCTTCATATATAATGAATTTTTACACTACATTTTGCATCTCCTTATGCCACTCAATCAAGCTATCTATCCTAACATCTATATAATTTTGGGCCCATATTGTATCTAAAGTAGTTATTAAATTTAGGTGACTATAGGCCTTAACTCTGGTTGCTCAACTCAAAATATAGATTTTGGCCTCCATACTATTCATAGATTATACAAGAGAGGATATTTACCACCCATTTAGGTTGTGATTCCTTATTTGAATCTCTTATCAATTGGAAGACATCATATAACTTTTATGCTACTCCTTGCACACTATATATGAGGTCCCTTCGAGGATAAATGGTACTCCCTTCATGCAGGGCCTCTAATGATTGATCATATACCCTAAACATCTCTTTTATCACTCCTCATATAGATTCTACAAAAGTTTTGGGGTCCTCTTTGTGACCACCAAAGTTAGATGTGAGGGTTCTATGCTACTTAGTCAACTAGAACATAACTTCTCTCTACTCCAATTCTAACTATTATCCTTCAACCATTATGGTTTTCCTTTTGATTTTTCTCATAGTCTTCATTTATTTGTAAAAATGAAACTTGACTATTGGTTTCTTAGTAATGACCAGGTGCTTCCCTCCTTCCTCTACCTATTGCATTTTTAGGATCTTTTTAGGGATATTCAAGTAAACTAGTTATAGTGAAGGTTATACCTATTTTACAAGAGTGAAAGATGGGATTGCCCTGGGTGAAGCATGGGCCTAGGAGAAGATGTTTCTAGCTGAGGGAAATGGTGAATAACTCTTCTCCATCTAATGATCCTTTTGGGAACTACTGTATTGATTATTATTTTCCATTTCTCCAACCCTTTCTATGTTTTAATATAGCTAACTCTATTTAGGCTACATGACCAATTAGTAATCCCAATTAAATGGATGGTTAGGGAGGAATAACTAGGGAAGAAAATATGTTGGTGGAAACCATGTTTTCAAAATGCACCTATTTGTCAAGCCTAGAGGACTAAGGAATTGAGGCAGTAAAGAATGAGTAAGTAGGAGAGGCATTCAACAAATTTTGAAAATAATCTATTATATATGTATAAGTAATCATAATAGGTCATTTTGAAGTTTGGTTGGGGGATGTTTCAACCTAAATTATAGGGGCTAGGTTTGAGGTTTGCAAAATTGGCATTGTAGCCACCCGAGCCTTATTTTCTTGGGCTAAAGAGTCTAAAGCATGATGAATAGCTACTATAGAACTAGTTGGGATAGAATCAACTATAATAATAGGTGAGGAATAATAATTTGGTGCACTCACCATTTATGTAGTAAAAATCTATGAAATTACTAATGTAGATAACATTGTTGTGCCAAAAAGTGGTGAGGATAGACATACATTCACTAATTGTCCTTGTGTTGAAGTTGGAGGTTTTGACTCTACTTCATCTCATTATCTCCATCTTGGTCATGAAGCAATTTAGTTGATCCTAAATCAATCTTCAAAATCTCAAATTCACTTAAATAAGCTTCCTTTTGTAACCATTCATCATCTAGATCACTTTATGTGGTCTTGTTAATGGTATCAAATAAGTATTTTTATGTTTTGTCTTCCCATTCTTCTTCTGTGGACCAATATCTTTATTTTTATGAGTTTTCCTTTCCCTTCTTCATCATTATTTGAGATTTCCATGGGTTCTACTTTCTCAAAGCATTTTATTTTATGATTTTCTTCCCCTAACTTCTCCTTTGAGGTTCCCTTTGTTGGAGTCCTTGAGTAGAGATTAAATGGGCCTTCTACTTTCTCTAGTCTACAAGAGGGGGCTTAATTGGATTATTAGTTTCCATTGAAAAGGGGAAATCAACAAAAACTGAATCCAAAGGGATAGTGGGTAAAGATGGGGAGATGGAAGCAATGCTTATTGGAGGGGAACATGGGAAAGTAGGCAAACAAAAAATTAGGGGAAAGAAAGATAAGAGACTCACCTATTATCTTATCATGAGTGGAAGGAAAGGCAACACATAAAATGGTCCATTGAGCTAAACTAAACTTTTAGTATTCAATGTTATGGTATCCAGGTGAGGAAGAGTAGAAACTATGGTGGTTCTTATAATGGTGACCACTAGGATGGGATGTTGAGGGGGGACCTAGGTGATTCTTTATTAATTTCCCATAGAATCTTGCCCAGATGGACCAACCTACTCTTGTCCTATAATTTTAGCCTATGAGAGGGGTCTTATAGGGGGATCTAAATTCCAATTCTATTTTTTAGTTCTTTGAACATCCTCCTTGGTGGTATTTGTATTGTAATGAATATGTTTGGCCACCACTATTGACATATTTACTTTGTTCATCCTAGTATGAATTTATGTGTCATTCAAGGTATCCAAGAACACCTCATCATGTGGATATGACATGTGGTCATAATAATTTTTCCACCCTAGTTTTGATTCTATTCAAGTGGTCCCCAACTCTTTTCCTTGAATCCCACTACCTATAAGGTGCCCACTTTAAGTTATAGGATATTTTGGTCCTACCTATTAGGTGAAAATGCTCCCATATGGTATTCTAAATTTAACCAATGCTAATGGGATTTGGATGGACTACCCACTATTTGGCATTCCTTAGGGTAAAATCCATATAATCTATTACTTGAGCTATAGTTTCTTACTCTACCACCTTATCTAGCACAAATCATGGAAGATACATGGGAAGGGATTTGGTTCCCTCTATTTTGATAATTTTGCAATCTAGGTAAATACAATAACTACCAATATTTCCAATAGTCCATTTGATATGGTCAAACAATCTAGGCATATTATTTCCATAAATGGCTTGGTATACCATTAGATAGAAGGTAGTTGTCAACTTGTTCATGTTCTTCCTTAATTTGTGGATGTGAAGGATATTGAATTCATCACAAATTCTATTCTTGGGATATTTAGGTGAGGGTTCAAAGGGTTCTTTGAAATATGAGTGGATATTCCTAATTATGGTAGCTAATATAGAAGACATCATATACAAATTTCCATCCAACCATTTGTTTGAGATACAAACTTGGTGGACCAAATTAGTACTGATTATTTCTCCTATGGAAATGATCTTGGTGGAGGTGATAATGGTGTCTATCAAGGGAATCCAAACCTTATTTATGTAAGTTATTCTTTGGAAGCCATATATTTTTTTAAACAAGGTAATGTAAATCTTGATTCCTGGTTAGAAAGTGGAAATTGGGATAGTAGAGATGAGTCCCTTAACCTTGAAGGTGGTTGGGTCACTCACCCATTCTTGTACCTTACTAGTTACAATGTTTACAAACATCCATTAGTCAGATAGGGCTTGGTTATAGGTTACTTCATGAGCAGTGATTTAGTAATATTTCTCAAAGGCATGCCCAATAACATAGGCTATAAATGTGTTGTGCTAACATAAATGTAGAATTTTTATAGAAAATTTCCATTTGAAAATAAATCATAGTTTGGGTTGATGCAAGGCATTACCTCTAGTTTTATTATTACATCATGTAATCCCACTAATTTAATCTCCATTGGGTCTTGTATGTATTTTCATTTAAATTCTAATAGTTTATCCTCAACTATGTCACACCCCATGTGTCTTCATATGTCTTAATCAACTTCCTCCCAAATAGTCATTTAGATCTACCACCTCAAGTTCCTCCCAAATAGTCAAGTAGTGATTGAAGTCATGATTGAGATCCACTTCATTAAACTTTATATCTCTATACTAATTAGACCGTATAAATTTGAAGTGTAAACCATTTTTATACACTCAAGCTCTAGTTTTACAAAACCATATGGATACTTGGTTATAAATAGATTTGAATTAACATTATAAAATGTTAATTTGATGGCAATGTAATTATTCTTAACTTGGTTTATTTCATATATCACCTCCTAAATTCACTTTAATGAATTGAATGAATTTGGTTGACCAATTCATTCAAATTAATGGATCCAATGGCCTTGGCCCCTTTTTATTTTTGTTTATTTTCATATTTTAAATTTATTTTATTAGCATCATTATTTTTTGAATGTTGCTGCTTGGTGGCTTTTCCTTTCTTGGCTCTGAGTATTTTTAATCCTTTCTTCAAAACTTTTCAACTTCCATCTCCTTTTAAAAGTGTTTCCTTACCATTATTGTTGACCAAATTTTACTTTTAGGTCAAATTAGGACCCATATATGTAAAAAATTTAATTTTAGGTGTTTTGGGGTCTAATATATTATGTCTAAAGGTATATTATAGGTTAATTGATGTCATTTAATGTTATATTGGCCTTGGTCCTTAGTCATTTTAATCTTTTAAGTCTTAGGAGTCATTTTGAGGTTAAAAAGGGGAATTTAATGACTCATATAGATTTATTGAGAAATTTGAAGGTTATAAAAGGTGATGTCACACCCCATGTGTCTTCATATGTCTTAATCAACTATTGGTAACTGAAAGTGGTAGGTTATTCAAAAGAAAGGGAAGTTTTCTTAGGGAAAAAGGAGAGTTTTGTAATTTTATGGCTCCTTGGGAAGTGTAACACATTGTATAACATCATGGAATCATTATTAAACTTCCATATATCCATCTCAATGTTTGACATGCTTTGAAAGTGATAAAAAATGCCCAAAACCCTTTTGTTCCTTTTTCACCCTTTTAAGCACACAGAACCAATCTTCAGGTTTGTATTTAGTATGACCAATAGGGGAGGTCTAGGATAAAATTCCTTGGTGAGGTGAAAGTACACTCAGATAGATTTATTTTCATAATAATATTTTGAAGAATGATGGCATGTTCTTTATGAACCATTCTCATGAAGTTGACTATTTTTTTTGCTTGTTAATTTGTGTACCCTATAGGTTTTGCCTTAGTTTGAGTAGCTACATAAAATACAATTCAAAATTTTGGTTCCATATGATTTTTACTCCATACTCAATTGTTATCCATTATTTGTTTCAAGTTTCATGATGTTTTTATGATCAAAGTAACTTAGGTTACAAGAGGAATCACTTTTTGTGCAACATGTAGTTTTTCACCATGTTTAGGATTTTCATGCTTTGTCAATGGATTTGGGGAGTTGTGATAGGTTATTTATTATGTTTAAAATTTTATTTTTATTTTATTTCCTTTTATTCTAATTCTATAAGTATCATTCCATGAGTTTCAACCACAAAGCAGTATGTAGCTAGTTGATTCGAGGATTGTCATGCATAGCCAATTTGGTGAGCTGAGTTAGGGCCTTCAACACATCTATGGGGGTCATAACTATGGTATTTAAATGTTTTAAACATTATAATATTAGGAACAATAAATTAAATCCTTTTGTTTTTTATATGAAGGACTATGATAGCCAACACAGTTACTCACATAATTTTTCCATTAATATACTCATCTACATGTGCTTGGAAGAAAATTTCATGTTGAATAGGATGTGTTTACACTTTTTTTTAGATATTTAGGGTGTGAAGATTCAATTTTAAATAATTTAAATAGGTTACCACTCATTTAGATATTATATTCCATGATCACTACCTAAATCCACATCTTGCTACCTCCATACTAGAATATGTACCTATAGGTGGTGCTGACAAAGAGCTAAGGATCCTTTTGGAGTGTTGATCATGTGAGGAATACCTAATTTAAAACCTAATTTGTTGAGTAATAATGAAATACCTCATTTTAATATATTTGTTTTACAATGTGAAATAACCTTCCAATGACAATGATTATAAATTCAAGGACTTTGTCCCTAAAAATGCAAAATAGAGATCCAAGGTCTTTTGTTGGAGATCATATGATATAGATACTAAAGGTTTTTATGTATCTAATGACCAAATATGATATCCATATAATATTAAAATACATATATAATAAATTGAGTCAAAAGAGAGTATGGAGTTCAGTTGTTGAGAGGTTCAAAATTGCCAATTTATGTACTATTTCCAAGCAATATTATCTATAGGCCTGAGTCCAAAAAGGACCTTTATCTACCCAAATTAAAATATTATATTATGAAAACTTTTGTGAATTATTTAAAATGGTTTAATATGAAAATTTTCTTAAATAATGTGCTAACAAGGATTAGGGAGCAAGGTGGTATATTCCATACACACCTACAGGTGTGTTTAACCCCAAAATTCCCACCTACAACTAGGGGTCAAAAAATGCACAACACCCATTGAATTAGAATTAATAATGAATAAAATAACTTGGGATAATTAAATATTATTCTATATACCATCAAAATATATTAAAAAGTAAGCATGACACATAGTTCAAGATGAAACTACACCTACATGGTCCATATGGCTAAAACACAGTCAATTTAGTCAACTGTAGGTAGATAGTAAGACTAAAGCATGGTGTTTAGGTGATGAATAAATCCATATGAAAGATTAAAATAGGTAAAAAGCCTTATTTAATGATATTTAAATATATAAATGTGTCCAAATCACTATACCCAAGGCTTAATTAAAATAATTAGCACCTGTAGGGTTTCATCTTTCTCAACATAGTTGACTGTGTTGATTGAGAAAGGCAATGAATAGAAGGTGATGACTCTGAGTGATTGGTAGATTAAAAAAAATGAATGGATATGTAAAATTAATTTTTTAATATATTATTATGTTTAAAAAATTCCATACACTATTTTAAATATTAATTCTTCCTAAACAACCAACAAGTATAAGCTTTGGAGCAAAACACAGTCTTGTGAGTTCAAGAGTATGAAAGGTACATAAAGGGTCAAGGTTTTGAATGGATATTGGAAAAAATATATAATGAACATGAAAATATAAATAGGAATTTTATAATTTATATGGAAAAAATAAGTGGCTTAGACAAGCAAAACATTGTCTACACCAAGAAACCCTACACACAGTCCTTTTGCTAGTAGTCTACCTCAAATTTTAACACTTTTAGAGGGTATAATCATATGATAAAAGGATAAATTTTTATTTTTTAGGTCCTAGAAAATTTATTATTCCAATAAAATATACATTTATTTTGAGGGAATAGGGTAAGTACCCTCTATTTTGTCTCAGATAAAGGGTACTTCCCTAGGGTCAAAACTGGCAGGTTTTAGAGGATGAGGATAGAAGAGGTGGACCAGAAGAAAAATGGAAATTAAAGAAGGTGGGAGAGGTTGGAAAATACCTATTAAAATAATTTAAACTTATAATATATATATTAAACTAAATATGGATGCATAAAACATAAAAGTTGTAATCAAACCTACTTGGCAGGTTTTGGTTTAGTGCCCAAATGAAAGGTCAAAACCCTTTTTAGCATTAGATAATATTTACACATTGTTTAAAAATGTTTTTTAGATAATTATATATGTTTATGAGTTATTTTAATGTATTTAAGACAAAAATAAAGTCATTTTAGGCTTTAAGTTGTAGGCAAGCCTATTGAGCATACCTAGACCTAAAGCCAAATGGAGAACCATTTACACTTCTAGCATGAGATATGAATTTAAAAAAATAGGAAATGTTTGTGAGGTCATATAATACATGTTAAATATATTAATATGAAAATTAAACTATGAAAATTCCACTTTTGGATTAGAAACCAACTTAAGCATGCAAGAAATAGAAAGACAAGCTCGATGGGCTAACTTGGAGTGCTCACATCTCCTTGAAGAATTTTCATAGATTATAAAGGAGTTTGGAAGTGTTATAAATGTCCTTTAACATAATTCTATTTGAATTTTTTTTCAATATGGATGTCCCATATTCATGAACAAACCTTAAGAGTCAAAACTAATCACAACCCTTGCTAAACCCTTGTAAAGACCAATTTGAGTAAATGATAGAGATAATGAAAAAAAATGGAATTAATGATGATTGGATGTTAAAGAGGACTAGTAAGGATCCATACCATCAAAATTATCTATATATAATATGTATAGACATGGTAGAAATAGGGTTTCTTTACTATTTTATGTATTTTTTAGGCTATAAGAGGTCTCAAGAGACAAAATCAATTTTGGGTGGAAGATTAATAATTTTAATAACTCCATATTAAAATTTAATTCCTTATAAAAACTTCTAATTATTAAAAAAATATCTCTCATCTTAGCTAGTCAAAATTTGCACAGTATACAAGCTAGTGAGAAAGGTGGAAAACCTCAAGTGATCTGATTTTAAGGTGTCCATAATGCTTATAAGACCATGGAAGGTCTTTTGAAAATTTTCATATAATAAATAAAATATATTTTCATAGGAAACTAAAGCCAAATTTGAGGCTAAGTGTGCAGGGTGTATGAAAGAGGATTTTTTTAGACTACAGATGATGATGGCTCATTCCAAGATGATTCTAGATGATCGAGCCTATAAATAATACATGAGGAGGCATGTTTTAAACCCTTACACTTAATTAAAATGATAATAAATACCCATAATCATTTTTTGGGTGTTTAAATAGGTCCAAACCATGAAGGTATTTTTTTGAGAGAGAATGAGGAGTTTCATGCCACTTTTCATGAGTTTTATGACTTGGATGGACACTTGTGCTTCATAACCTTGCATGGTTCATCCAAAATAATTTTATAATGAATAAATAACTATGTTTATTATCTTTAAAAGTGTCCTTTTGACCTTTTGAATTATTTCTTCTCCTTTCTCTCTCTCTCTCTCTCTCAAGTTCATAAGAACTAGTCATTTTGGCCATTGTAACTTATGTTCCACTCGAGTATGGAAAAACCCTACTCATTTTCATACCATTTGATCAATAAGACTACTGATTTTTACCTCTTCATGACTATTAATAGTGTGTTATAATTTAATGTTGCATCTTTCTTAATGAATAATATGGATTCCTTAACATGTTTCCTCATTCTTTCATCCTTTTTGTAGTTAGAAAGCTTCTTCTTATAGGGCATGTGAAGTGTTCTATAAATTTTTAAGGTTGAGTGAGTTATTATACTAAATATTACCATTTAAGGCCTCTTTTACAGTCCTACTTTCCTAAGTATTAATCCATAACCTCATAATGTAACATTGATGTGAGAAGATGCAGAGTGGAGAAGTGTATGTTTGGTTTGTCTCTTGATTTCATGTGTAACATGCTATTAGTTGGAATTCATAATATTATTTGGTATATCACCTCAGTTAGAATATTTTTATTTTATTTTTCTCTCTCCATTTTCCCCCAAAATTTTAAGTGTAGTTTTGATCCTATGTGGTACATCAATGGAGCTAGCCCTACCTAGAGATTTACCTCATCCTCAGGCTACCCATAAGCCTAGAGGTGTTTCCATTATTTTTGAAGCTAATATTGATATGAATATTGAGTTGGCTAATAAAAAAATTAATTAGTCCATGTTATCAACAAAGGAAGTGGAATTCAAGCCCTGATTACCCTCTCACATTTCATCCCCATCTCAAAGAGTGACCCCTGGATAGGAGATTCCAAGTTGGAGATAAAGTGGAGAATCCCAAGTTAAAGAGATCCCAAGTTCCTTGATCACTTCATCCACTCCTCAAATTTCATCACCACTTAAAGAAAATAATTATAATATTAAAATCCTAAGCTAGAGTAAGATAGTGGAATCATGGGGAAAGAAAGAGGATAAAAGCATTATTAAGGAGTGTGAAGTTGAGAATGAAGTTGATCCTTTACAAGTCCCTCCCACCCTTCCTCAAAAATATTCTTGCGTTCCATGTATACATTATTTTACTCATTATCCTCATGATTATTCATATGAACTTAAATAAAGACTTTTCCAAGAGAACCTAGCTAATAAAATTGAAGAGTTAAAGTTAAGGATGAAATTGCTAAGTCAAGGTGTGATGGAAGGTTTAGACCCAAAAGAAGATCCTATACCTAAACACACCCCATATAACCTCCATAAAGAGAGTGATCAAGTTGAATCAAATTTTAATGAATTTATTTTAAATTTTAATGAATATAAACAAGCTATATCATCCCAAGGTCTTCCTCCCCTTCCTTAAGAGATCCCAAAAGAATCCCCAACTTTGTAATCTCAATCTGATTGTGAGCCCTATGTTCCATCTCAACTAACTAGTTCCTCTTTTTGTCATCCCATCAATCTTTGCCTTGATGTAAATTTGTTATAAGAAACTAAATAATAGTATATGGTTGAGTAAAATTGAGAACTCTTGCTTGAATAAAGAGTAACTCGTTAGCAACCTCATTGGGATAGGTCACCAGATTTCAAGATGCCTAGTCTTGGTATCACCAAAAAGGAGAAGGAGATGGAAGATATTTCATCCCTTGAGAATCAAGATAAGATTATGATATTTGGGATACAACTTGATATACCTCAAGAGGTCCTAATTTTTGAAGAGGAGGTGAACCCTTATGTTGAGTCTTCTTGTTTGGTTGATAATGAAGAATGTTTTTCTTGTGTTGAAGAGGAAATCTTGGATGAAGTCCTTTTGGATTCTAAGGAAGAAGATTAAGGAGATTATATTGTTGTTCCCCTTAATTATTTTGATAAAAAATAGTATTATGACTTGTGGTAGTAGTGTTGAAACATTGGTAATGATTTTGAGTCTCTCAAGGGGTCTATTATTTCATTGGAGCTGATTACAAGTGATGATGAGAAAGATGAAATTATCCAACATGTCATAGATGAGCAAGATGGATTTTCCAACATGTCATAGAAGATAAAGATAAAATTTCACATTATAATTTAGAGGTCAAGACAAGTTTCTATTTTCCTCAGCCTTCTAAAGAACAAGAAACCATTCCTTTTGAAATCATGCCTACAAAGAAGATGAAATTTGATCATGAGATGAAGAGCGAGCAACAATATGAAGTATGTGTACAAGGCCAAGATGAATAATTTTAAATGGGATACTATTTTAAAGATGGTACACATGAAATCATAGAAATTGAGGTGCCAAGAATTAGGTCTAATCTATCAAATGTTAAATATAAAGAATAACATGCTTAGCACCATGATTCATATCATGAAGAAGGAGATGCAAAAAACTTTCCTTTTGATCCTAGAAAGAGAGGTATGCTTAGTTTTTAGTTTTATATAGTTTATTGCTTCTTGTTTTTCCAAAGTTACTTGAGCATGTGTGTGTGTGTGTGTGTGTTATTAGTTTGTTTGCTTTGCTTTTGTGTGTCCTTTATTTATGTGGTTGAGGTAATCAAGTGGTCTTATATTGATCAAAACCTATGGTCAAAGTCCTCTTGTTGTTTCTTAGACTTAAAATGAATCCATAAGCCAAATGGATTGATAAGGCTACTAGTATAGTTAGTATAGCAAGCATACTACCCCTATGAGTCACCATTTTGTTGACTAAATTTGACTTTTAGGTCAAATGAGGACCCCTATAGGTAAAAAAAATTGACTTTTAGGTGTTTTGGGGTCTAATTTATTATGTATAAATGTTTATTATAGGTTAATTTATATTATTTAATGTTATATTAGCCTTGGTCCTTAGTTTTTTTAATCCTTTTAGTTTTAGGAGTCATTTTGAGGTCAAAAAAGGGGCATTTAATGAATTGTATGGATTTATTGGGAAATGTGAAGGTTATAAAAGGTTATTTTATTCCCCATATTACCTCATGGTTCTTCTAAAGAAAGGGTAGTTCTTTTGGAAAAAAATGGGAGTTTGGAACTTTATGGATCCATATTAGTGATTTACTTGCTTTGGAAGTTCTAAAAAAGGCCCAAAACCATTTTGATCCTTTTTTACCCTTCTAGGCACATATAACTAATCTTTAAGTTTGTACTTGGTATGACCAATAGGGGAGGTTTCAGATAAAATTACTTGGGGAGGTGAAATTAAACTTATAGATATTAATTTTCATAAAAATGGTTCTAATAATTGTGGCATGTGATTTATGAACCATCCTCATGAAGTTTACCATGTTTTTCTACTTGTTAATTTGTGTACCCTATAGGTTTTGCCTTGGTTTGAGAAATTACATACAATAAAATTGGTAATTTTTCTTATATATGATTTTTAATCCATCCTTATATTATCTCCATGATTTTTTCAAGTTTCATGATGTTTTGATGGCAAAGTAATTTAGGTTGCAAGAGGAAACACTTTTTGTGTAACTAATAGTTTTTCACCATGTTCAAGATTTTAATGATTTTTAAATGGATCTAGGGATTTGTGATATGTTATTTATTATGTTTCAAACATTATTTTGATCTCATGTCCTTTCATTCTCATTCTCTAAGTAGCAGTCCATGAGTTGTAGTCCCAAAGCACCATGTAACCAGTTGATTCAAGAATTATCATGCAAAACCAGCTTGGTGAGCTAAGTTAGGGACTTAAACACATCCATGGGGGTAATTAATATGGTATTTAAAGGTTTAAAATATTATCAAATTAGGAATAATTAATAAAATCCTTTCATTTTTTATATGAAGGACTGTGATAGCCAACACAGTCACTCACACAATTATACCATTAACATACTCATCTATAGGTTCTTAAAAGAGAATTTCATGTTGAATAGGATATGTTTAAATTTTTTTAACATATTTAGAGTGTTAATATTCAATTTTAAATGTTTTAAATAGGTTAACACTCATTGAGAGACTATATTCCATGCTCACTACCTAAATCCACATCTTATTGTCTACACACTAGAATATGCACCTACAGGTGGTGTTAATAGAGAGATGAGGATCCTTTTGGAGTGTTAATCATGTGAGGAATACTTGAATTAATAATGTTTTTAGGAATCATTTCTGACCCCATTTTAAATTCAATATTTGTTTGATAAGGTGAAATAACCTTCCAATGACAATGACTGTAAATTCAGGGACTTTGTCCTTAAAAATGCAAAATAGAGGTCTATGGTCTTTTGTTAGAGATCATATGATATATATATATATATATAATAAAGGTTTTGATACCTATAATGACCAAATATGATATCCATATCATTGGAAAATACCTATGAAATAAATGGAGTCAAGAGAGAGTATGGAAGATAGATGTTGAGAGGTTCAAAATTGCCAATTTATACATTATTTCCAGGTATTGTTATCTGCAGGTCTAAGTCCAAAAAGGACCTTTCTCCACCCAAATTTCAAGATTATATTATGACAACTTGTGTGAATTATTTAAAATTCTTGAATAGGACATTTGTCTCAAAGAAGGTGCCAAAAAGGATTAGGGATCAAGGTGGTAGATTTCATACATACCTACAGGTGTGTTTAACCCCAAAATGACCACCTACAACTAAGGGTCAAAAAATGAACATCACCCATTGAAGTGGAATAAATTATGAATACAAAGAATTGGGATAATAAAATATTATTTTAGATACCATAAAAATATATTCCAAATGAATCATGACACATATTTTAAGATGAAACTACACCTACAAGGCCCAAATTGCTAAAACACAATTAGTTTAGTCAACTATAGGTAGGCATTAAGACCAAAGCATGGTGTATAGGTGATGATTTAAGTAATATGCAAGATGAAAATAGGTAAAAAAATTATTTAATGATATTTAAATATATAAATATGTCTTAATCACTATACCCAAGGCTTAATCCAAATAATTATCACTTATCGAGTTTCATTTTTCTCAACACAGTTGACTGAGAAAGGCAGTGAACAGAGGGTGATGATTATGAGTGATTGGTATATTACTAAACATGAATGGATATATAGTCTTGTGAGTTCAGGAGTAGAAAGGTACATGAAGGGTTAGGATATTGAAAGGATATTTGATCCACTCTATAATGAAAATAAAAACATACATATTTATTTTAAAATTTATTTGGAGAAAATAAGTGGCTTATATAAACAAAACATGGTCTACACCAAGAAACCCTACATAGAATCCTTTTACTAGTAGTCTACCTCAGTTTTTAACACTTTTAGAAGGTGTATTAATATGATAAAAGGATAAATTTTTGCATATAAATTAATAAAAACTTTATGATTCCAATAAAATATCAATTTGGTCTATTTTAATAGGGTAAGCACCTTATATTCTATCTCAGATAGATGGTACTTCCCTAGGGTCAAAACTAGTAGGTTTTAGAGGATGAGGATAGAAGAGGTGGAATAGAATAAAAATATAAATTAAATAAGGTGGAATAGGTTTTAAAATACCTATTAAAACCATGGAAACCAATAATAGATATATTAAAATAAATAGAGAGGCCTAAAACATAAAAGTTGCAATCAAGCCTACTTGGCAGGTTTTGGCCTAATGCCCAAACAAAAGGTCAAAACCATTTTAGCATGAGATAAGGTTTCCACCTTGTTTTAAATTTTTTTTGGGATAATTATATATGTTTAATATATATTTTAATTTAGGTAATTCATCAATAAATTCATTTTGGGCTTTAAGTTTTAGGTAGGCCTATTGAGCATACTTAGACCTAAAGCTAAATGGAGAACCATTTACACTTATAGCATGAGATATGCATTAAAAACCATTGGGAAATTTTTTTGAGGTCACGTAAGATGTGTTAAATATTTTATGATTCAAATGAAACTATAAAATGGTCACTTTTGGCTTAGAAACCAACTTAAGCATTCAAGAAATAGAAAGACAAGCTCGATGGGCTAACTTAGAGTGCTCACATCTCCTATAAGTATGCACATGGATGCCAAATGAGTTTGGAATTGTTATAAATGTCCTTGAAAATAATTATAGTGGAATTTTTTTTCAATTTGGATGTCCCATATTATTTAACAAACCTTAAGAGTCAAAATTACTCAAAAACCTTGCTAAACCCTTGTAAAGACTAGTTTGAGGAAATGAGAGAGATAATGAACCAAAATGGATAAAAATGGAATTAATGATGATTGGATGTTAAATATGACTTATTAAGGATCCTTAAAATCAAAATTATTTATACAAAATTTATATGGACATGGTCAAAACATGGTTTTTTTAAAACTATTTTTGAGTATTTAATAGGCTATAGGAGGTCTCAAGAGATGAAATAAAGTTTGGGGGGAATATTAAGAATTTTAATAAATAAATATATAAATTTAATTACTTGTAAAAACTTATAAGTGTGTAAATAATATCTTTTGTCGTAGCTAGTTAAAATTGGCATAGTGGACAAGCTAATGAGAAGGGTGGTAAACTTTAAGTGAGCTGATTTTAAGGTGTCTCTGATGCTTCTAAGGCCATGTAGGGTATTTAAAATTGTCATAAACTACATCAAATTTATTTTCATGGGAAAATTAATAAAAATTTTAGGCCAAGTGTGCATGGCATATGAAGGATGAGTTTTTTGGACTTTAGATGATGATGGATCATTCTGAGATGATTCTAGATGACTAGGCCTATAACCAATGAATGCAAAGGCATGAATACAAACCTTAAAATTTATTTAACCATCATACCTATCCCTAATCAGTTTTGGTATTTTGAAATAGGTCCAAATCATGAAGGCAATTTTTTGAGCCAAAATGAGGAGTTTCATGCCACTTTTCATGAGTTTTCTGACTTGGATGGACACTTGTGCTTCTTAAAAAATCATGGTTCATCCCACATAATTTTATAATGCACAAGTAACTAATTTTATCATATTTACAAGTGTCTTTGTGACACTTTAACTTCTCTCTTCTCCTCTCACTCTCAAGTTCTATAAGAACTAACCATTTTGGCCATTGTAATTTATGTTCCACCTGAGTATGGTGAAGCCATAATCATTTGCATAATTTTTGATCCATAAGACTACTAATTTTTACCTCTTAATTACTTTTCATAGGGTTTTATACTTGAATTTTGGATCTTGTTTAGTGAAGACTATGGATTCCTTAGCATGTTGTCTCATTCTTTCATCATATTTATAGTTGGAAAGCTTCTTCTTATAAGGCATGTGAAGTGTTATAGGAAGTGTTAAGGTTGAGTGAGTTAGTATACTAACTAGTACCATTAAAAGTCTCTTGTCTAGTAATACTAGCCTAAGCATTCATCCATAACCTTACAATGTGACATTGATGTGATAAAATATAGATTAGAGAAGTGTATGTTTGGTTTGTTTCTTGATTTCAAGTGTAACATGTTGTTGGTTAGAAGTCATCATATTATCTGGTGTATCACCTCCATTAGAATAGTTTTCTTTGAGTTTTATGTCTCCCTTTTCCCCCCAAACTTTAAGAGTAGTTATGATCCAAAGTGGTACATCAAGGGAGCTAACCCTACCTAGATATTCACCTCATCCTTAGGCTACCAACAAGCCTATATGTGTTTCCATTATGCCACTTGGATGAGGAGAGCTTAGGCATCTCCTCAAAGGGTGAAAATCAAAGTGATAACATTTACCATACCCTTATGTAGTTTTGGTGACACGTGGAAAAATTTCACCTCCCCACTGCCTCTTGGGTCTTTCTCTACCTTATTTTATTCCTATTACTACTTTAGGCCTATGGGATGGTGACACTTGGTGAAATATCACAATATTTATTTGCCTAGGAGTATCATACCATATTTTATATTTTTTAAATCTCTAGGTGAGCATTAAACTGACATATGTCATCATCTTGGTGTTTTAATTTCCTAAAAGTGTCATACTCCCCCTTTTATTATACAAACTCTAGGTGAGTGAGATGATGACACATGTCATCATCCTAATGCTCAACTTGCCTAGAATAATTAAAAACTTTTAAAATGTTTTGATGATAGTGGAAATATAGGATTATGACACATGGATGGCTTTTACTACTTTACTTACCTAGGAATTATGTATATTGAAACTTTTATCCTGCTAGTCATTGGGTAAGTGGGATTATGACACTTGGAAAAATCCTAGTGTTCCACTTGCTTAGAAGTTATTTTAAAAGTTTATAAGTTTAAAAATGGCCATGGGTTAGTGAGTTATCACCATTTGGCATTTATTTCTTTGAATATTTAAGCAAAAATTTTCTAGTGCGAAAAAGCACTTGCAGAGGTAGAAGGTAATGAAGGCTAGGGAGATCTAATTTGGCACATAATACTTGATGGACAAGACTTCTTAGGAACTTGTGTGATGAAAATAAATGTTGAACATAAGTATGCCATGTGAAAATTCAGATAAGCTTCACACTTAGGAAACTTACTAAATCCATTATTAGGTTAGCTCAAGTAGAATGAACAATGAAAACTTGGATAACTAGGGTAATGTAAAATTCCATTAGCATTAAGGCAAATATATTCTTCATCAGAAACCTAAAAATAAAAACCATGGTAAATATTATCTTGTTAAGTATATAACAAATACCAATAAATGATTTCCCCATCATAACTAGTTTATTTCAAGCTGAAATGGGCCCCTATTGAAAAAAAACTATTTAAGAGTGGGGTATGTTGAGTGTAACAAATGGAAACTTATAAGGGGAATACTCTAGATTATTCAATAACACATAATATTTGGTTAACAACTACAAATTTAACATATATTATAACATATAATGATAATCAAAACAAATATATGAAAGAGGCTCCCAAAACATCATGAAACATACTAGCATTGCCCATATCTTGGACTATGTGTGAAGGAGTGATTTTCATTTATCCTTGTTTTGATAAATTTTAGCAAAGACTTGGAATAAATTTTAGGTTTCAAAATGGTTTCCTTGAATCATAAACACAAATCTAAAGGAGCTTGGGCATTTCTTTACTACCAGCCAAGTGTTTATAGCCCTAATATAGATACCTTTGGTTCCCATATTTTTTCCCATTTTAAACTTGCATGATTCTTGATACATTGACCTTATTTCATCATGTGAGTCTCGATCACCTATGAATTTCCTTTTATTTTTATTTGATTAGTCTTTAAGATGCATTGACCCCCCTAATTTTTTAATACAAAAGAAAGAGAGGGTAGGGAATGACTATGATCTAGTGTAGGTATGAAAGAACAAAGTTCATTTCGCCAAAATGTCCATGTCAATAGAATTCATATAAATGGTTATTATATCAAAACAAGTATTAGCATGGAAGGTCTGTTTGACCCAAGGGATGAGAAATCTTTCTAAATTTATATGTAGTAATGAGAGTAACTTTTACATACTTGATAAAAGTATTTAATTGTGATATGAACATGGTTCATTTCTTATTTCATACCTAAATTTCAGAAATCTCAACAATAGGAGTGTAAAATGTACAAACCAACCAGTTTGTGCATTCCTTTCTAGGCCCCCTGATTCATTCACCATCCCTTTTAGGACATGTTCTCATGATTTTAGTAATTAGGCTCAATCATTTATAATAAGCACAAAATATTGGATATCATTTTGATCATTTAAAAAGGAGTCAATTAGGTTGTTCTGAAATAAAACATAACTACCCTATAAAACATGGAACTAAACTAAGGAATTAAAAGGCATAAAATAAGAAAGGTTAAGCTAGAAAGAAATAACATTACCCTAAATAAAACCAAAGACATAAAATAGGAAAGATATCTATGAAAGTGGTAAAACATAATATAAATTTTACCTCTATAATGGTATCTTTTATTTAAAAACATCCTTAGTGGGGGCAACCTTGAAGTAGTGCTTCAAATACTACCCATTGACTGGGAAGTCTAGGTCCTTATCTTTAAGGTCTTTTAGATAGAAAACCTTATTGCCTAAAATTTCAGACACTTGATATGGTCCAATACACAAGGGAGTGAAGTTGTCATGATTTCCCTTCTTCTCATGGGATTTATCCCATAGAGGAACTAGGTCTAAAATTCTAGAGGCTTTGATTTTATACCTTTATCAAACTATATTTTGATAATGTCTTGGTGTTAATGAAGCTTTATAGTGCTTTACTCACATTTTTTAGTTGGACTATATCTAATAGCATATACTAGACCTTAGGATCCTCTTCCATATACTCATAGCAAAATTAATACATTGAGAACTTAAGGGAAATAGGGAAGATAAGATATTATACATATACTAATAAGAAGGGTGAGGTATTGAGGGCCCACTTCTTTTTTGTTCTATCTGCCCATAATGCATACTTTAATAGTAGGTGCCATTCTCTTGTTTTATCCTGGATAATTATTTTATGGAATCTATCAATTTATTATTTGTAGATTTAGCTATCTTATTTCCTTGGGGATTAGTTTGAGGAGGAATTGATTGTTATCTTATTATTAAAATAACAATAAGTGAATTTAACTAATTGCAAATCTAGCCCATTAACATTGACCAAATATAGAAAATTACCAAACATGGTCAATATATTTGCTTTAAAGAATTTGATGACATCTTGAGCTCTGAAGTTCTTGGTGGATACAAATTTAGTCTACCTAGTATAATAATCAGTGGCAATGAGGATGAACTTGTGTTCTACTAATGATTTGGGATAGAATACCCCAATGAGAAAAATGATGACCTTCAATGATTGGGTGCAGTGGCATAGCAACATTTATCTCCCTTTTTACAAAGACTTGGCATTCATGGTAGGTCCTAATGTGGGTGTAGGCATCTCTAAAAATAGTGGGCTAATAATACCCCATTCTCAAGATTTTATGGGTTATGGCTATCTCAAAAGGGTATCCATTGCCCAAATTTTGGTGTAGGTTGTCCAATATATCTATAGCTTCTTTTATTGACACACATCTTAGGTATATTACCTCATAGTTCTTATGGTATATGACTCTTCCTTTTATCACATAGTGGGTGTATTTGAGCCTTAAAGTTCATCTTTATTCTCTATTCAACTCAAGGGGACATGCCCGTATGAGTAAATAGTGAATTATCTGATCATACCACTCTCCTCTATCCATTTAGACTTCATTGACTTGTTCAACTCAAATGAGTGGGTCTATCTCAATCATTATTTAGATTATCCCTTGGCCTCTCATTATCTTGGTTAGTCTGATTTCTAGGTTAAACTCTCACTACTTGGCCATCTATTTGCCTCTTCTTTCATCTAGCTCATTTTGACTAAGAGTGAGCTTAACTATAGGGTCTAAAACCATGACATAAGTCTTATTTCTTAGGATATAATACCTTAACTTATTTATATCTTTAATCAATGCATAGATTTATTTATCAATCATTGAATATTTCATCTCTATATCTTTTAAATTAATATTCATAAAAGTGATTGGGCATTCATTGTCATCTACCTTTTGAGATTACAGGTAGAAGTCCTTGGTGAAGTCAGGATTAATCAACACTGGGGCCTGAGAAATAGCTATCTTGATGTCCTAGAAGGAACCTTTCACCTCCATTGTCTATTCTATTTTTGCATCCTTATTTAGCATATAATTCATCAATTTAAAATTTTAGCAAACTTAGGAATGAATTTGCACACAAAGTTTATCTTACTAAAGAATGCTTTCAATTATTTTCTACTATTGGGAGGTGTCAACTTTGAAATAGCCTAAATCCATTCTGGATCAATAGAAATTACTTCCTTGGTGATAATGTATCCAAGAAACTTTCCCTTTGTCACCCCAAAGATGTTTTTCTTTCGGTTAAGGGACACTCCATTTCTCATACATCTATCAAACACCTTTTACAAGTGGTCTGCATGATCTAATATATTCTTGGAAAACATAGTGAGGTCATCCATATAGATAATGATTCACTTACCAATAATTCATTAGAATGCATGGTCCATGGATTGTTAGAATGTTTCCTTCATTGGTGAGGCTAAAAGGCATCCTCTTATAATCATATGTCCCCCACTTCTTGGTGAAATTAGTCTTCATATAGTCATGTGATTCTAATAGCACCTAGTTATATTTAGAGAAACCACCCAATAAGGACATTATTTTAGACCCATTGACAATCTATATTACCTAGTTTAGGGATTGTAAAGGGTAGTTATCCTTGCTTTAAGATTGGTTCAAGTTATTGAAGTCAACACATAGCCTTATTTCACCATTCTTCTTCTTAACAGGTACCAAATTTTCACTGAGGTAAAATGTCTGATAAGAAATATGATCCTGACATCTAATGGCTTTTGAACTTTAATCTAAATGAGAGGCTCCAAAATAGGGTTCACAAGCCTTTGATGTTTCTTTAAGGATCTGTTACCTAGACTTAATGGAATAATATGGGTGATTATCATGGGATAAAAAGTCTTCAATTCCTCATAGGTCCAAGCAATCACATCCTCGTACTTCATTGATATTTACTTTATCACATACTTTTTAGCATAAGCATAGGCTAGACCAATGTTAACATATTAAGGCACTCTTTAATTCCCAAATTTTATTTTCTAAAGTTAGGCTTATCTATCTCTGGCTACTTTTGCTTGTTATCTTGTGGATCTATGTCAAAGATCTTTTCTAAAGATACCATACCCATGGGGGTTATATTTTCTTTGAGCTCTATAATACCATCCTCCCTAAGGTATTCTACTCTTAGACATTAAAAATCCTTTTCATCTATAATTTGTCCCTCAGATGCCCCAAAATTGTTTATGAATTAGACAATCTGTTGTTTATCCCCGAAGACATAGAAATTATCTACATTATTGGGGACTAAAAGGCAAGGCACCAGTTCTACAAAAAAAATTACATCATGGACTCTTGGAGTGGTGTTAAGTTGGCAACTAAGGATTCCAATGAATCTACCTATTGATGCTTCTAAGTATACCATAAGTACCCTTATTGTTCAAAGAACACTTCTCATTTTAGAATTTTAGGAATTTAGAGCATGAGTAATAGGTTTTTTCAACTTATGTTACTTATGGTGAAATAGTGGTAGAGCAATGTTTAACTATCCCACAAAATTTATATTAATTGATGGTTGGGAGCCACTATGGACTATATCTTTACAAAGTGTAAGTATCTATGCTAGTACTAGTGAATTATGACCAAAGCCTAATCTACAAGCTAATCTAAATGGACATTTACAATGAAATCTAAAGTGATCTGGTTAAAAAATAAGCAAAAGAGAAGGGTAAGGCATAAAGAGAATAAGTGATTATTGATCTTAGTCTCAAACATTATGACAAAGTTTTAATTACAATTGAGTATGCACTAGTATATAGCGCAAAATAGCATAACCACAGATCTCACTACACACTAGGCAAACCTCTAAGGATGATATAAAGAAGTACAAGTAAGAATTGAATTTACTTTAAATATTTTCTACCACACTCAAATAACATTGATACATTCAAATGTAGAGTAAATAAAATGAATAAAATTCAAGATCATTTAACTAATCTAGCATAAGCATAAATTAACAACCCTGTAATCAAAGATGCAACTCAAAATTCATATAAACTATTCAAATTTAAGACTTAAGATGAAAAATTGAGAGAAATTTCATGTAATAATTGACACAAACTTGGACAATCTTTTTAGAATTCCTTGATTGTATTAACTGCTCAAAGTATACAATTTTTTCTCAAAATTATCTCTCTTTACAAAATGGTAGTACTAATTTTTATTTTATGATAAGGTAGTATATCAGTTAGTCACAAGATACAAATGTAAAACAAGTAAGCATAGATATCCTTTTTCTACAAGGTTCTAGAATACACTTGCATTTCTAAACTAAACTAACCTAGAGGTAAATATGCTAACAAACTTTGTAAATTGCTTAATACTATGTTCCAAATGGTCTCTAGGTTAATAATTTTGTTCTTGAATTAAAATTAGACTCTCTTTTAGCTTAATTGTGATCAACCCAAGCTCAAATTAGGGATTTTATGCAAGTTTGGGGCTCTCCTAAAGCTTTAATAATGATGGATTACTTGGATTTCAGCTCATATGTGTCTTTTCGAGCATCTAAGATCTCAAATTTTATTGCTTTGTGCTTTCATGGGACTTATTTGGTGTATATATATCAATTTTCATGCCATTTTTCAAAAATTCCTTGAAAGCACTAGCCATTATTATTTAAAAATTACCTTTTGCTTCACATCATTTGATCAAGATCCAAGGATCAACGTAGGCCATTGATCATGATTCAGGACCTTGATGTTATTATCCATATTTGTATTAAGCCTTGTGGTTGTGACACTTATTACCCTCATGGGATTTATGAGTTTTATATCCTACACCAGTCACATATTGGATGCACATCTACCATGAATTGAGCCTTTGGGATCTCATAGAATTATTGAATAGTCATCGATGATTTTGCACCATTGGATCATCTAGGCTTGATGATGCATGAGTTTTGATCTTGTAAGATGTAAAGAATTTAATCAACCCATGGATATAATAAAGGAATTAGGTTAAAATGATTTTAACTAAGTCTATTTTATATTAATGAACATGCCACAGACATAGGTTAAAGCATTTCATGTTAAGTTTTAAAGCATAATATCAAATGACCCATAAAATGATATAAAACATGCCCCATTATCTAGGCAAAATATTCAAAGAGATTGAATTTGATAGCCTCTAGACATAAATGAAAACCTCATAGACATCAAATGGAATTCATTAAAATATCACATTTAATCTCATGAAGTTCTTTGTGCTCAATGGGCTTAAAGTTGATAGTCACGTAGATGTCAATGATAGCCTCACAGATGTCAAATGATGGTCACATAATCATCAATTTTAATCTCATCAAGTTCTTGTATTCCATGGATCTTACATTCAATTTACTCCATCCAATCAAGATTCATAATGAAGTGTGAGTCATCTGATTAAGATCCAAGTGAATACATGCCATTGTTTCATTCAGTCTTGATGACTGCAAGAGTGTCATGTGGTGGATTTGTGAGGCTTCTTTTGGGTTTTTGAATTTTCATCTCTATCTTTACTCTATTGGATCCTCAATCCTAATGAACCATGAGCCATCAATCATGATCTGTATGCTTGCACATTATTGGTTTGAAGGACCAAATGCTCAGGTTCATTGGGTTTTCCTCATTTCATCAAATTATCCCCTTGTGATGGAGAATGGACCATCAGATCTATAAAGAAGTTAGGTATTTAAGTTAGGACTTAGTTAAAAATATGAGTTAGGCTAAAATGTTAAGACTAAGGTCTCATTCATGTTATTAAAAATGAATGAGGCCTTAGCATTATGGATTTAAGATAAATAGGTAATAAGCAGGACCATGCTATAAAATTAAAATGATCCTACCCATCACAAACATTATAATCGGTTAGAAATAAAGGAAAAAGGGGGGAAATAATAAAAAGGGACCAAGCATGATTTTAGGCTAGGGTTTGGTTGTGTTACAAAACATGACTAAGCCTTAGCATAAAATTAGGCTTAAATCATAATTTGAAATATTCCCACCAAATTTTCCCACAAAATGCAAATTTGGACCAAGGGTTTATGCTAGGGTTTTTGGAGAAGAGATTTTAAAACATGATTTTAGATTCACATTTTCACAGACCAAAGGTTAGTGAAAATTTGAATAGAGTCAATCTATAAATTATAAGCATGATCTCTTCATAAGGGATCCATGAAACCTATAACTATAAGACACAAAGACCAATTATTAGCAACATTAGGCAAGATCAAAGCAAAACCATAAACCAGTAAGCCAAATTTATCAAAGTGGATGATTTTCAAATTCTAACAATATTCAAAACATGCCATGGTTTCAAGGTTAAGGTTCAAAATATCTCAAGGATCCTAATTTTCAAAAATGTGGGTATGTTGACCTCAACAAATAGTAGCTTCTGGGGGAAACATAACAATATGTTAGAACTTAGAGACTCTAGTTCAGACAAACAACTAAGTCATCCATTCCACTTGATCAATACCATTATATAGATCAATTTATGGTTGACACAAACCTTTCACTTGTAAAGTTAGGGTCAAACATCAAGACATAGCCATGTTGTGTGTGTGTTTTGATTCCACTCACTATTTTCCATGGGATTTAGGAGATAACTTCCAAGTTTCATATCTTTAATCATTAAACTAATTTGGAGAATGTTTAGATATTTATTAAGAACCATGATTCTAGTTCAAGGAAGGCTTGGGCATTGCTCTACTACCATCCAAGCACCCATAACCCTGATAGAAATGCCTTTGGATCCACTCATGGACCTATTCAACTTCCATCTAGGCATTTATATACCCACTGGAGATTACCAAAATAACCTATGCTTGAAAAGCTTTTGATTTTGCATTGAATTCTTATTTTTGTATTTTTAGATCTTTTATGATTTTAGTAAGGTTGAGAACCAGGGTAGCTAGGTTTAAGGATTTGGTCAAGTGTTTGATCCTCAAAGAATCACCTATGGCTATAATAACTATCTTAGGAAAAGATGTTTGTTAAGTGCAAGCATGACTATGTCTCAATAGATTAAGATTTCATCCTAAAAGTGTAAATCTTCTTAAAACCAAGTTTAGTTCAAGACAATGTTAAAGCTCTCATGGAATAGTTGGCATCTTCCATTAGTCTTTACCCATTTCTTTAAATCACAATATTAGGCCCATGGTCAGGATATGTATCAGGTTCATACCCACATTCTTGAATTTTGGGAGTTTGAATCAAACTAAATAAACTGTGAGCTCAGGGTTATCCAAAAAGACTTACTGAAAACAAAGAACAAGGCAACAAAAGGAAAAACACAACAAAAAGTATCAATGAAATAAACTAAAGGAAATAAATAAATATATACATGTTTACGTACAAACAAGGGACAAGAATTAAATAAACTAACTAGATTATCTACACTAAGTCTAACCATCTTATAGATTTAATCCATAAATACCTTAGGGGGAGAAGTAGAGAAGTAATGCTTGAGGTACTACCCATTGGTGCACATTGTGAACTCTTCTCCTTGTAAGTATTTGATTCTAAAGGTATTATCTCCCAGTGTGTCTGCAATTTGATAGGGGCCAATCCACAAAGGTGTAAACTTACCATGCTTGCCCTTAGGCTTAGATGCTTTGTCCCAAAGGAAAACTAAGTCCCCTTATCTGAAAACCTTGATCTTTCATTTCTTATCAAATCACCTCTTCAACGTGGTCTAATATCTACTAAAATTATCAAAGGCTTCTTCCTATGCATCTTTCAGCTAGATGATGTCTAGAAATATTGAATTTGTAAGATCTTGGGATTTTTCCATATACTATTGCATGAATTTATATATGGTAAAATTGAGAGTGATACGGAAGATAGGCTCTTGGCCATACACCAATACAAATGGTGATGCCTTTAAGGCTTGATTGATCCTTATCCTATCTACCCATAGGGCATATTTGAGAAGCTTATGCCAAGTATTGGGATTATCTATAATAGACTTCTTGATTTATTTCATCAAGTTTTTGTTAGTAGACTCAAACACTTCATTTCCTTGAGGATAATGTTTGGATGAAAACTTGAGACAAATGCCATTACCATACACCCATTTTGTCATCTCTATGAATATAAATACAGATATATTATCATAAACTAAAGAGACTAGAGTTCCAAATTAGGTAAATATGTTCTCTTCCAAGAAACAGATCACTTCTTCAGTCCTACATTGTTTGGTGGATACAAATTCAATCCACATTGTGTAATAATCTATTGTAGTCAGGATATATTTATGACCTTATGATGAATTGGGGTTGATTACCCTACAAATTCTAACCCCCATTGTGTAAAGGGTTTATCAACCATGACTAGTTACAAAGGCAATGTTGCCTTTGGCTCTTTGGTTCTAAAGATTTGGAATGAATGACATTCCCTCACGTGCTTATGAGCATCTTTGAAAATAGTTGACTAATAGTAGCCAAATCTAAAGATTGTATGGGTTGTTGTCCTTCTAGATGGGTTCCCATTATGAAACTTCTTATGGATGGTGTTCATGGTTTAGGTAGCTTCTTATTTTGAGAGACATCTTAGGTAGACCACTTAAAAGTTATTTCTATATAAAATCCCATCTTTGATTAGATAATGGGCTACCTTGAGCCTAAGGGCTCTCTTTTTTATCTTTGGTTAGTCCTATAAAATAAGTTTCATTAATTATTAAATAAATAATGGAGTCATACCACTCACTAGATTAAGAGCTTTGCTGATCAACTTGCATAATAATTAACTTAGGGATAGTATTAACAATAATTTGAATCAAACCTTGGTACCTTACTAGTTTTAAAATTTTCATTTCTATGTCATATTCCTAAAAATTTGACATCTATTTACCTCTTCATTTTCCAAGCTCATTTTGGCTCAGCATAAGCTTTATGGTAAGGTCAGGTAGAATAACATGCACCTTATTTATAAGGATATAATGCCTAAATTTCTTCACTACCTTAACTAATGCATATGCTTATTTATCAATCAATGAATAGTTCAATTCAGAATTCTTAGAATTAGTACTCATGAAAGATATTAGGTGATCACACCCATCAACCTTCTGAGTTAAAACTATATCCATAGTATGGTCAGATGCAAAAGAATAGAGATAAAATTCCTTTGAAAAGTTAGGACTTATCAAGACTAGAGCCTGGCTAATTGTTTCTTTGATATCATTGAATGCCTTCTTGGATTCCTCATTCCAAGTGACCTTATCATCCTTCTTTAACATATCATTTAATGGTTTGACAATTTTTGCAAAACCAAAAATGAATTTTCTTACAAAATTTATTTTGCCAAAGAATTATTTTAACTCTTTTCTACTATTTGGAGGATCTATCTTAGATATATCTTCCACTCTTTTAGGATCTATGGAGATCCCATATTTAGTTTTAATGTGGCATAATAATTTGCCTTCAATAACACAAAATATGTTTTTCTTGGGGTCAAGGGAGATTCTATACCTTATGCATCTCTCAAATATTTTCTATAAATTTATAAAGTGATCTTCCCTATTTAAGAAAAATGGTTAGATCATCCATGTATATAATGGTACACTTACCAATCAGACCCTAGAAGGCATGGCTCATGGCCCTTAAAAAAGTAGCTCCTACATTTATTAATCCAAATGTCAATATTTTGTAGGCAAAGCTACCCCATTTAGTTGTGAAAGTTATCTTCATTATATCTTCCTTGTCAACCAACACCTAGTTGTAACCTAAAAAACCATCAAGAAAAGACATCATGGCTGATCCTAAAATAATTTGTATTACTTGGTCAAAAGAGGGAAGAGGATAATTATCCTTTTTAGATGCTTTATTCATATTTCTAAAGTCAATTCATATCCTAATCTCACAATTCTTATTTCCAACCTACACCAAATTGGCCACCCAGGTAGAATGTCTGATGGGGAATACAATTCTAGCATTTAACAATCTCTTGACCTCTTTAAAGATCATTGGTTCTAAGACAGGGTTCATAGGTTTTTTCTTTTCATTAAAGGGTTTACAAATTTCTTTAAGAGGTATAGTATGGGTGATAACTCTTGGATCAAAGATCTTCAAGTCATCATAAGACCAACCTATGACATCATTGTAGTTGGTTAGTAGTTCTTTGGCTCTCTTGTTCTCAATGTTAGTGCAAGATTTTCCAATGTTAACTAGCTGAGGTTGATCTTGAGGACCAAGATTAATTACATTTTAATCCTTCCCACTTACTTTGGGAATCTTAGAAACCTCAATCAGCTTGTCTTGATCAAACAACCTCTCTAAGGCAATCATGCCTTTGGGAATCTTATTATCATTCAATTGAATGAATTTACCATCAAACTTGCCTTCTTTAAGCACATTTTCATCAGTTTCATCAATGATCTAAGTCTCAAATGACCCTAAAGTATTCATGAAATTCAATATTTTTTAATCATCACTAAAGACCTAAAAATGATTCACATTATCTAGGATCGAAGGATAAGGTATCAGCTTAATGCTAAATTTGGGTGAGTTTTGGTTAGGCATGAGGTTAGCTATAGTAAATTCCAACTTATCAATAATTTTTTTCTCCTCTCTGGGGATGGAGACAATGTTAAAGGTATTAAAAGACTCAATTAGATCCTATACCCTAAAATTATACACATTAAGGTATGAGAGTTTACATTGATATTTTATTCTCACCTGGTTTACTTCTAGTTCTGAATCACTATATACTAGTAATTATTTGACTTTGTTTTTGATAGCTAATTACAAACCTAGGATGAGGGCCTCATATTTAACAAGGTTATTGGTGCATGGAAACTAGATCCTATAGGAAGCATGGTATTTCTTACCAATAGGGTTAGTTAGAATAATGCATATTTTAGATCCAGCCTTACACCTAACACCATTAAAAGGTAGCTTTCACAGCCCAAGAATAATATGAGTATTCTTAGGATCACATACCTTTATAGTCTCTAGGGTGAAAATTCCCAAGTTTTAGTTAATTATGTTGATGATTTCATTAACAATATTGTACTCAGTGATCATGTGCTTCATTCTTGGCTCTCTTTCAATGCTGATTTGGTTTAGAATTCCTTTTCAAGGAAACCATAAATATGAACAATCCATGAACATGTAGCCATTTAGATATTTGGTCCATTCCTTACTTAACAATATCTCATAAACATCTAGAATTTCAAAAACTTGGATATCAATAAACTACTGTACTCTAAGCTTAGAGGCCAATTACATATGGACATTGAATAATTCCCCAATCAACTTGACTTTAGATTTGTCTAATTGAGTAACAACTCTATTAGACTTAATGGGTGTTAAGACAAGTTGTTTGTAAATATTTTCTAGCATGATACCATAATTTAATAAACAATTATACAAATTCTTACCAAACATCCTAATTATGAGTAGGAAAGGAAGAGATTTTGCCTTATCTTTGTGCATAACCATATTATCATTGTTATCTTTGGGTGGTTTATCATATTTCTTTGACAATTATTCTAGCAAGAGGTCCCTTTGTTATATGATCTATGCCAATTCATGCAATGTGATGTTAGATTTTATCCTTTTCATGTCCTCAACAATATTATAACTAGTCTTATTTGAAGAACTAGGAACATCAACAGTATTCTTAGAGGTACTCCCCTTGGGTGGTTCTAGATTATTTCTTGAATAAGTGTCTAGATGAATTCTAAAGTTATTTGGAGGAGTTGAAGTAGTCAAGGGTTTCCTTTGCTCTCTATTTTTTAAAGGATAAGTCTTCTCTAAGAACTGTTGGAAGGCCTGGATTTCTTCAGGGACATCATCAAATTCATTATCCTCTTGAAAAGGGAATTCAAATGGTTCCACCATGTTGATTTGATCAAATGATTTGGATCTCAAGGTACTTACACCACTATCCTTATTAGGGACCACTTCAAATGTGTCTAACTCTTCTTGAAATGCCTCAAAATATTTACAAAACTCAATGCAATCAATCTCACCATGTTTGGATGTATAGTACACTCTACAATAATTAGGCAAATCAATATTAGTAAGATTAATATCCATGGTTTTCTTGCTAGAAGATGGTTTGTTAGCCTTGTTTTTATAGAAACTATCATTTTGAAACCTATTATTAGGTCTATTAGACCTTTGGAATGATATATTCCTACCAAATCTCTCTCTAATATTTCCAACCTATTTTTGTAGCTACAAGAAATCAGTGCTTAACTTTTGGACCATTTTTAGAATAGATTCATTCTCATTCTTGGGAGTTTCAAAATTATGCACTTGGTTATTATTAGTAACAACAACTAGTACTAAAGTTCTTTGATCATTTACATTGAATCCATTAGCAGTAGGATGACTCAAGAATCCTAAATTTTGATTAGAAGCAATATGACTCAAGGGAAATTGATTCAAATTTGGGAGTTAATTTAAGGTTGGAACATTCTAATTATTGTTTTGGAAGATTTTCATAATGGGAAAATGTGTATTGATATTTGGGATAGAGTATGCCATTTATCCTTGGGGCTAAATTTGATCATTGATGATCACCACTTTAGAATAATCCATAGCTAATGAAGTTATAGTTAGAAGAGATCTTTTTCAAAAATATAGAAGTCACAGGATCTACTATATCCTTGTATGTTTCTAGAGCTAAAACCTCATTAGGTTTATGAGGGTCTATGGTCCTACTATAAATTTTATGGAACTTGGCATTAAAGGACCTTATGGGATTTACTTGCATCCCTCCTTATGGTGATGAAATGGTTGTATATAACACATAGACTAAAATTTTACCAAAATGGTCTATAAAAACATTAGTGAAACCATCCCAACTAGTAATATAATTGTCAGGCAAATTGAGAAACCATTTTTATGCATCATATTTAAAAGTAAAGGGGAACAATCTACATCTACATCTTCATGTATGATATTTAACAACCTTAAGTCAGCTTTGAAAGATTTAATTTACTCTTTAGAAGTTACAATATCAGTTGGACTAAATGTTGGAAAGTATTTTTTAGGGTTATGTTGGAGATCATGTACCACCTCTGGCATGTTTATTAAATAATATCTCAACCAAGCCATACCTAGGTGAAAGTTGAAGGCAGGGCTACCTTGAAGAGGTGAAGTTGGCAAAGATTTGGAATGGCTATTCCTACCTTTATCTTGCTTGGATCTTCTATGGACTTAAAGCTCAAGCAAAGGTTCTCTTATCTTTGAATGTGATCTTTTTTGAATCCTTGGCAATTCTAGCTTTGAATAGGATGTGTCAAGTTAATCTTTATAAAGAACAAGGATTAAACATGTACATTAAGCTAATTTTGTAAATATGTGTATAAAGAATAGTAAAGGACATCAACCTTTGACTAAACTAGCTCAAAGATGTGTCCAATTATGCAAATATGGTTAATATTTATGAGTCTAAGCTCAAATAAACTTAGATCTATGAAAAACATACCAATCTTTGATCAAAATAAGCTATTCTAACCTCAACTACCATAGATTCTCTGATCTTAAACCATCTTTAACAAAATTAAGCATCAAAATTCAAAAAACTATGATCTTGTCTAAAGGAAGCACAAAGATACATCAAAAACCAAAATGATCAATTATCTTTAATATTCTGAGCAAATAATTACACAAAAGTGCATAGATATCACCAATCTTAGATCAACACACTAAGATTAACAAATATTCAATATATTCACAAAGAGGCCCTCCTTCTAGCACCAACGAGGACCTATTGATGCCTTTAAGTGTACCATAGGTTTCCTTAGTGTTCAAATAACACTTCTCATTTTATAATTCTTGGAATTCAGAGCATGAGTTGTAGGTTTTGGCAACTTATGTTACCTATGGTGAAATAGAGGTATATAAATGTTTAACTATCCCACAAAATTTATATTAATTGATGGTTGGGAGCCACCATGGACCAAATCTTTGAAAAGTGTAATTATCTATGCTAGTACAAGTGAAATTTTATCAAATATTAAACTATAGGCTAATCTATATGAAAATTTACAATGAAATATAAACTAAAGTGATCTAGTTAAAAAAAGAGAAGGGTAAGGTAGAAAGAGAATAAGTGATTACTAATCTTAGCCTCAAACATTATCACAAAGTTTAAATTATAATTGATTATGCATTAATGAGTATATAGTGCAAAATAACATAAGCTCAGATCTCACTACACACTAGGCACACCTCCAAGGATGATATAAAGAAGTACAAGTAAGAACTGAATTTACTTTACATATTTTCTACCATACTCAAATAACATTGACACATTCAAATGTAGAGTAATTAAAAAAAATCAAATTTAATATCATTCAACTAATCTATCATAAGCACAAATTAGAAACCCTGTAATTAGAGATGCAACTCAAAATTCATAGAAACTATTCAAATTTAAGACTTAAGACTAGAAATTGAGAGAAAAGCCATGTAATAATTGACACAAAAAAACTTATACAATCTTTTCAAAGTTCCTTGATTGTATTAATTGCTCAAAGTATATAAATTTGGCTTAAAAGTAAGGATAGCTATCCTTTTTCTACAATGTTCTAGAATACACTTGCAATTCTAAACTAAATTGACTTGGAGGCAAATATGCTAACAAACTTTGTAAATTTCTTATTTTTGTGTTCCAAATGGTCTCTAGGTTAATTCTTTTGTGCTTGAATTATAATTAGACTCTCTTTTAGCTCAACTATGATCAATTCAAGCTCAAATTAGGGATTTTATGCAAGGTTTGGGCTCTCCTAAAGCTTTAATGGTGATGTATTTCTTGAACTTTGACTCATACATGACTTTTTGAGAATCCAAGATATCCATTTTTTTATTTATGAATTTATTTGGAATATATCTATCAATTTTTATGGCATTTTTCATAAACACCTTCAAAACACTAGCTATTGTTATTTAAATTTTTTCTTTTGATTTACACCATTTGATCCAGATCCAAGGATAAACATGGGAAATTGATCATGATTCAGGGCCTCACCTATTATTGGCCATCTTTATATCAATCCCCATGGTTATGCCACTTATCACCCTTGTGGTATTTTTGAGCTTGTATCCTTCACTAGTCACATATTAGACATGCATCTACCATGTGTTGAGCCTACGGGCTCTTTTAGAACTGTTGAATAGTTATCAATGATTTCATGTCATTAGATCATTTGGGCCTAATGATGTAAGAGCCATTGATCCTATAAGATGGAATTAATTTAATCAATGGATGGTTATAACAAAGGACTTATGTTTAAATTATTTTAGCTAAGTCTATTTCATATTAATGAACATGACATAGACTTAGGTTAAATCATTTTATGCTAAGTTTTAAAGCATAATATCAAATGACCCATCAAATAATATAAAACATGCCCCATTATCTAGGTAAAATATTTTAAGAACTTGAATTTGATGACCTCAAGGATGTCAATTAATGTTCATGAGAACATCAAATTTAAGCTCATGAAGTTATTTAGGTTTGGTGGGCTTAAAGTTGATGATCACATAGACCTCAATGATGACCTTATGGACATCAAATGACAATCAAACGATTGTCAATTTTAAGCTCATAAATTTCCTATATTCCATGGATCTCATATTAAATTCTCTCTATTCAATTAGGAGTCATGATGAAGTGAGAGCCATTTGATTAAGATCTAAATGAGTGTACAACATTGGTTCAGTCAGTATTGACGACTGAAAGAGTGCCACATGGTGGCTTTGTGGGGCTTCCTTTGGGATTTTGACTTTTCATCTCTATGTTCACTCTATTGGATCCTTGGTCCTAACGAAATATGAGCCATCGATCATGATCTAGATGCTTACACATTATTGGTTTAAAGGACCAAATGCTTAGGTTCATTGATTTTTCCTTACTCTATTGGATTAACCCCTCATGATGGAGTGTGGGCCCTCATATCTATAGAGAAATGAGGTATTTAAGTTAGGACTTAGTTAGAAATATGACTTAGGCTAAAACATTAATACTAAGGTCTCATTCATTCTAATAAACATGAATGGGGACTTAGATTTAAGTCTTTAGGCTAAATAGGTAATAAAGGGGACCATTCAAGAAAATTAAAAAGATCTTGCCCATAAAAACCATTAGACTCAATTAGAAATAAAGGAACAAAGGGGAAAATAATGGAAAAGGACCAAGCATGATTTTAGGCTAAGGTTTGGTCATGTTGTAAAACACAACTAATCCTTATCATAAAATTAGGCTTAAGTCATAATTTGAAATATTCCTACCAAATTCTCCTACCAAATGCAAATTTTAACTAAGGGTTTATGCTAGGGTTTTTAGAGGAGATCTTTCAAAACATGAATTTAGATTCAAATTTTTAGAAACCAAAGGCTAGTGAAAACTTGAATAGAGTGAATATGTAAATTCTAAGCATGATATCTTCATAAGGGCTCTATGAAACCTAAAAATATAAGACATAAAGACCAATTATTAGAAACATTAGGAAATCTTAAAGGAAAACCATAAACCAGTAAGCTAATAATCCAAATTTATTAAATTGGATGATTTTCAAATTCCAACAATGTTCAAAACATGCCATGGTTTCAGGGTTAAGGTTCAAAGTATCTCAAGGGTCCTAATTTTCAAAAATGGGGGTATGTTGACATTAACACTACCATTTAATTTTGTTATCTTATAACTAATCTAATGTTGAAAGCCTCAAATGGCTCAATCAGGTCCCATGTTCTATGTTTGTATTTATTTAGGTATGCTAGTTTAAATTGATATTTCATTCTAACTACATTGACCACCAACTCTGGATCACTAAATAATTGTATTTATTTGACATCATGTCCTAATGTAAATTTTAGGCCTAAGATAAAGGCTTCATATTCAACTTAGCTATTGGTGAAAAGGAACTAAAATTTTCATGTTACTAGGTACTAATTTCCATTCGGGTCTTTCAAGGCCACACCAACACCTAATCCTTGTTTTTATTAGGAACCATCAAAGTAAAGGGTCCATATCTATGAATACATTTAAACTCTTAGTATTGAGACCTATGTTAGGTAGTGAATGTGTAAATGCCATCATATGGGGATATAAATTTAACCTTATCATTCTTATAATTGTATTATATGATTAAATGCTTCATCTTCTACTCTCACTCAATCTTTATTTGATTAGACACAACCTTTTAAGGCAACCACATATATGAGAAATTAGTGGCTACATATCCATTCAATGTTTTTGACCAATCCTAGTTGAGCAACAAACTATAGATCTATAGAATGTCAACAACTATTAATTCAATAAATTTATGTACACATGGATTAGAGGCCAACTATATGTGTATATTTAGTAATTACTTGACACAAGGTACTACAAATTTGAATAATTGTAGATTTACTCTTTTTGAATTATCTAGGGTCAGTTCTAATTTCTTGCATACAATTATAAACCCCACATTGGTTGAAGATCTTGATTCAACTAAATAATTATGAATATTCTTATCAAAAATTATAACTATTAGCAAGAATATTGGAACCTCAAGTTTATCCTTATAGATCATTAAATTTGCTTGGGTAGTCTTGGATTTGTTTGCAGAAGATCTTCTAGTCAAGGGTTTTAGTAGAAACTCCCTTTACTTGGTAATCTAAGCCAACTCATGTAGGGTGCTATTGGCTTTGATCTTCTTCATATCCTTCATAATATTTCACCCACATTTGTTTAGTTACTTTATGGATTGCATTTGATCCTTATCCTTTGGGTGAGGTGGATTATTGTTTCTCTTTGTATTTGGAGGAGTGTTATCATTATTATTTGGACGTGTAGAGGTAGTGAAAGATTGATTGTTCCTTAGATTATAATTATATATTTTAAACTAATATAAAAATGGAATTCATTTTTAATATCCTCTATTTCATTATCTTCTTCCACTTGAAATAGAAAATCATATGTATTGAAGATCATAATAGTGTTATATGTACCACAAGAAATTCCATGAAGAGATGGCTCAGGCAGGTTTGCTAGCACCTCTTTTCTATCCACTTTATTTTAAAATATTTCAAAGGTTGTAAATAATTATTCATAATCCATTTATCCATGTTTGGATATGCTATGAAATCTACACCAGTTGGATAAGGTATCCTCCATGATGTTCATATTTGATATATTTTTGGGTAGCTACTCGGTATTATTCCCTATCTTGTTGAAAGGCCAGTCGTATCTCTAGTAACAAAAGATCTAATTGGTGTTTTGTCTACTAGTATTTCCCATATGTTTCTACATAGTCAATAAATCATTAATTAACTCCTATACCATCCTCTAAATGGATTTTATATCAGCTTTATTAGAATCAACAACAACACCTTGGGTAGTGGAACCATTGACAAGGACTAAATCTTGGCTTCTTTGAGGATTAATTACTTGGAGAGGATTATTCAACAAACTTAAACTCTGGTTAGGTGTAATATGAGACAAGTATAACTGCATATGGTTCTAGGTATGTTTGTGAGCCACAATATTTTGATTAGTATTTGGGACTAGATTTAACATTGAATATACCTGATAAAAATTTGGTCTTGCTAAGCCTTGATACTGAGGGTTCATTTATTTTTCAACCTCTATATCCTCAACATATTCCTATGTTAAATTTATGACACCACCTACCCTATGCACAAACACTAAAATTATAGGATCTAAACCATTTTTGTATATATATAGAGTTAATGCAGTGTTTGGATTATATGAATTATCTATCTAGTTATACATTTTATAAAACCTTGCATTAAATGGCCTAATGGGTTCATTAGGATCTCTTTTCATGATGACAAAGAGATGGTACATGATAATAGGGATAGTGACTTAGATAAATTGTCCTAACAAAGTGGTTTGGCATTCATTCTAGGATCTAATGAAACCATATATAATATTAAATAACAATTCATAGGTGTAATATTATAGTGTAAATGGGAAAATCCATCAAGCTACATCTTCATGGACTACATTTAGTATTTGTAGAGAAATTTTATAGGCTTTCACATGTTCTTCGATAGTCTTACCCCATGAGGGAGAAAAGGTGGGAAGGTACTTCTCAAGATTTTTGGGAAGATCATGGATACCCCATATAGTATTAAAGGTAACACCTATCAACCAAGGTTTGGCCATTGGACATGGGAGTGTTCATTTGTTTGGAGAATATGATTGATCCTAGGATCTTTGTAGAACCCCTTTATCTGACCTAAATTTTTTGTGGGCCTAAAGAGGTGGATGTAGTAGGTTATTACCAAAGGTGGACCTAGTTAGTTTTTGGGATATATCTAGTGTAAATCAAGAGATATTCAAGTCTATATAGTGAAAGAGGCCCTCCTTATAGCACCAAATTATGTTGTCCTAAGTTTTATACACACCAGAAAACATATAGGAGGTAACCTCTAACATTTTAGGATTTCAATGAAGATTAAATCAACTTCAAAGCATGATTTTTAGGTATTGGGTCCTATAGTGATTGGTGTTGGAATAGATATGAGTAATGAAACTGCTAACCTAGATGGTTCAGATATGGATACAGATCCTAGATCTACTTAGGGTGAATAAGATTATGATAGATTTATTATAAAGTGGGTAGGACTCAAAGAAACTAAAAATAGAAGGAAAGGTTAGGTAGAAAAGGAAAATTGTAAACAAAGAGCATTTTTTCATTCTAAATAGTTTTATGATAAGGATAAACACCATGGGTTAATGCTTATAGCTTGTTGCTTTGGCACACAGAGTTGATAAGCATAGTAAAGGGGTCTGAGGGGGGTAAAACACAATTAAATAAAGGTCATTAGCTAAATATTTTTGTTACTAATATTACCTTATCATCTCTCAATAAAATATTATAATTAATGAATAGAGAGCACCTTCCACTAGCTATATCTTAGTCTAGGAAGTTGCATTAAAATGGAGCTTTTGAACAAATCTCAAAGATTAACCTAGTAAACTTGATGTATGAAATAAAGTTTTATCAACATAAAGTAGTTGTTGTATATTATTAATTAACACAATCCTAAAAACTAATCACAAGATATTTTTAATTATTGTAGCATATATCTTAGTCTAGGAAGTTGCATTAAAATGGAGCTTTTGAACAAATCTCAAAGATTAACCTAGTAAACTTGATGTATGAAATAAAGTTTTATCAACATAAAGTAGTTGTTGTATATTATTAATTAACACAATCCTAAAAACTAATCACAAGATATTTTTAATTATTGTAGCATATATCTTAGTCTAGGAAGTTGCATTAAAATGGAGCTTTTGAACAAATCTCAAAGATTAACTTAGTAAACTTGATGTATGAAAGAAAGATTTATCAACATAAAATAGTTGTCATATATTCTTAATTGACATAATCCTAAAAACTAAACACAAGATATTTTTAATTATTGTAGCATATATCAAAGAACTAGCCACTAATCATAAAAAAACACATACTCGACATAACACATAAATGAAAGAGATAGCCATTTAACATAGACTTGTAGAACAACCTAAAAATTTTATCTATATTGAATGTCAAAATTTCTCCTCCCTTTGGAATGTGGGAGATACATGCATGTATAGGTTTGGGATGGGGATGTCTCATCACTCAAGTTGTTTTCAAAATTTTGCATCTATTTAATTAATATCTCTCAAAGTAGTGTGTATGAGACACTTGGAAAAGGATGTTGCCAACATCCTATAAGAGTCTAAAACTTGTTACAACAAAATTTTATTATAATTAACCAATTGCATTCTAGAGGGAATTTCCTATGAGGAGGTAATTTCAATTATGGACACTTGTACCCCAATTGTTGCTGATGTAATTATAGTTACAACTATGGTTAGTTTTGTTGTTTTTAAAATAGTTGTAATTGAAGTAGATGGTGGAGCTTGCTTGTTCACCTGAATCTACAAGTAATAAGAGTGGATTTCTTGAAATTGAATCTCAATGGTCCTGAAGTGTAATAGAGGTATTTTAAAAATCTATGGGAGTCTATCCATTAATTTTTTATGTGCTTTAAGTGTAGCCCTAAGTTCCACATAAAGAGTTTGTGTGTTAATGAACTTGATTCTAGAAAAATTTATCAACTATTGTAATTCATCATGGGTCTTATATACTATGACTTCAAATTTTGATTTGAAATTATTCATTATTTTCTAAAGGTATTTGAAGATGGCCATAAGGACCAATTATTTGCTTTGGTTAACCTTTGTAGCTAATGATTTGTACTACATTTTACATCACTTAATGTGACTCAATAAAGCTATTTCTCTTATTATCTACATAAGTTTGGGCACATGTTATATCTAGAGTAGTTATTAAATCTATGTGATTATACATCTTGTCCTTGGCTGCTCAGCTCAAAAAATAGAGTTTGGCTTCCAACTTCTTCATATCATTTGAAATGGATGAGACATGCCCCCATTTGGTTTGTGATTCCTTCTTTGCATCTCTTATTAATTAGAGGATATCATATAGCTTTTAGGATGATCCTTTCATACAACCTATGAGGTCCTTTGGAGGCTAAATGGTACTCCTTATAGGGCCTCCAAAAATTGATCATAGCCCCTAAAAAATATTTTATCACTCCTCTTTCATATACCAAAAAGTTTTAGGGTTCCTCTCTATGATTGACTAAGTCATAGGTTTTATGTTTCTTTGTCAATTGAAACACATTTTATTTATGTTCTAATTCCACCTATTTGTTAGAGGTATAATCACTAAGATGGGGGTGAATCAATGAGACTATATGTTTCAACTTTAGTTCTAATATTTCTAAACTCTTAATCAATTAATAATACATTCATGAAGCATACACATCAATCATAGCAATGAAAAAGAAAGACAATGTAAGATCAAACACATAACACATGATATATGTGGGAAACCCTCTTGGGGAATAAAACCCACTGGAAATTATAATTGGACTACTATATTATAATAATAATAACCAATTTAGACCATCTATAAATGACCAAGGAACTACCATTCTTTATTTTAGTGAGATTGCAATCCCACAAGGATCTTTTACACATGTCTAGCTGAGTAACCACAATAACTAAACTTTTAGCAAGTTTCACCTTATAAAGAGGCTACAACCCCCTTAGATGTTGAGTACCCATAACAAAACCTATGAATACATACACCTTTGTAATGATGTATTCAACCCCTGATGATGGGCCTCTGATTATCACTCTTCACCTTTTCTCATACTCAAACATCAAGAACATTATTTTGCAAACAATATTATGACTAACAAGTCATAAAAATAGTCTTCAAACTGATCTTATTATCAAATCATCCTCAAGGCACTCTACCCTTCCTTCACTCCATATAAAACATAAAAAAACCTCTCTCTAATCTCTCCCAAGTCTCTCACTCAAAGTCTATAAATCACCATATTCTATTTCACTATTTGTATAGCATATTTGATTATCAACACCTTGGTCAAACACTAGGCATTCCTTATAACTTAAGTCATCTCTCACATGAAGACATGACTCAATAAAATCTTCATAGGTCAGCCATAGCATCTATGGGTCACCCTTAAATAACTATGCCTTTCAATAAGGTCCTTATAGCTCTTATAGGTCTCATGGAAACCTATTCACCCATTTAGAATACCATCAAACAAATCAAGAACATTAGACCAATTTAAAATACATATGTCCACTCCTTATTTCCCCTTTGACATCCTCAAATGATCACAATCATCTTATCTCACCTCTGTGTATGCTCAAACAACTTAAATAAATACCTTATATAGGAACACCATTACCAAACATAAAATCAAATTCTTAAGCATTATTCATACTCAATATAGATTTATCACACCTCAAAAATACTCATATATCATCCTCAAGGATTATACATCACTTCTTAATATCCAATTCATCAAGAGACATCAAAACAATATCTATATTAGCTCAATTATCCTTCTTGGATCATTTATAGAATAAGCATGAACACATAGTTAAATTTTAGGCTCAATATATTTGATTATACACATTTATATATATTTAAATCCATATTTCCATATGTGCCTTAGATTCCTCTAAATATTTTCTTTTTATTGCACGAGCAAATTCAATTTCTATCAAAAGATATGGCCCAAAGACTAGACAATGGTCTTTCCCTTAATAAATTCAAATATTCAAATGACAATGATCATAGTTAAACCTTGAACAAAATGCTTTCATCTCATGTCCTCTCTTCTCAACTCAAATATGCTCTATTGATCTTGTTATATCTTTAACACATAGGTGCTAATGCTCAAATGTTAAACCTCTATCACTTTGACCTCATCTCATGCAGTATTAAAATGTTGACTCCATGTGCTCTGTTGATATCTATAGATCAATTAGGTATTTAACTATCAATGCCCACCATTTTACAAATATATATGAACACTTAATCACCATTAAATATTTATCCTATACTTTTTATCAGTCATTAAACATCATTCACTTATCCTCATCTCGATGCTTCCTGACTTCGTAGAGTAATGCACACCATCAATCTTGATCAAACTTTAACTTGTAAAAAAGTGAATAAGTATGGGGACCCTTCCAATATGTTTTAGTATCCATTTTTTAACCTTAATAAATTTTACACTTTGATTCATGATCTCAAATTTGGACCAAATGATCTCCTCACATAGGAAAATCCAACCATGTGACACACTGTTCTTGAAGCCTTCGCATGTGTGAGATATATCACCATTAAAATATATTTTAAAAACATTCTATCACAGAGCCAACTAGGTCAAAAACATTATTGGGAGACTAACTTTGAACAAGCATATATTTTGACATGATTCATTGCATGATCTAAATTTTAGTGTAAAACAAATTTGGCTAAGTATGGGAAAACAATTTATTCTAACTAAGAAGCCAAATTTGAACCCTCATATCTTTGACCATGATTCAATGCATGAATTGAGATATATAAAATAATAAATATGGACTAATTTAATCACAACCATATCAACAATTCCCTTGACTCATTCTCATGTGGCAATGGTGATGCCATCGAACTGCCTACTTAGATTTTCTGCCACTAGACCTAAAGTGTCTAGATGAAAACTATGATCAACCAAATGAATTACAATCATGAAAAAAATCACTCAAATCATTATTGACTTCATATATGACCCATTTCACATGATAAAATCACCATACTCAAACCTAAACCTCTATATCCATGTCAACATTGAATATCAAACAAGCATACTTTAAGAAAACTAGGACAATCACATTGAACACTTTGTCATTATCATATAGACTATTAATTTACTTCATCCACACACTAGGATACTTCCATGACATCATCATGACAAATATCCAACAACATCCCCTTTTTTCATTGATGTCAATACCCATCATATAACAATATACAACTCACCTTCTCTCTCTTCAAGCACTCCCATAATAGTAACTTTATATGCCTTTGACATAATGACAAAGTGGGAAAAAAATAATTCTAAGGACATGAAAAGACAAAAAAAATAATAAATGACCATCTTATAAATATGATACAAATTCCCCCTTACCTTGAGCCTACTTCAGCTTGTCTTGACAACATTGTTTTGCTCTATACCAACACTCTCTTCAATCAAGTATTTCAACTAATGAAGAAAGAACATATAAATACATATAAATGTGATGGAACACATCAAGAAACATATAAAATGGAATCCCGCTAATAAATATGAGTAATTTCACCTTCTAAGCATCTTCAGATCTCCACACACCATGAAGAATCACCACATATGCTTACTAGCCTTCTCTCTCAAGCTAACATAAGGACCACCAACAAAAATTCATGACACTCACCAAATAGGAAACATGAAATAAACCAACTTGATAACTCACCTTAAAAAACACATACCTTTCTCTTTTGGAGAACCTGAGCAAAAATCACTCTTCTTCAAACTAGGCCTATCTAGCATCCTTGTATCCCTACCTAGAACTTGTAGAGCCCATAATTTTTAGTAGACACATATTTAGGACCTGAAAATTCATATATATATATATATATATATATATATATATATATATATATATATATATATATATATATATATATATATATATATATATATATATATATATATATATATCACTCTAATATTCCCACTCAATCACACAAATTTTCATCACAAGGATCATCCTATGAAAAATACTTCTTTCATAAACCTACAAGTCAATTAGCCCTCCATATTGATAAAAACTTGAATAACTTGAGAATAACAAACCTTAAAATCTATGTGAAGCTTTATTTGATAACCCATTTGTCCCATTAAACAAATTAAATAACATTATATATCAAGTCACAAGGCAAACCATTTTTCTATTAGAGCCCAAAATCCTAGAATCTAAAAAAAACAAAGTCAAAAAATGTCCTTCTGGTCAATGCACACCTCTAAAACTTCTTTCACTCCTAGAGACACCCATCACACATTTTTGGACCAAAAATTTGAGCTTCCACATTTTTGGGAATCTTGAATTCCTATAACCCATTTTAGGACTTGACAAATCACAAATCCTCCTTTGCCATTTGGGAACCTTCAATCTAACCCTACAGACTATTCCAACTGAAAAACACCACAATAATACTTGCTTCTCAACTTGAAAAGAGTCTCTTAAGAATCATATATTGAGACACCCTCTATACCTCAATTCTATAAAACAAAAACAAATCCTAATATTCTTTCTTCTCATTTCTTAATTGATACTTATATTTCTTCTTCTTTGGCTTTAGAGAAATAAATTCCTAAATTACTACAACATTTTCCTTTTCTTCTATGATTTAATTATCAATACATGGAGACAACATAGATTCATGGCATACCTTTTCATTTGAATAATCCACCTTGCATCTTGAAATCTCATTAATAGGCACAAATAATTCATGTTCTTTGCATGATACATGCTCAACAATAGTAGGATGTTCACTTGGATCCGTACATACCTTAAGACTAAACTCAATCAATATCTTGGTCTTTTCCTTGAGCTTGAAATCTTCATTGTCAACATTAGCAAATAATGAGACCTCTTAGTACTCTTCAACTTCTGAAGCATTCTACACCATATAAAAAAAATTACTTGGACCTGTAATCTTATCATGACTCATACTTGTCATCTTTGGCTTCCATGTGTTAACTTGCCTTATTTATTTCACTCTAGGAGCCTAAATGAAATCATTTTGATTTGATGGCCTTTGTTTACAAAATCTAGAAATGTGACCTCTTTATTCACAATTGTAACACACCATATTCCTTGATGAAAACATAGTTTGTCTTACTATTTTTAGATAGAAACTTACTACATGTCCTTTTTCATGAGAAACAAAACAAACTTCCCCTTTTGAAGAAGACTCACCTTGTATAATCTTAAGTGGATAATGGTTTGTAAAGTATCCCACATCAAGATAGTTAAATAACTTAATTTTCCTCACTCTTTTTAACTAATGAACCCATCATAGTGCCATGCAAACTCATTTCTAATAGGTCCCTTGCATTCTCTAGCCATATGACGAAATTGATTTCACATATAACAATAACCATTGCATCTTGCATACCTCATGGTATTTGGCTATCTGATCTAATTTGTCTTCATTCTACTAGCACCTTCAGTTCTTATCTACTGATTTTTCTTCATAGTATGATTTTATTGGTTCAAATTAGTCTTTATCTTGTCTTGAGCAACATTATTTTATTCTTCTTCATATCCAAGACTAGTTCTATCACTAGCCTGATTTTGACCACTCAGAATGTTGTCTAGATCACATGAGCTCTTTTCAAATCTCATAAATGACTTCCTTACTAGAATTCTTTTCTAACTTAGATCTCAAAGACTAATTTTAAGAAATATACCTTGAAAATTCATCTTTTTTAGCTTTTAGGCTTGTATATAGAATTTCCAATCAACAATTGAGATGCTTGATCATATCTTCATGATCCTTGGTGTCTTCATTAAATCTTTCCTCATACACATTGAATTTCTCATTGTAGTTTTTGAGTTTAGATTTCATATTCTTATTGATCTTTTGTCAATCTCCAGTCCTTCAAGAGCATTTGTCAATATAGTCTCACACTCCACTCATCTTCATCATCATTTGAATCACTCCATGTAGACACCATCTGATGTGAGTAACTTCCTTCCTCAACCATGAAAAAAGATTCATCTTCACTAGGACCATCATCTTCATGATTATATTTTGAGTCACTATCTTCACTCTCATATTATGAGCTATAATCTTATTTGGTGTAAAGACTCTTCTTGTTCTTGAAGGAATTGCTATTGTTATTATACTTTCTGAATCCTTTCTTCATGTATGTCTTCTTATCTTCATCTTGGATTTCACCATGATATTCATCAAAATTATTCTCATTATTATGAGGGCACTTCTGAACAAAATTTCATCTCTCTATATTTGAAAAAATTGAAGGGTAGTTTACCCTTATACTTCCTTGAGCCTATGTTCAATCTCCTAGTGATTAAATAAATTAGTTCATCATCATCAATATTAGATATGTCATCCTCTTTGGATTTATTACCTTGGAACTTATTATTAGGATTCATCTCTATCTTAATGTAACTTCCTTTTTTGGTGGTTTATCATCATTTACTCTCATCTAATATGTAGTAAGGGTACCATGCAGTTGATCCATCTTCAACTGAGTAAGATCATGACTCTCTTCTATAAAAAATACTTTTGGATCAAACTTGAGAGATAGAGACCTTAATAGCTTTTGGAATACATTATCCTCTTCAATATTCTCTCTAAGACCTCTAATGATGTTCATAGTCTCATCAAATTTCTATGGAAATGATGCCACCTAATCCTCTTCCTTCATCTTGAGACTTTAAAAGTACCTCCTCTGAGTCTACAACTTAAAAATCTTGACCTTTGAATCTCTTTCAAAAATGATCTACATTTGATTCCATATCTCTTTAGCATATTTACAATGGATTAACTTGGTTTATTTAGTCTCTAAAAGACCACAAGTGATAGCATTTATTGATTTAGAATTATTTTCAAATATTTTCTTATCTATAATACTAGATGAAGGATTAGTAAGAATAACATATCTATCCAAACCAAATTACCAAACATAAAACCATAGGGACATAATATATGTCCTCATCCTTGAACTCCAAAAATCATAATTAGATCCATTAAACATTAGTGCTTGCTTAGTAGAGAAACATTCTTGGTGACTACCCATATTGCACCTTGGATCACCTTCAAGATTTTAAGCCTTTTCCAAAGGACTTGCTTTGATACCAATTATTAGAGGTATAATCACTGAGGGGGGGGGGGGTGAATTAGTGAGACCAAATATTTCAACTCTAGTTCCAATCCTTTCAAACTCTTAATCAGTCAATACATACATTCATTAGGCATAAACATCATTCATAGCAATGAATAAGAAAGATAATGCAAGATCAAGGACATAACACATGACATATGTGGGAAACCCTATTGGGGAATAAAACCCATTAGAACCTAAAATTGGAATAATGTCCTATAATAATAAGATTCAAGTTAGACCATATAAAAATTATAAAGGAACTACTATTCCTAATTTTAGTGAGATTGCAATCCCACAAGGAGCTTCTACACCTATGTATCTGAGCAGCCACAACATCTAGACTTTTATAAAGTTTCACCTTACAATGAGGCTACAACCCCCTTTGATGTTGAGTATTCAAAACAAAACTTATGATCAAATCCAAATTTACACTAATGTCTTCAACACCTGATGATGGTCCTCTGATTATTACTCTTCACCTTCACTCATGCTCAAATAGTAATAGCACTATTCTACCAAATGACCAACAGGTCATACAAATAGTCCTCAAACTAATCTACTTATAAAATCATCCTTAGGTCACTCTACCATTCCTTTACTTCACCAAACACATATAAAAACCTCTCTCTAATCTCTCCCAAGTCTCTCACTCAAAGTCTAGAAATCACCACCTTTGATTTCACTATTTATATAACATACTTGATAATCAACACCTTGGTCAGCCATTAGGCATGCCTTAGCCCTTAAGGAATCTTTCACATAAAGACACAAATCAATACAATCTTCATAGACCATCCATAAAATTTATGGTTCACCCTTAAGTAGTTACACCTTTTAATAAGGCACTTGTAGCTCTTATAGAACTCATGGAGACCTATTCACCCATTTAGTACACCATCAAACAAAACAAGAATAGAGGACCACTTTTAAATACATGGGTCCACTCATTATGTCACCTTAGACATCCATAAATGATCAAAATAATATTATCTCACCTCTGTGTATGCTCAAACAACTCAAATAGAGGTCTTATACATAAGAACACCATTATCGAACATACTGACAACTTATTAATCATTTTTCATACTCAAGGTAGATTGATCACACCTCCAAAATACTCATAGAACATCCTCAAAGAGTTTACATCACTCCCCAATATCCAATTCATCAAGAGACATTGAAATAGTATCTATAAAAGATGAATTATCCTTTTCAGGTCACATGCAAAATAATAATGAATACACAATCAGCTTATAGGGTCAATATCTTTAACTATACACACTTATAGATGCACTTTAGAGTCCTCTACATATTTTATTTTTACTACATAAGTAAATTTGTCTTTTATCTAAAGATATGGCCTAAATACCAGACACTAGTTTTCCCTTATCAAATTCAAATATTCAAATGGTAATGATCATAGTTAAACCTCACACACAATGCTCACATCTCATGTCCTCTCAGGTCAAATCAAATATGATCCATTGATCTTGTTTGATATTTAACACATAAGAACTAATGATCAAAAATTAAACCTATGTCACTTTTACCTCATCTTGTACAATCTTGAAATATTGAATCCAAACACTCCATTGATCTCTAAAGATCAATTAGGTCTTTAAATATCAATTCTCACCATTTCATCAATCTATACAAACACCTGATTTCCATTGAATCCTTATTTTGTACCTTTGATTAATTGTTAAACATCATGAACCTATCCTCATCCCAATGATTCCTAACTTTTTGGAGCAATGCATACCATCGATCTTGATCAAAATTTAACTTGTACAAAAATGAATAAGTATGGGGATCCTTTCAATATTCCTGAGTATCCATTTTTGAACCTTAATAACTTCTATGCTTTGAATCATGATCTAAAATTTGGATCAAATGATCTCCTCACATAGGAAAATCCAACCATGTTATACACTACTCTTGGATCCTTTGCATGTGTGAGGTATATCACCATTAAAATCCTTTCTCAAAATCTTCTATCTCAGATCCAACTAAATTAAAAACCTACTTGGGAGTCCAAATTTGAACAAGCATATATTTTGATGTGCTTCATCACATGATCTAAATTTTATCATGAATAACTAGGATCAAAATTTAATAAACCCATATGATCAATTTTTATTGACATATTCACACATGAAAGATATAACACCATTAAAAATCCTACTTATCTTTTTTTGTCACATGCAAATTTGGCTATGGAAAACACAATCAAACTGCTTGGGAGCCCAACTTTGCATATGTATATCTTTTGATGTAGTTTAGTGCATGATCTAAAATTTAGTGAAAATAAACTAGGTAAAAAAATAAACAAGCCCATATAATCACCTTATCCTAAAATGTCTACATGTTCAAGATATTCCATCATCAAACTATTTACTTGGCTCTTTCTAACCACATTACAAATTTGGCTATGGGAAAACAATGAATTTTGACTGAAAATCCAACTTTGTACCCTCATATATTTGACTACACTTTGATGCATGACTTGAGATATATCCTATAATAACTAGGGATTAATTTGATAAAAACAATATGACCAACTCCCCTTGACTCATTCTCATGTGGTAATGGTGATGTCATAAAATTTCATACTCAGGTTTTCTACCACTGGACCCAAAGTGTCTAGAGGAAATATATGATCAACCAGATAAATTCCACTCATAAAAATAATCACTAAAATTATTATTTAATTTATATATGACCCCTTACACATTATAAAATCACCATACTCGTGTCTAAACCTCTCTATCCATGTCAACACTGAAGATCAACCAAGCATACTTTAAGCAAACTAGGAAAAGCACATTTCACACTTTGTCTTTGTTACATAGACTATTATGGCACTTCATATACTCACTAGGACACCTATATGACATCATCATGACAACTCTCCAACACTATTTTCCTTAAGTCATTATGATTTTCCTTTTGATCTTCCTCATAGTCTTAGTTTCTTTTCTAGAATGAAACTTAACTATTGGCTACCCAAAAATGACCAAATACTTCCTACCTTCCTCTGCCTATTGAATTTTTTAGATCAATTTAGGGATATGTAAGGTAGATGGTTATTTTTAAGGTTTTACCTATTTTATAAGAGTGTAATATGGGGATTAACCTGGGGGAATCATGGGCCTAGGAGAAGATGTTTCTAATTGAGGGAAATGGGGAATAGATTGTTAGGAATATAAAATGCAAAGCAATATTAATTGAATAAATACAAAAATAAAATGCTTAAAACACAACACAAGAGAGACATAGATTTAACATTGTTTACCCAAAATGGGCTATGTTCACATAAAAACAACTAGTTATTCTCTTTTTCAATCCAAAAAATGAAGGGATAAAACCTATAATACATCCACTATAATCTCCTCTTCACTCACAAATAGTGTGTCATCATAATTATAATGCCCTCATATCAAAGGAGGGTTACATATTAGGGAGAAAATTCACCAACATAATGTCTATCATTATATATATGACCTAATGGACCCCCATGATGACCTTAGTGGGGGAATTACCACCCACACCCCTATTAGGAAATGGGAATTATAATAAGATAAGGCTCCACCATCCAACATAGCTCTTCTCCATAAAGGGATCCTTTTGAGAGCCATTATATCAATTATCAGTTTCCCTTTCTCTAACCCTTTCTATGTTGTAATATTGCCAACTATGTTTGGGCTACATGACCAATTAGTAAGCCCAATTGAATGAATGATTGGGGAGGAGTAATTGGGGAATAAAATAATTTGGAGGAAATTAAGTTTTAAAAATTGACCCATTTCTTGAGCCCAAAGGATTAAGGGCTTGACACAAAAAATAATGAACAAGTAGGAGGGGTATTAAGAATTTTATTTAAATAATTTGTTATAGATGTACAAGTAAACCTAATAGGGCCTTTTAAAGTTTATCTGGGCCATACCACAACCTAAATTATAGTGGTTAGGGTTGGGGTTTGAAACACTAGCATTTTAGTTACCTAAGCTTTATTTGATTGAGTTAAAGAGTCTAAAGCATGATGAATAAATGCTATAGAACTATCTCATATAGAAGCATCTATAGTATTAGGTGAGGAATATGAATTTGGTACACTCACCCTTTATATAGTAGTAATTTGGGAAACCATTACTAAAAATACCATTATTAGACCAAGAAGTGTTGAGGTTGGAGCTACATTCACTGATTATCCCTATGTTGAAGCTAGAGGTTTTGAATATACTTCATCTCCATTATCTCCTTCTTGGTCATGAAGTAATTCAGTTGAGTTTGATTTAATCTTCAAAATCTTAGGGTCACTTTACTAAGATTCTTCTAGCAACCATTCATCATCTAGGTCATTTTTGTGGTCTCACTAATGGTATTAGACAAAGATGTTTCTATCTTGTCTTCCCATTCTTCCTCTATAGACCACACTCTCTCTATGAGTTTCCCTTTCCCTTCATCATTATCTAATATTTCTAGGGATTCTACTTTCTTAGAGCCTTTTTTATACTTTTGTTCCCCTAACTTATCCTCTAAGGTTACCTTTGTTGGAGTGCCTTGAGGAAAAACTGAAGGGACCTTCTAATTTCTCTTGTATACAGGAGGGGGTCTAGTAGGAGTAATAGTTGTTTTTAAAAGGGGGAATCAATAATAAGTGAATCCAAATGGATAGTGGGTGGTGATGAGGTGATGGAAATAATGGTTTTTGGAGGGGAACCTGGGGAAGTTCATAAACTAAAAATTGGGGGAAGGAAAGATAAAAGACTCAAATATTATTTTATCATGAGTGGAAGGAAAGGCAACATATAAAATGGTCCACTGAACTAAGCTATACTTGTAGTATTCAATGTTATGGCAGCTAGGTGAGGAGGAGTAAACACTATGGTGGTTCCTAAAATGGTAACCATAGGGATGGGATGGTTGGGGAGAATAGGTGATTCCTTATTCATTTCTCATAGAAGCTTACCAAAATGGACCAACATGCTCCTATCCTATAATTTTAGCCTATGAGAAGGGTCTTCAAGGAGGCTCTAAATTATAATGATCTTTATTAATTATTTGAGCATCCTCCTTAGTGGTATTAATATTATAATAAATATTTTTGGCCACCACCATTGACATATTTAATTTATACATCCTAGTATGAAATTATGTGTCATTTAGGGCATATAGGAACACCTAGTCATGTGGCTATGATACATGGTCATAATAAATTTTCACCCTAGCTCTGATTCTATTGAGGTGGTCCTTAACTCTTTTCCTTGGATCCCACTACCTATAGGGTAACCACTTGAATTCTTAGGATGTTCTAGTCCTACCCACTGTGTGAAAATTATCCCATATAGTATACTAAATTTGACCAATGTTAATGGAAGTTAGGTGGACTACCCCCAATTTGGATTTTTTTTGGGTAACATCCACAAAATATACCAATTGATCTATTATTTATTATTCTACCACCTTATCTGGCACTAACTAAGGAAGATACATGGGAAGGGCTTTGGTTTCCTCTATTCTGATAATTATGCAATCTGGGAAAATCCATTAGCTACCAATATTTCTAGTAGTCCTAATATTTTTAAACAATTTAGGCATATTCTTTCAATTAATGGCTTGGTATACCATTGGATAAAAGGTCTCCATTAACCTGTTCATGTTCTTCCTAAATTTGTGAATGTGAAGGATATTTAATTCATCATAAATTATGTTCCTATGATATTTAGGTGAGGGTTACTAGGGTTATTTGAAAGATGAGTGGACTATCCAAATTATGGCATCCAATAGATAAAACATCATATAAAAATTGCCATTCTGCTGGTTGTCTGAGCTACTAACCTAGTGAACCAAATTAATAGTGATGATTTCTCCTATGGTAATGATCTTGGTGGAGGTGAGGATGGTGTCTAGTAGGGGAATCCAAACCTCATTGACATAGTTTATGTTTGGGAAACCATATATTCTATTTAACAAGGCCATGGTAATCCTAATTCTTGGTCTAAAATTGGCAATTGAGATAACAAAGATGAGTCCCTTAACCTTAAAGGTGGTTAAGTTACTCACCCATTCCTATAACTTACTACCTCCATTTTTTGTAGACATTCATTGGTCAACTAGGGCTTGGATTTAGGCTATTTTAGGGGTAGGGAGTCATTAATATTTCTCAAAGGTATGCCCACTAACATAGGCTAGAAGTGTGTTATACTAATAGAAATGCAAATTTTTTCCAAAACTTTAGCCATTTGCAAATAAATCATAGAATAGGTCGATGTATGGCACTACCTCTAGTTTTGATGTTATATTATGTAGGCCCATTAATTTAATCACTAGTAAGTCTTTTTTGTATCTTTTTGTAAAATATAATAGTTACTCATTAGGTCCACAAGGCTTTTCTACCTCAACTTCCTCCCAAATATTTGAGTAGTCCTTGAAGTCACAATTAAGAGCCACTTCGTCAAACTTTGTATCTGTGTACTGATCATAGCCTATAATGGAATATGCAGAGGGGGGAGGTGGAAAATTTGAATTAGAATCCATTTTTATATAGTCAAGTTCTATTTCTCTTTAACTATGTGGATACTTGGTTACAAATAGATTTTGAACTCACATTTACAAATGTTAATTCGATGGAAATGTAATTACTCTTGACTTGGTTGATTTCATATATCATCTCTTGGATTCACTTTATTTTTTGAATTTAATACATTTAATTATAAATTTCACGTGGATTAATGGATCTAATAGCCTTGGCCCATTTTGTATTTTTTTATTTTCATTTTTTTAATTTGCATTGTGATATGCCATTCTTTTGTGAATCATGCTGCCAGGTGGCTTTTCCTTTCTTGAATCTGAGTGCTTTTTCATCCTTTCTTCAACACTTTTTAACTTCCTATTCCTTTCAAAATAATTTCCTTATCATTTCTAGACTCCTATGTATTTTAGGGTACACATGGTGAAAACCACCTCCTTGATGCTTCTTATTTCTTTCTTTGCCTTTTTATATGCCTATTATTACTTCAGGCTTATAAGATGGTGAAACTTGGAGAAATCCCGCAATCTCACTTTCCCCAAGAGTATTGTACCATATTTCATATTTTTATAGGCTTATATTGAGTGGGACATTTCCATGTGTCATCATCCCAAGATTCCACTTACCCTAAAGTGTCATACTCCCCCTTTTACTATGAAAACTCAAGGTGAGTGGGATGATGGCATGTGTCATTATCCCAACACTCCACTTTCCCAGAAGACTTATAAAATCTTGGAATGTTTTAATGATAGTGGGCCTATGATATCATGACATGTGGATGGCTATCACTACTCTAATTTCATGGAAGTTTTGTATATTGAAACTTTGATCTTTCTAGTAACTAGGTGAGGGGGATTGTGACACTTGGAAAATTCTTAGTGATTCACTTATGCATAAGTTATTTTAAAATTTTGTAAGTGTATGAATGGCCATGAGTTATCAAGTTGTCATGATGTGGCACTAGTTTATTTAAAGATATAATTGTAAAAATTCACCAAGGCAAAAAATGAATTGCAAAGGTAGAAGGCAATGAAGGTCCAGGAGATCCAATTTGGTGCATAATACCTGATGGACAAGAGTTCTAATGAAATTGTGTGCCAAACATAAATTCTAAATAAAAGTGTTCAACATAGGAATATCAGGTGAAACTTTAGATAAATTACACACTTAGGAAACTTTTGAAATCCATTAATAAGTTAACATGAGTAGAATAGATAATGAAAACTTGGATAACTAGGGCAATAACAAATCCCATCAACATTAAAGAAAATATATTCTTAATTATAAACCTAAACATAAGAACCTTTGGAAATCCTATCTTATTAATTAAATGATGAATACCAATAAATGATTTCCCCATCATAGCTAGTTCCTTTCAGACTAAAATGGGCACCTATTCTAAAAAATGATTTTAGAGTGGGGTATGTTGAGTGTAATAGGTCTATTGTACATTTTTCTAACTTTAAATATATAAGAGAGCCTTCATTATCTTGTAAATAAATAAAATATCATACAAACATCGATATTTAAATTTCATTCATCCTTATTCATCCTAGAGGATATTGTCAAATTTGTTCCAACAGTCTCTAATTTTCTAGGACAAGTCCACACTAGTTGGATAGGTTGCACTTCAACCTTATACCCTAGTTTAGTAATGTCTGCCATGATCTAATGGTCAATTTTTTGAATTGATAAATTATACAATGGATCTCTTCATGTCTTGTCAAGTTGGTTATCAAAATTAATCTAAATGTTTTTTTATAAAATTACATAAAGTCTACTCATTATATCCCCATTGTGTCTCTCTATCAAAAGCAATGAACACTTAGAAAAATAAAACTATTATTTCCTATTTTAACTTTTCAACATTCTAACATTTTATAGCCAGGTCTAAATATTTTTTATTGTAGGTCAAGGGAATCTATTATCAAGTATTTCTATCAATCAACTAGCTAAAACATTTTAGTTTCATCACCATGGATCACACAATCACTCTAGGAGGGAGGACTACATTGGCATGAGGCCAATTTTGGATATGTAATCAATGCTCAATTATAAGGGTTTTTAATTCCAACTTGGATATCTATACTAACCCATTTGTATTCCCTTTTGTTATATAATTATTATCTAGTGCATGTGTAGGACTAGTGTTTGATATTTATAGCTCTTCTACATGGCATGATGACACATAAATATATATTCACTCCTTAGAAGTTATTAGATAGACCTAATTTTATAGATTCAAAGTATAGTTATTCAAGACATAGCCACAATAGATAGAGAAGGTAGTAGTGCACCATTATCTGCCTCCTGTAAACTTGTCCTAGAAAATTTTGAATCAATATTTTTAGTATAACCCTAAATGTAGGTAAATTAAACATGGTTAAAACCTATAAAAAGTTCACACAGTCATATCTATTATTTTTTTTGAGGGACACTCTTTAAACCCCTCTTACTTTAATATTCTTAACAAGTTTTTGATTCTAGCAAATTATGTAAATTATTGTATTTTCATATCAAATTAGTGAATTATAGCATTCATTTTTCAATAGTTTAATTTAATTATTTTAAGACATTTTTAAAATTAAAAGGGTTAAACTTTTTGGTGAACCCACATTTTATTTTAAGCATTGGTTGTTTTTCCTTGATTTTTGGGATAAGATTTCTTTCAAATTTTTCAAAAATCCTAACATTAAAATAAAATAGCCTTCAAACTTGGATAATATATGACACAAAATTATTCAATTTCTTTGATCTTTAATTAAATCAGACACCCAATAGATTGTATTATCACCTTAGATCATTCTGACACATAAGCTCTTTCTTTCGGCCTCAAGTTGAAATTTACTTGATTTTTTAATGAAAAAATATTTTGTTTTTATTTTTACTTTATTTTCATTTTATTTTTTTTCATTTTATAATTTTTTTCTAGTAGGATTCATTATAATTAGTTAATGTCATGAAGGGATACAAATGTTCTATTTATAGACATCATGGTGTGAGGGGCTTACCCCAATACTCACATCCATAATACACCATTACACATAGTTTAGTTTCTCTATACCTCATGGTATATCATAAATGCATAGGGTCCCTTGTTTATACCAATATGAATCCTAGTTTATCTATATGATTTATGTTCCACCTAAGAGAAGTGTATTTCCCAAGGAATTTAATCTCACCAGTCCCTTGAAACTAGGGATACTAGGCTATAAGCATGGTTTTATCTCTATAGTTAGTGCTCTAAAACACTAGCATGACACTAATAAATGAATGAGAAAGTATTTTTAAGAGACTAGAAATAATTCAAAACCTTGCCTAGATCACCCTCATACCTTTATTTTTTCTTGAATTATAATCATAGATATTTACATTGATTGATTTACATTCTATTGTATTCATACTCATTAGATTTACTTAATTCATATTAAATTATAGTTAAGTGGGTTTAGTGAATGAAATTTTTATCTCATATGTTACATAAGGTTATGCATTTTCTTATAAAATCCTCTCCTAATTTCCAAAATGTTATGTATTTCATTTCTACATGTTTAAAGTTTGATAATATTAAATCTTACTTTAGAAAAATCTCCAATTTACTGTACTTCACAATGTTACAACATTCAAATAATATGTACAAACTCTTTTTAAAAACTTCCAAATGTTCATTACATATCCATGTGGTTAAAATGCACTAATGTACAAACTCATGATTTTTCAAAAGGTATACCATATACAGTCACCTCTTCTATATATTCACAATGATATGGATTTGGATTTACATATCTACAAAAGTACAAGTACATCATTTGGAAAGGATTGAGAAATTATGCTCAAGGAATTACCTATCCTCTTATTATTTTACCAAGGGTATGTGGGTCTTGGATATAATGGAATGTACTCCAATCTTAGATAAAGTTAAGACAAGGCATCTTCTAAAATCATTTTTACTATTTCTCATTTTCATAATATCCAATCTAAAAATACTTGGGAATAAGATAAAGCATAAATTATAATAACATCACAAGTGAAACTTCAAAGGATTTTTCTTGCTTAATTAACACCATATTGAGGGGCATTTCATGGATATTATTTCAAAATACAAATTTCAAGAAGAGACTAATGATCCAAATGATGAGGCAAAATTCCTAAAATATCTTCATGATAATCTTGAAAATATTGATTCATTATTGTATGTGGCTAGAGATTACCACAAGAAAGGCACTCAAGATGGTTCTTCTAATGTTTCTACTTTTACTACTAATTATATTCTAATTTATACTTATATAGAACCATATCTTGGTTTGGTAAAACAACTTGTTTTCTAATGGTTATCCATGCTTATGACTATTAATTCTACTTTCACTCCTCTTATTTATCTCCCAATACTACTTTAGAGCATACCATTCTTGCATTCAATTTAATTGACTCACAGTGAACAATCTAATTTTCATGATATCCCTTCCATGGATTCAAGTTATTTATTACATAACCCTTTGTAACCTAAAATTTCATATTACCCACTACCAATTAGATTTTTGACTCCAAAAATTCCTCTCTATAAACAGAAAGGTGATTTTGAATAAAAATTTTGTGCCTTTCATGCAACTTGTTTGGATTATCTAGATAGTGATAAATTATTGACAAAGATTTTTCCAAAAAGTCTAAAGAACTATTATCTTATATAATTTTATTATCTTCCTCTTAAATTAGTAAATTATTTTATTACTTTGTAACATCAATTTTTTATTCACATTTCTATCAATGTTGGGGAAAATTTATCATATGCTCAAATTTCAAAGCTTAAAAAGGAGTCTAATGAAACTATTAATGACTATTTGCTAAGATATAAAACTATGCTTGCCAAAATGACAAATCAAATGGATAATAATAATATTTAGGATATTTTTACATAAATATTTATTTCTCATCTTCAAGAGTCCATTATGTTTGATAAGTTTAAATCATTTGATGAACTATGTCATATAGTCAAAGAGTGTGAAGTCAAGTTGCTTATTTTGAACAATCATAAGTATATTTCAAATTCTCCATCTAATTCAAATATAAAGTTTCATATCAAGACAAATTATAATATCAAACCAAATGAATGCAATAATGAATAAAAAATTACAATAATGATATATAAAAACCACCTCAAAATCTTCAATTACAAACTAAACCAATGAGGCAATTTTCAAGGTTGATATAACCTCCTCATGTTTTGTTACAAAGGATCCTCAAAGACAATATAAAAATACTTCCTCTACCAATGGAAATAGATATTTCTAACCCCAAATCTATAATTTTATATGTAAATCCATATTATGAGTATCATATATGTGCTGGGCATTCTAAAAACATATGTTTCAAGCTTAAGCATAAGATTTAAGATATCATTGATTAGACTATCATAGATATTAGTAAACATATAGAAGAGGCTAAACAAAAATAAAATGAAAATACAAATCTCAAAATAGACAAGGATCATATAAAAAATAATGAATCAACTAACAAGAATAATTTTGAAGTTCATTATGCCTACAATGATCATCCTTCTACTTATACATATAGACATTCACTTGATAGTATTATTGGTATAGTTACAAGCAAACATGCATCACATCCTATGATCGCATTTGATGATAGTGAAGTTTTTGATGATGATTTATATAGACATGCACTTTTTATTAGAGATTATATTAACAATAAATCCATCCATAGTGTTATCATAGACAATGGATTAAGTGAAAATGTGTGCACCATAAAACCCCTTCATTATCTTGGTTATATAGAACATGATTTACATGATATTATATATTTGTGAAATTATTTTATGGGAATACCTAATATACTATTATACACATATTATTACCTCTATAAGTGGGCCCTTGCATAGTGCCTAGTCAATTTATAGTTATACAAGTACAACGGTCCTTGATATGCTACTAGGATGCCCTTGGATATGAATTATTAGAGAATTACCTTGTATAATACATAAGTGTCTCAAATAAATTCATGATAATCAAGTGGTTAAAATTAAAATAATCCAATATTAGTATCTTTTAGATAAAATGGTGTTTATGCCTTCTATGGAATAGCTACCTAGTACAATTATTGAACAACATGGTAATAAAATAGTTTACAAAACTATTTAAGAGCATGATCATGTCTTCCAAAGCATATTAAAATTTATAATGAGCATGAGCATATTCTAAAATTAGTTTATTTAGTCTTATTATTAGTATGATATAGTTTCACATGAGCATATTCAACTTGTTTCAAATATCATGGTACATCCTCTTAAGCATAAAGTGGCACATGCAAAGCGGCCTTCATATTCTAAGTAAAAATAGGCATAGGATAGTTTTTTACACCTTATTATACTACACATGAGGATATAGGTATTTATGGGCATATGGGTAGTGATTTGGAGGATTATATTATAACACATAGCTTCTATTCATATGTATGAGTGTCTATAGTTAGCACTCCTCCTTCAAAATAAGTCTCTCCATATCATGCCATGGGTTATACATGCATGTCAATATCTAATATCATTGGTTAGTTACTTGCATTTTAATTTTACATAGATTGTTTACTTTCTTCCTAACTATTCTCTCCCTTATCCAAGTATTCTTATAATCCCCTTGGATTTATTTTCACTTTTGGGAGTTACCCTCTTAACTTTTCACCTTGATTTGAAAAATTTAAAACACTTGTCTTTATCACTCTCCACTTGATTAATGTTGTATACTTTACATTATATGCCACTTACATGATATCATATGGCTAATTTTTACATTCTCACATTTAAATTCTTCCCTATTTGAGTAACATGTACATTCCTATATATTTTACCTATTTACACTACATTACTATGATTCAAAGTTACATTCACATTGAGGGCACATTGCTTGCCTTCCATATTATCATGCTACACTTTTGCATCTTGTTGAGGATTGTTTGAATTACTCATACTTATTATATTTTTAAAATATTAATTCTTTCCTTTTTTTTACAAATCTCTTTTTAGCATTCAAATATTTTCAAAAAATTCAAAAACATGCATGTATTTCAAAAATTCCAAAAAAATAAAATTATTTAAAAAAATTCAAAATCATTACATAAAGCATTTTAAAAATTTTATATCTTACTTATTTTTCATATGTTATTTATTATATGTTAATTAAATAGCATATTCTATATTTCAATACACAATGCTTCTCACAAGGCACTTGAGTGTGATATGGGACATACTTTCACATGATTCTTTGATGTTAAGCTTCCCTTATTACCCAATAGCCTTGATAAGTTGGGATCATATTTACATTCTCTATACACTTTTATAGGTTTTATTTATCCATAACCTCTCTATCATGTTTACAAACACATCATACAATTTTTTTGCTACACACTCATATTTTCAAAATGTATTATAAGAAATATGATACGTGTTAACAATGAAAATCATAAATATGATGAATCTATACTAGTATATTTTGATACAGTTTTGGATTTGAATTCTTACTTTACTACATGATAAGAGAGGATTTTGCTTGAATATTCTAGTCCTTGGCCTTTTCTATTCAAATTCTTTCTCGTATGATATCATTATGCCATTTGGGTGGGGATATAAATATAGAAACACACATATATTATGTGGCCTTTATCTTTGTGTGCTATGCAAAATTTTACATGTCCCTTGTATGTCAGGCTTCTTGAGCCTTATGAGTGACATATTTTTAAAATTACATGACATTTTATGGCATTACTTATATGATTGTTTCTTGTTATTAAGATGTCATGATACATATCATGCATTTTATCCATTTACTATGGTGCCATGATTCATATCATGCATCACTTATATACATTATTCTTATTATGGTTCCATGATATATATCATGCATATACTACTTATGGGACTCATTTCTTTATCTATTTAACATATGCATAAAAATAAAATTCAATGTTACACCTTATATACTATGATACAAATAAAAAATTCAAACTATATAAATGTTATTACATATGATTCATATGGAAATTCAATGATATGTTCATTACTATGAATGTAATCAATTTCAAATATTTAATGTAATATACCTTTCAAATATTTATTTTTATGAGATAAGTGACTTGTAGGCTACATCTCTCATATTAAAATAAGGGCATCATAATGGGATTTATTGGAATATTTAATATTCATGAGAAAAAAATGGATTTATGGTAAGATACAATTTTCAAGTGGAAATATGATTCAACATTTTTGAAGTATGGGGGGGGGGGGGGGGCATGTGGCATGCATGTGCACTGATTCTTAAAGTTTTAAAATTATGAATTTAAAATAGTTCAAAAATTTAAAGTTTAGACAGTGAAAAAAGGGTCAAAAGTGACAAAAGTTTAAACTTCAAAGTTTAAAAGTTAACAAAGTTTCAAAAATTACAGATTCAAATAATTATTCCAATAAAATATAGATAAAGGGGGCATGATATTAATTCATGTTCATGTTTATACTATGGAATTTTCAAAATCCCTAAGTTTAAAGTTTTAAGGTTTTTAAAGTTATAGATAAAATATAGATTCATCTATAGTGGTGTGATTTGTATGAGTTGAAAGTGGGCCACATTAGAGTCTAGTAACACTCAACAAATATGGTTGCACTTTTTCAATATGTAGTGGGCCACAGTTCATGGTTCCACCATTTTAATTATTTTACACATTACTCTATACACTCAAATGAGATTTGGAGTAAAAAATATTTTCAAATCAAGAGCATTCAAAGATTTTTAAAATTGATACTTGATCACTCTAAATTGACCATGGTTCATCACTTTTAGAAATGTCCTAAAAATGTGGAATGTACACTTCAACATCTCCAAATTAAAAGGAAATTAGATTAATGTCCTTGCTCTATTTTTAATTTATAAATAGAAAATTTCAAATTTTTAGTTTTTAAATATGATAAAATATTAATTTAAATGGCATTATTGTAGGTTTCGTATTAAGGCATCTTGTATAAGCAAAATTTACAATTAAAGACAAAGTGTGTATACACATTCAGGTTCATATCTACTCTACTTTAAATGGCATTGTTGTAGGTTTTCTATTAAGGCATCTTGTATAATCAAGATTTACAATTAAAGACAAAGTGTGTATATACATTTAGGCTCACATCTACTCTATTTAACTATAGTAAAGTGGGAGAAAATGTAGACACATAAAATTAATCATTAAATGCTAGATAATATTTATTCTTAGCATCCTTACCCTTACTTGGTCTATTTTCCATTTCAATAACTCACAATATATATGAGAGAACACATTGTATTTTAAACACCAAAAATATCATACAAACATCCTTATTTTAGTTCCATTCATCCCATAGAGTTATGCTGGACATGTTACAATAGTATCTAGTTTTCTAGGACAAGTCTTCACTAGATAGATAGGGTTGCACTATAGCCTTGTCCCCTAATGCATCCTTGTCCACAATGCTCCAATGGTCACTTTTTCAAATCAATATGTTAAAAAATGGATCTTATGCATTTCTTATCAAGTTTATTAGTGAAATAATCTAAATATTATCCTTTAAAATAACATCAAGGCTATTATTTAACCCTTTTAATTTAATGTGTCTTAGACTAATTTGAATTGAAATATTGAAATTAAAATGTTGTTATGTAATAATATAGTATTATATACTAAACTATATAATTCCCTAAAATTAGAAAATTTCTAAAATATTAAATTGAGCTAGGGTTAGAGAGTGTCCCTAAAAATATTAATAGATTTAACTTTAAGAACTTTATATAAGTGTAAACATTGTTAAATTGACTTTAAAATAGGGTTATACTAAAAATAATGATTTAAATTTTATTGTGACAAGTCCATGAGAAGTGGATAGGGTTCATTGTAGCTTTATATATACTAAAAACATGCCCTTGATGACTCTATTTTGAATCTATTGATATGGACCTATGTGACTACTTTCAAGGAGTGATTTTAGATCTTTGTGTGTTGATATGCCACATGGAAGACCTATAAATATTAAACCCTATTCATCTACATGCACTATATGGTAATTATATAACAAAAGGGATAAAAATGGGTTAGTAAAGATAGTCGAGTTTGCATCAAAATCCCCTTGTGACTAAGCATTGACTACATGGCCCAAATGGGCCTTAGGCCAATTTTTTGTGCCACAACACACCCCATTTGTAGAATTTAAATACGGCCCCATTATTATTGGGAAATATTTCTTTTTATTCCAAACCAATATTAGGAATTATGATATTAATCCAATGTGCATAAGCCTAAGGTTGTTTTCAAAGTCTATTTTTTTAAAGTTCTAAAAGGGAGAAAATTAAAGCTTGGACATCATTCATGAACTATATATCACCTTTAATTCACTTATCTACTTTCAAAATGTGTATTCAATGTTGTATTTTGATTTAATACACTAATGTGACTAATGAAGATATGTAGCTTGTTCAAGATCTGATGTACAACATCCATTCTCTAAATTAAAAATTTTCATCGGGTTCCATAGATCATGACACCTATCAACACCACATTCATTCATAATTATCCATAGTTATAGAAAAATTTACAAGTCTTTTTAGCATATATATTCATGAGATCATTCCATGTGTAAGTTTCTCATTCACTCATGATGTTTGGGCATTCAAACTACATTCTAAGTTTTTGGGTCACCATGAGTCATCCACGTGTAAAAATATTATAAACCTAGGATATATCCGAATTTCATGAAGTATTTCAAGTCTTCTGAGATCTAAAAAAACTCAATATTACTCCACTACTGACATCTCAATCATTCAAAGTCTATGGGAAGAAAATAAATAATTAATATTCAAAATATACATGAATCCTAAGATCATGATATGTGGCATAGTCTCATTCACTCATGCCCTATCAATTGAAAATACATTATAAAATTTCTAAGCCTCCATATGGTTGTGACTCATCCACGTGTCATCATCTCAAAGGTCAGAGGCCTAACAATAAAAAGTAAAATACCAAAAGTTATAAGTCTTTAGATCATAAAGATTTGTCCACATGGAGGAATCTCATCAACGTAGAACTTTTCAATCAAAATTAAATAGCTAGAACTCTATTTTCTCTAGATTACCTAGAGACATCCACATGTCTTCATCTTAGAAGCTTGGAACTTGTCAAGTGGAAGGTATAGAAGCAAAATGTATAAATTTCCCTTGGATCTTGAGATTAATCCATGTGGAACCATCTCATGGACATGAATCCTTCTATTAAAGGTACACAGTTTAAATTATAGAATATCATTGATCCCCTAAGATCATGATAGGTGGAAAAATTTTTAATAAGTCATAGCTCATGGAGCATATAAATTAGAATTATAAATTTGATCACCCTAGATAAATGAGATTGAAAAAAGTGTCATGATCTCAAAGATGCATATCCATGATATAATTATGATAATTGATTGTTAAGCAAAAGATGAATAAATGGGAAATAGACACATGTCTTATAGGGATGAATACACACTTGGGATTAATAGAATGTTACCATGCAACAAAGAGGACACCCACCAAAGCTGACTTGTCAATTTCAAATCAAAATGGGAAGCAAATACAAATTTCATTGTTTCTTTACCTTCACATGATCTAAGCATCAAGTTTCAATCTTTGAGCAATATATGCAAAATCCTAAGAACATCAAATCACCTTTATATTAATCAATAAGCTATGATTTGTAAATCTAAGCCATAAAGCCTTCAATATCTCTATTTTTTTCTAAAAATAACTTTGGAATCAATCTAGCCAAGTTTTCTAAATAATTTTACAATGCAATAATGACTTATTCATCTTGAGAAACTGACTAGACTCCTTCCTAATATTTTATTGTAGGAGAAATTAACTACTTGGATATGGTTTTTGATAGAGGGGCACTACCATTTCCACATTATTTAATTTTTTTGGGATGAAATCAAAGGCATTAATCCATATTTATCATAATATTGGCTGGATGAGGACAAGAAGAGATATGTGGATGACTTATTTATAGTTAAAATAATGGTTCTACATAATGTGACAACAAATTTTGAGGTAATGTCATGCATTGAATTACTTAGTGGTTTATTATTTAATGGTGTCATCAATGGAGACTGATTACACTTTAGAATCCTCTAGTTTCACCTCCAAATGTTTAATTAGAAGAGAGACCAACTAAACACCCATTTTAAAAATGGGGTCCTCTATATGAGGAATTAGAGGAGGAAGAGGAAGAATCAAGATCAAGATCAAAATAAATGCAGCCTATCCAAGTGTTAGATAGTGATGAAGAATATAAAAGGTGGAAACATAAGAGGAGTGGGTTTTAAGAGATGTTATAGATCCTAAGGAAGAAACAAATTTCTCTAAAGAAACTGATGAAGAGGAATCTAGAGATATAGGGATATTGAAAGAGGGAGGAGGATTAGAACAAGAGAAAAATGACTCAACACCTTCCAAATTATAAGTGGAATATAGGGAATTAAATTTAGATATAGAATCCATGTTGAGATAATCCCATACTATGCAACTTACTAATGCACATGCAGCCATAATTCTTAGTACTTCTTCTAAAACTCTAGTTACAATATAATCTACTCCAATAGAAGTGCCAAATACCATCCAAATTTTAGATATCCTTATCGATGAATAAATTTAGGATTTAAATAAGGTAGTGTCTTCCCTGTTTCATCCATTATATTAGTGGATTCTCATGTGATTAGTTTTCCATCTACTAGTTTATTTAACACCCCATTCTTTCTCTATGAGTCACTATAAGAGTATTGTTTAAAGACCAAGTCTTTATATCCTCATGATTGTGATAGGGTAGGTGAGTAATAATTTTTTGATTATTTATATTATTTTATTAATTCAATCACCACCCTAATAATGGCCAACCCTAGGACCATAATAATAAGGTTTGTTTTGATGATTCAGTGATAATCTCCATTTTCAATCCCTAATCTCCACCAAGGCCATTTGCCTAGTTAGAATGATCTATTTCCCAATCCACTCCAATTAAATATGTGTTAGAAACTACACCCCAGAGGATCATCTTAGAATGGAGTAGAGTTACTCCACTCCCTCAAATTCCTATCCAAATAAGTACCTCCATGCTCCCATAAATTTGCATAGCTCCTTTCACTACTCCAAAGATTACTTAACTAGAATAATATAGATATATCATTTTCCTTACCTAGGTTAATGAATCATAATAAAATAATAATGATAGGATGGGCCTAGTCCTTATTGAATTTCCCACAATACAGACTTATTTTGATAAGAATAGTGGTACAATCCAAAGGGTGAGGAAGAGGAAGGGAGTAGACAACAACATATTAGAGCAAGTAGTGTTGGAACAAAGGGAAAATCTATTCCCTTTAGCCAAGAAGTAAAAGAAGAACCTAAATGACCCCAACAACTATACAAAGGACTTTTATTCCTTCATAGACACAACAGGGGAGGTGATGAATGAAATGTATATAAGTCACAAGTAGTCCAAATAAATACTTATATAATATCAGATCATTCAAACTCCTAGAGATATTGTAGATAACATCCAAAGTGTAGATACTAAGCTATATAATATTTTGAAAATAATTAGGACTTCTAGGGGCAAATCATAGCCCAAATAGATAAGAGTAATAAAATTTAAGAAGCAACTATAATAACTTGATAAGAGGCTCAATTTATTAGATTAATTCATAAGAATAACATATATAGTCATTTGAATTTAATGACTACCCATGAATTAGCTTGGGCTCTAAATCATGTAATTCCAAAAGAGGTGGTGCCTTTCATTGGTATACTTAGATGAAAGTTATGGTAACCCAAATTGTAGGCCAAGAAAAGGAGCCCATAAATATTTTAAAGGGTATGAGGGTCATAGGTGTGATAACCTATATAGGATGGTTGATAAATAATTGCAATTCTATTTCAATTATCAAAGTAGTTGATGATAGTTTTAAAGTGGAAGTTGAGGTAATTGTATACAAAACCATTGAAGAAATCCTACAACTGATCAATTTTGTGAAGGATAAGTGACTAAGGTAGAGGCACTCAGAGCTAGATTCATAGCCTCTAAAGTTGAGAATAAAATTTTGATGGGTAAAATTGGTAAAATATTTAAACCTTCTATGCTTAATTTTTATATTATTTACAAAGGATTTGCGTCTACTTATGCATTGTTAAAAAAATTCAAAGATACTAAAGAGGTTGATAAGATAGTGTATATTTCTTAGATAGCACCAATAATTACAATTCAACCTCAAGGTCCATTTCATCATGTAGTGCCTATTCTTTCTCATCCTACTAGTATTTCATCAGTAGTAATGGATAACAGTTCTTCACATACAATACCTCCTACTACTTTAGTTGCCACATCAAGTACATAGTCTCCTTCCTTTTCAAGCAATGCCAAGAAGGCATTGTGATGTATGTATGTATTCTATTTTGAGCATATTTGTGTTTATATTTTAATTATATAATTTAAGACTTTTATTTTATTTTGTATCTTGGACATGCATATTGTGCATGAGTTCTAAAATTAAAATTGTAAATTTAGACTTTGCTTTGAAGATGAGGCAACCACTTCCCAAGATTATATATACTTGTATCCTCCCAATTATAAAGGGAGGTGAATTTCGGATATTGAGATAAATAATAAATCCTACAAGTTATTATATAATTTTTTTCTTGATGTGCAAATATTGTTCTTCTCAAAAATTTTGAGTCATTAAAAAAGTTCTATTATTATGTTATTTTAGTCTTTGGGTAATGTAGAAGTGCTATTTTAATATAATTATTAATATTGTGTAGTAGCTAATTTGAATACTTTGTGTGTAATAATAATATTCTCGCTTTGTAGATGTGGAATTATAATCTTACAAACATGTCAACCTTTGATTATGTGCACTAGTCACTATATTTTATTTTCTTGGAATATTAATTATGTTTGACTACTTGTGTGCTAATAATAACTAGAAAATATCATTGGTTTCTTGACTACTTATCCAACTCCTAGTTCAAGATCTAATTTTGAAGGGTTTTATCTTATTTTGATTCACAAACCTTCTTTTTTAACTTATTCTTATTTATTTTTAATTTTATTTTATTCTTACCCACCTTAGGTTAGATTCACCATCAATTCATCCTACTCAAATAGGTCTAGACTCATGTCATATCTGAACCATTTGAGGTAAACAACTAATCTACTCATAGTTGTTCTACCACTAGATTATTTATAAAACCCAATACCCTGCAACTTGTGCCTTATAGTGAATATTTTTCATCAATCCTAAAAAATTAGAAGCTACTTTATAAAGTTACCTTAGTGTTGATAAAACCCACATCAATAAGAATTTATTTGATGTTAGGAGGGACACCCTTTTTGTTTCTTTAGAAGATCACTAGATTTTCACTAGATATACCCAAAAGATTAATAAGGTCCACCTCAAATACTAACCTAATATTCCCACCCTTGGATATCCATAGAAAATGTAGGTCAGATAGAAGTGTCTTAAGAGGGTCCTAGGCCCAATCCTATTCCCCAATAAAAAAAACCCATTTTACTTCACATACAATGGCCCTATCTTGGTTAGCTGACTCTACTATTATTATCCCTAGAGATGTGCATGATTCACCCAAGATCCTTGAAAATTTTCTTCCTTCCTTTTCTCCCTCAAGAGGTAAGACTACCAAAGAACACATAAGGCTTTCAAAATTGCTTTAGGGATACTAAATATAACCCATGCAGATGTGGCATATATACTCTTCCCTTTTACCTTACAAGACATTACTTCTGACTAGTTCCTCAATATATCAGAAAAATTAATTACATCTTAGAACCAGTGTCAAAATGCATTTTTGGCATAGTTTGGATAGGTCACAAGCCCAAGTGTTGTAAAAATACACTTTTAAAGCATGAGGAGATAACTTATGAACTAATTATATCATTTAACACAAGATTCCAAAACATGTATAGCCAAGTTGACACTGACTATAAATCCAATGAGAGCCTTTAAACCTTAAAATGTATATCAAATAATCAAATTCTATGGCAATTGTCTTTCTCCATAGAGTGACTAATATCATAATTCTACCTTTAGCCTATGACAAAACTATTAACATTGATAAGAAATTGAATTCCTCATTATAATATTTGGTCCCACCTAATGTTGGTCCTAACATTATAGTCCTCAATCCCATTCCAAATGTTAATCAAAATGTTTTGGCTCAAAATCAGAATAAAAAAATAATTACCTTTGGCCCATGCCCTACTTAACCAATATCTTATCTTCCTAAATTATATTCTATCTACATCTAATTAGTAAAATCAAATTCCATTTTTGATACCAATCAATACCACTACTACATAAGGTATTATTCTAATTCTATAAAAGCATAATTATATGTTATCTAATGAATAGTGCAGGAGTTGAGTAACGAGTTCTTAAGCATGTAAAAGTGAAAGGGAAACAACATGGGGTAGAGTAATAATTATAATTTTGCATATCAAATATATAATCAACACAAGATAAACCCAAAGAGTGGCACCTATTATTGAATTATGCACTCTGGGTAGACAAAACAAGACATAAGAAATCCCTTAAGGCTTCACCTTTCCTTCTAGTATATATACAACAATAAGTTTTTATATCACTCTTAAACTACCAATGTATTATTTCATTCATGAGTATATGGGAGAAGGTGAATGAATCTAGTCTAGTTTACTCGACATATTTTAGATGGAATATGCATAACTATTGTATAACTTTATTAAGCATCAAGACATTTTCAAAATGTGATTTGAAAAAATAACTAAAATCAAACCTAGTGATTTTATGGGATAAGGCACATGAAAATAAATTCAAGCATGCTAAGTTCACTCTTTTATGGATTGGTCCAAACCAAATATTTGAAATCTTAGGTAAACTGCATTTCATTTGAAGGAATTCTAGGGTAATAACCTTGTTTTTCCTATTAATGGATAGTTTTTTAACTATTATTTCACGGATACTCCAATTAGATATTCTTCTAAATGATTGTGAATGCACACAAAAAAATAGGAGTAGGTTAGGTTCATTGGTTTTTATAGTATATTTATTGCTTTCCTAGATTTAATCTTTCATGTTTTCCTAAACTAGTTTCTTATTTTCTACATTTGCTTTCATAGTTAGTTTTCATGATTTCTAGATTAGTTTTCTTAAAATTGTATAAGATTTCAGCTAATTTCTTAGGTTGTAACTTTGAAATACCTACCAAAATAAATGGGATGACTTATGAAGTGCACAAATGGCATCTAACATAATTTGTTCTTATATTACTTGAGGTATGTGTTTTGACTAAGTTTAAGTTATACCTAGATTAAATAAGTCCATTAGGCCTTTGTAATTCACTTTGATATAATAATTAAAATTATATAAATATTGTTCACTTCCAAATATCAAATACACTATTACATGTTAAAGCTTGGATAAGAGATAAAAAACATTGAAATGGATGCACACTAGTAGGGACATATTGATAAAAATAAGTTTTATTATACATACCCCTAGCCAATGTTGATTTCCATCCCTTATTCCATTTTTTTTAAAAATATGGTGAAGGGTGGGTTCATTAAAACTTATGAAGGAAGGGTGAATCAATTAATCTCTATTAGGGTTATGGATGCCTAGCCAGTAATAGAGTAATGCTTAGATTGGAATTAGAGGTATCTCTATCAAAGTTATGGACATATAAATGATAGTAGATAAATTCCCAAGCTCCCTTATTGTTATTTATAAAATCATAAATCAAAATGAAACATATGTTATTTATCTACATCTATATTAATACTATCATAAAAGGGGTAAATGAATCTCACAAAATCAAACACAGATCTCAAGAATGAAAAGGGGTAGTATGGTGCATGAGGAAGTTAGATCCCCTTCTAGTTGGTGAGTTTACTTATTCTTTCCTTTCTAGGACTAAGGTTTTTTTAAGATACAATAACCAAAGTTCTAGGTTCTCAAATGCTCTAGATTATTTCCCCACTGAGTTGACATTTTTTATGCCCCAACACACACCATTTTTAGAATTCAAATAGGAACCCATTATTGTGATTAAATATTTATTTTTATTCCATACCAACCTAAGGAATTATGATATTAACCAAGTGTACATAATCCTAAGTTTGTTTTAAAATACTAATTTTATTTTAAAAGTTCCAAAAGGGAGAAAATCAAAGCTTAGACATCATTCATGAATTATTTATCACCTTTGATTCCCTTTTCTACTTTTAAAATGTTTATTCAATGCCATGTTTTGATTTAATGGACTAATGTGACTAATAAAGATATGTATCTTGTTCAAGATTTGATGTGCATTATCTATTATATAAATTCCAAATTTTCATCAGGTTTCCTAGATCATGACAACTATCCACATCTTATTCTTTTATAAATAACCATAATTATAACAAAAGTTCCAAGTCATTTGATCATCTAGATTCATGGGATCATTCCATGTGGAAGCATATCATTCAATCACAATGTTTTAGAATTCAAACTTCAATCTAGGTTCTTAGGTCATTGTGAGCCATCCACATGTCAAAATATCATAAAAATGAGATGCATACAACTTTCATGAAGTATTCCAAGTTTTCTAAGCTCTTGAGAACCTCAAGATTGCTTCATGTGGTGACATCTCAGTTACTACAAATCTATGGGAACAAAATACATAGTTAATACTGAGATCATGATAGGTGGCATAATCTCATTCACTCAGGCCTTATAAATATAAATACATTATAAAATTTCTAAGTCTCTAGATGGTCGTGATCCATCCACGTCATCATATTGAAAGTTAGGGGTCTAAAAATACAAAGTACACTACCAAATGATCTGTCTCTAGATCCTTGAAAGTTATCCATGTGGAGGAATATCATCAACCCAAAACTTTTCCATAAAAAATACATAGCTAGGACACTATTTTCTCTAGATGCTTAAGATTCATCCACATGTCATCATCTCAAAATCCTATAACTTGTCAAGAGGAAGGTATAGAAGTAAAATACAATAATTTCCCTAAGATCCTAAGATTTCTTGATATGGAACCATCTCATTATAAAGGATCCTTATAAAATAGGTACATAATTTAAATTATATAATATCCCTGATCCCCTAAGATCATAACAAGTGGAAAAATCTCATTAATTCATAGGTCATGGAGCATATAAATTAGAATTATAAAGTTGAGCACCCTAGATAAAAGAGATTGAAATAAGTGTCATGATCTTAGATATGCATATCTAGAATATGAGTGTGAGCATTTCTAGCTAAACAAAATATAAATAAACAATAAATGGATGCCTATATTATAGGGATGACTAAGCACTTAGGATTAATGAAAAGTCACCACATGATAGAGAGGACACTTACCAAACTTGAGTTGTCAATTTTACATAAAAAATGGGAAGTAAAACAAAAATTTGTTGTTATATTAACTTCGCATGAACTAAGCATCTAAGTCTCAATATTTGAGAAATATATGAAAATTCATGAGAACATAAAATCACCTTGTCATTAATCAATGAGTTATGAAATTTGAACTCAAACCATCAAGCCTTCAAGATCCCTAATTTTTTTCATGTTAATAATTTATGAATCAATCCATCTAATCTTGTTAAATAATTATACAATACAATAATGGATTCTTCATATCAAGTAGCTAACTAGCCTCCTTCCCAATATTCTACTATAGAAGTAACTGAGTACCTGGACATAATTTTTGACAAAGGGGTAGTAACATTTCCCCATTACTTAGATCTCTAGGATGAAATCAAAGGAATCAATCCATATTCAACCCAATAACAACTAGATAAAGATAAGAAGAGATATATGTATCACTTACTTCTAGTTAAAATAATGGATCTATATAAGTTGGTCGTAAACTCTGAGGTAATACCATGCATTGAATTACTTTATGATATATCCTTCAATGGTGCTATCAATAAAAATAATTTACACTTTAGAATTTATATAAGTGTGGTTAATTATAACTCTATAGATGATTTTGAGAATTATTTATGCCTTCTATTGCTTGAAACTACCTATAAACTAGTCACAACCAATACCTGGTTAGACCATAATATAGTTGTGGGAAAACTTAAATTGTGGATATCAAAGGGAAACAAATTAAACATTCAAGGGGTTGTTTATTTTGTGCCCATAATTAAATTCAATCTAAGTATTAGGATATCCATGGAATTATTGAATAGGTTATATAGATTTTCAAGTATCACCTATGTGCATAAAGACTAGGTCCCATTACTAGACATAATTCTAACTTCTGACAAAATCATAACACTTAGAGAGGTTATTAGTTTCTAGTTCAAGGTAGAGATGTTAAAATTTAAATAAAGGCCCTCTAATATTAATTTATACATGATGTCTTATGTAGCAGATGCCATCATGGGGATAGTGCACATGACCTATAAGTAGCCTTAGCGGCCATCCACAAACTACATGAAAAATAGGGTCTATGATGAATTATCCCTAATTCATGTCTATAGGTTTAGGAGATAAATATATAAAATTTTAGAAGAGATATACCCATTGGTATACCAAGACATTTATGGGTATTCCATGCCTAGGAATTTTGATAACATAGGGAAAAACATTACAAAGGTGGGAGGTTATAGGTACTATCCTTACTATCCTATAATCAGGATGTAGGGGACTAGGGATTCCCCTCTAAACCTCCCTCATTTTTTCCTCATAGGGTATCTAATTATGAGATATATATTTATAATAGTGTCGATGAGGATTTAACTACCAAGAATCAAGGGTATTATCATAATATCCCACTAAACGTTGTCTAGATGCAGTATAAACTAGTAAGGCACCTCAACCTAGTTAGGAAGACCAAAACCAACTATGGATTAAGTTAATAAAAATTATATATGGGATCCCAAGAACAAAGTGATTAAATACATCAATGACCATATAAAACAATGGAGTCCACATTACTTATTATCATAGAAGCTATGAGAATGATTCAATATTTATGAATGTTGTAAACGATTATGAGGTTTATACTTGGATGACACAGCATAGAATGCCTATGGTGGTATATTAGGCCATTAAATATGACCCTTCGATCACAAGAGAGAAATAAAATAATATAATGGAGGAGGTGAATAAAGTTGTGAGTCACCAATGGCCCCAACTATATGCTCAGTTATCACCTAAGCATCATCTTCCATCCTTTCTAAAAAAATAGAAGATGGTCCATTAGAGGAAATTAAAAATTAGAGGGAGGTATATCCTTGGATAATAAGGAACATGCATAAGGGAATTCTAATTCCACAACTAATAGTTACAGTTCAGTTTCATGTAGTAATTAAAAGAGCTTCATCTCATGTAAGTCAATAAATATTAACACATTCTTTGGCACCATTTCCCCCATTGGCCATAGTCTAATAGGTAATTCTCCCTACATTCCTAAAAATTTATTTTGTGTTAATTAACTCAAAAATATGACTTCCAACACCTCTATCCTCTCCACCTATACTTCTTATAATTCTAGTGCTTGCATATCCTATTTTTCTTACTATTTCTACTACACTTCTACCTTTCATTAATGAAGTGCCTTCATCACCTCCTCTATACACTTTATGGAAATTCCATATAAATACTAATCCATAAATTTTAACTTATAAGAGGAAGCCCATGACTCTAATTTCTCCTTTGAACCTACAATTATAAGAGAGACCAACTAAACAAACATTTAAAAAAAGGGGTCCTCTATATGAGGAATTGGAAGAGGAAAAGGAGGAATCAAAATCAAGATAAAAATAAATTGAGCCTATCATAGTGTTGGGTAGTTACCAATAAGAAAAAAGGTGGGGAACTAAAGAGAATTGTGTTTTAGGAGAAGATACAAATCCTGGGGAAGAAATAGGTTTCTCTAAGGAAACTAATAAAGAGGAAAATGGAGATATAAAGATATTGGAAGAGGGAGGATGAGTTAAACAATATAATAATGACTCAACATGCACCAAATTATTAGTGGAAGATATTTTTCTAGAGTTATACATAGAATCCATGTTTTGTAAATGCCTACTTTGGAATTTACTAACACACCTACAACCATAGCTCCCAGTCCTTCTTCTAAAACTTTAGTTGCAATATCATCTACTCCATTAGAAGTTCCAGCTACCAACCAAGGTTTGGATATCCTTTTTGATGAATAATGGTAGGATTAAAATAAGGTAGTGTCTTAGTTTTCTTCCTACATTATATTATTAGATTATCATGTGATTAATTTTCTATCTACTACTTTAGTTACCACCCCAATCTCTCCTTATGAGTCACTAAAAGAGTATTATTTAAACACCAAGTCATTATATCCTCATTTTTATGATAGGTAAGATGAGAAAAAAGTTTTTTATTCTTTAGATTATTTTATTAATCTAACCAATACCCAAATAATGGCTAAACCCTAGGACCATAAGAAGAAGGTTCTTTTTGAGGATTTGGTGACTATCTCCATTTTCAATCTCCAGAGATCCACCAAGGACATCCAGCTAATTAAAATTATCTATTTCCTAGTCTAATCCAATTGAACATTCTATGATGATTGTCATGAAAACACTAGGGCAAATGAAATGTGTGGTATAAACTATACCCCTAAGGATCACCTCAAATGGAGCAGAGTTACTCCACTCCCTAAAATTCCCATCTAAATAAATGTCTCCATGATCCCACCAATTTCCATACCTAATTAAACTTATATAGAGACAACTTATCTAGATGAATAGGGAGATATAATTATCCCCACATGGGTTAAATATTCACATGAAAGGAAAAATTATAAGATGGGCCCAGTCATTACTAAATTACCCATAATAAGCACCCATTTTGATAAGAGTGGTATAATTAAAAGGGTGATGAAGAGGAAGGGAGTAGATAATATCATAGGGGAAGAAGTAGTGTTAGGTAAAATGGAAAATATATTCCTCTTATCCAAGAAATAAAATAACCCAAAAGACCCATCGGGTATACAAAAGACTTTTGTTCATTCATGAACACAATAGGGGAGGTGATGAAGTGTATAAAATTTAAAATAATTCCAAATAAATAATTTTGTAGTAGTATATCATTCAATCTCTTAGAGATATTTTAAGTAATTTTTAAATTATAGCCATTAGGTTGTATGATATTTTGAAAATAATCAGGACTTCTAAGGGAGAATCAAAACCCAAATGTGGAAGAGTAATAATTTTTTTGACCAATTGAAATAAATTGAGATGAGGCTCAACTTCTTTGTTGAATTTGAGATAAATAGTGAATATAGTCATTTGAATTTAATGAGTTCCCAAGAGATAGCTTGGGATCTAAATTATATAATTCTAAAAAGAGATGGTACCTTTCATTGGCATATTTAGATGAAAGTTTTGGCAGCAAAACTCATAGGCCAAGACAATGAGGCCATAGATATTTTTAAGGATATGAGGGTCATATGTGTGATAAAATATATATGAACTTGATAAATAATCCCAACATTGATGCAATTCTCAAAGTATCTATTGATAGTTTCAAATTGGATGTTAAGGGCACTACATATAAAATTAATGAAGAAATCCTGTAGCTCATCAATTTTGTGAAGAATAAAGTGACTAAGTAAAGGAACTCAGAACTAGATTCAAAAGCTTTGAATCTAAGCATAAAAGGTTGATGTGTGAAATAAATAAAATATTTAATTCTTTTATTCTCAATTTTTATATTATCAACATAATTTGAGACTGCTTATGCACTATTTGAAAAACTGAAGGCTAATGAAAAGGTTATTGAGATAGTGTCTATTACTTATCCAGTGCCAAAAATGATAATTATCCCTCAAGGGAAATTTCATCATGAAGTGCTTGTTCCTTCTCAACCTACCAATATTTCATCAGTAGTAATAGCTATCAATTACTCACATATAGTGTTTCGTACTACTTTGATTGCCATGCCAAGTACATAATCTCCTTCTTATTTAGGTAGTGCCAAAAAGGAACCATATGTAAATATGAATATATAAATTTTTATGTATTATATTGTTATGAAGACTCAAATATTCACTCTATTTTGAGCATGCATATGTCTATATTGTAATTATGAAATTTGAGCCTTTTATTTTATTTTATATCTTAGACATGCATATTTTTCATGAGTCTAAAATTAAAATTATAAATTTAGACTTTTATTTGAGGATGAGTCAACCCATCCCCAATATTATATATAATTTTATCCCCCTGATTCCAAAGGGAAGATAATTTTGGATATTAAGATAAATAAGAAATCCTACAGGTTGTTCTATAATTTCTATCTTGATGTGAAAATATTATTATTCTCCAAACTTGTGAGTCATTAAAGAAGCTTTATTATTCCAATATTTTAGTCTTTGGGTTGTTTATAAGTGTTATTTTAACACATTTATTAATATTATTTAGTAGATAATTTGAATTCTTTATGTGTAATAATCGTAATCTATCTTTGTAGATGTGCAATTACAATCATACAAAGGTAGAAAACCTTGATTATGTGCACTAAAGTTCACTATAGTTTTTTCCTTGGAATCTTAATTGTGTTTTATTTTATTTTATTTTTGATAATAGTAACTCCCAACAAGCATTGATTTCCCAACTACTTATCTAACCCTTTGTTCAAGATCTAGTTTAGAAGGGTTTCATCTTATTTTGACTCATAACCCTTCTTTTTCTCCCTACCCTTATTTATTTTTGAGTTTATTTTGATCCTATCCACATTAAGTTAGATTCACCATCAATCCATAATAAAAATTAGGTCTAGAATCACATCATATCTAAACCATCTGAGGTAAACAATTGTTATGCTTACCATTGTTCTACCACTAGGTTTCTTACGAAACCCAATGCCTTGAAACTAGTACCTTGAAATGAATCATTTTCATTGATCCTAAAATGTTAGAGGATACCTTGTAATATTCCCTTGGTTTGAATAAAACCCACATCAAAACAATTTACTTTTCCCTCTTCGAATGATTATGTGATCCATGTTAATGTAACTAGAATGCTTTAGCTATATGATTGATTAAAATGTTTGGGAATAGATACCATTGACCTGAAATAAACACTTATTATACTTGGATATAGTATACTTAGTTATTTAATGTTATAATGTTGTAGAGTTTAATTAGGAGAAAATAGTGGTATTTTGTTTAGTGTGTAGTAATTTTGATAGAGATATCTAGTCGGTCTAGAATAAGTATCCTTGATGTTCGTTTATAGGATAATACTTAAAATGATTTCACTAATTGAATTGATAAGACATGAGAGAGAGTGGCTGTTTAATTTATCAATTTGAAAAAGATACCTTTGGATCATAGGAGACAAGGCCACATTGGGGAAAAGACTATAGTGTGGTCCTGTCTAGATAATGTAGACATGTCCCAAAAGACTAGAGAATATTAGAACATGTTTGACAATAACATAAAGTTTGAATAGGGATGAATACAATTGAAATAGGGATGTTTGTATGATATTTTAAATGTTTATAATATATTTAATTCTCTCTTATATATTTGGAGTTAACATAATGGTGAATAGATGAAATAAGGGTAAAGATGGCGATAATAAATATTGTCCAACATTAATGATTAATTAAAAGTGTCTATTGACTATTTTGACCACATGTCAAAATAGGTTAACCCCTATAGTTGAAAACATAGATAGGGGTCTAATATGGTTAAAATGCATTCCATGGTCCTATATAGGGGTCTTATAATGTGTCTTTAGCCTTGGTCATAGTCATTTATAGTCCTTAGTTGGTTATATGTCATATAAGGTCATTTTTGGGTCATTTATGAAGCTTGTAAGATTCTCCTAGAAGGATAAGTGTTATAAAGTGTAATTAAATATTCCATGTGTTAGTGGAAGTCATATATACCATTTCATAACTAACAAAATGTAGGAGTAACATCAAAATAAGAAGACTAGTGGTAGTTTAGGTAGTTTTTAGTTATGGTATGGCCTATGTAGTAGATTTGGAACATGTGGTAAGACTCATAGTGTATATTAATCTCTCATGAAATCACTTCCATACTTGGCCAACCTTGAAAATCTCAAAAATGGCAAAAAATAATTCTATTTCTCCATCTCTCTTTTACATGAAAAAATGGTCAACCAGTTTTGGTTTAGTATGAACAACAGGGGATGAATTGGGTCAATTGATTTTAATGAATGATATTAATATTTATCCAATCCAATTTCATGGAAATTTTACAAGTTTGGTGTATTAATATTTATAAACCAATGCTAAGAAGTCTGCTATTACTTTCTATGTGCTCATCCCCATAGCCTTGAAGTTTCTCTTCTATTTGGGTTCGTCAATACAAATAAAGTATTTAAATTGATTATTAGGAGCATGAAAATTCTTATCAAATGAATCTCAACCTATTATTCATGTGTGGAAGTTAAAAGATAAGCAAAACATCTCATATTGCTAGTGAGGGATACCATCATAGTCTATAGACAAGTTTCATCAATTGTAGGGGGTTTTATCTCCTATAGTGGTTTCAAATCAAAGGTGCATTGGTGTTTAATACTTCTCATGGTCATGATGATCAGATTTATTTTCAAATATTATCCTTAATATAAGCACTTGGTGAAACATAGTCAAGAAACATGTACACAATTAGCCTTCCTACAACATTCACCTATAGTCAAATGAAGATAACCCCTTAAATAGACATGTTCATGACAAAATGAGGTTTTCAACATTTTTACAAAAAAATTAAATATTGGTTGTGACAAAAAATTCTTGACACACTACCTTATATCCTACATGTGTACCTACAATGGTTTGAATGTGACTCCAACAAAGGTTTGAGTAGAGTTGAATGAAGGTGTTTGGACTCTTTGGAAACCTATTTAATGTTTAAGAACATGGAAAGTGTCATAGAAACAATGGTATAATCTTAAGGTGGTAGGAAAACTTGAGATCCATGTCCATAGTCAAGAAAGTTACTAAAGGGACACTTTACCTTAGACTTTCTGAAACATGAAGTTTGGTGGTTTCCATCATGCAACCTAGGCATAAGGGAAATGATTTGAAATGATAGGTTGTTTTTAAAAAAAAAAAATCAAAATAAGGTAATATAAAAAGGCATCCATATCAATCATTCTCTCATTGTATAATGTTAGTATATTCTATAATATTTTGAGTTCAAATGGCCTTACAACACTAAGTGACACAATGGAAGTATAACCTATAGATAAGTGATTCCATTTGGATAGAAATGAATCCATGATATCCATATAATCCAAAGAGAAATTTAGAGGTTGATGTTTAGGTTTTAATATACATGACCACCTATAGGATTTATAATTCTATAACATAACCTATAGTTGTGTTTGGTACTTTGAAAGACTAGCCATGATGCGTGAAGGATAAATTGCCTAGTCATCATTGAATATGGAATATATGATAAAGAATAATGGCTTAGTGATCCTAAGAAACTTCAAATAGAGTGATAATAGTGTCTAAAGTTACATTAACACCTAAAAGAGCTTTAATACTCAAAACATCACCTATAATAGTGTTGTAGTGTTATGAGGAGAGTTTTTCAGGGTAAGGTATCCTAAAATGGATAAGTGACCTAGTCAGTCTAATGTGGAATACCTAGAAGGTTGATAAGTAGGTATAGTGATTTAAAATTTATAAAAATGTTAGGTCAATCTCACATGGAGTCAAATACTAGAAGTTATAGCCTATACACCCTTTAGTCTAGTAAACTAACTTGTGCAAACATGAAAACCATGATACTAAGAGATGAATACTAGTATGCTTAGAAATTTCAATTCTATTTTAATATTTATTTAAAGGTGAGAATGTTTTAAATGAGATGTTTAGGCTACTATGATCATGTCTCAAGTGGTTCCATACACATAATAGTATTGAGAAGGCCACTGACCTAGTGTGTTTTCATAAGTATTATGTGGAAATACTATTTTTAGGGAATTTGTAGAGTTATAAGACTAAGTGAATATGTTGAGATCACTTTTAATATGACTATATAATAATCCAAATAAAATTGAGAGTCATACAATCATAGTTAAAGTTGAGAAAATGGTTTTAGATAGTATACACAGTGAGTCTCGAGTGTTAGTTTGGAGAGATTAGAGGAGTTGAGGATGATATAGAAATGATATAGCTTATGGAATTGGTACATAAGGTATTTATTACCTATTTTATCCTCCCATATTCCTATTTTTTTAAGAAAATAGAGGATATGCCCTTTATTTTATCTCAAACAAAGGGTACTCCTAAATAGCTAAGTTGGAAAGCTTGGGAAACAAGTGATAATGGGATAAGATGTAATGTGTTAAGACACTAAATTAGGGTATGGGGAGTTTTTTTAATCATTAAAAAACATATAAAATTCCTCATAGTCAAAATAAATTACTTAGAGGTGGTTACGAGCAACTAAAGCATAATCAAGATTATTGAGCATAAGATAGGCCTAAGCCCTAGAGGGGTCTAAGTTAACTTTTAAGGCAAGAGGAACATTAAAATGAAATTTATAACCTTTTGGGGAAGGCATGATATTTTTTAGAGCTATTGTTCTATAGAGGAAATCACAAGAAAGTCTTTTTTGGCTTAAAAAAACCTCAGGGTATGCAAAATACACTCTCAAGTTTGATAGGCCATCTTTGAAAGCTCACACCTGTATGGACATGTTTCATGGTGATCCAAGGAGTTAGGGATATTTTAGGAAGGTGTATATCTTGATTTTAGTGGAAATTGTTCATAAGTTCAATGTTTGGTTTTTATGAACAAATGCTAACAATCTAAATATGCAAAAACCTTCTTAAAACCTTATCGAAGACCCAATTAGAAATATATGTATGAGAATGCATCCATATGAGGTAGTTTGGTTTGAAAATGGTTTTGAAATTTTAAGAGGCTCTCTCCCATCTAGTTTGTTTTTACCCTACTTATACAAAAAGGGTGAAAAGAGGATTTATTATAGGTTTTGTGTGTTTTACAGGTGTAGAGGAAAGTTAAAGAATGAGATACATTTAGGGAGGTAAATTGGGACTTATCATAACCCCCTATGTATATTTATCACCTTAAACAAGTACATAAACACTTTTACTAACTCATTCACTTCATGCAGCCTATAGTAGACAATGGAAATGGAGAGTCACTACCAAGTGAGAAGGTGAGAAGTTTAATTGGGGGTTATTTTAAGGTATAATTCAAGGTATGGAAGGAAAGGGGACTCAATAAAAGTGTCATATCACCCATTACATGGATTTAATGGAGAAACTAAAAGACCTTTGGGTGACAAATGTAAAGATAGACCTATAAGACTAGTGATGGTGACTACAGATGGTGAGAATAAGTGTCTAAAAGTAGGTCATGAGTTAGGGACACATTTAATGACTGTAAAATATTGTTTCTAACCCATCATTGAAAATTTATATGTGTAAACTCTCCATATTATAATTTTTAAGATTAAAAATATGCTTTATGATGAAGGTAGTTTCAAGAAGGTATTTAAAAGGTTCTATGCCAAGTTTGGAGAGTTTTCATGCTTCAGGTGGACATTTGTCAAAGGATACCTTTTAGAATTTTGTTTTCCATTTCATTATTATACAATGTAACTATTTTTCATGCCTTGTAATGTGGTATTGTGACCCTTGAGCTCCACTTTCTTCTCTCTCTTCTTACATTTTATAAATACAAATCATTTTGTATCTTGTATTAAAATTCCACACCTAGTATGGAAAAGCTATGCTAGTTTGATATTATACTTTTCCTTTTAAATAAGATATGAAATTTTTTTTTGATTTCATAAACTATCTTTTCAAAGTGTGTGAAGAGATGTATAGTGAGTATTCAAGTGATTGATATCCATCCTTGCTTTCTCTTAATCCTTCCATGTTTGATGCAAGTTGTTCCACTCTATCAGGTCACATGAAGTGTTATCAAGTATATGGGTTTATTTTCAATTGTAAAATTAGACTTAGTTTATATAAATGACATCTGTTCCACTCACCTTGAGTATTTTTCATGCATATCACCTCCATGTTTGAAATGTTAATGTTAGAGTGCTCTAAGACTTTGAAGATAGTGTTGTACGTTGTCTCTTAGTGAAAGAGTATGGTATACAAGTGGATATATTTTGGTTTATCACCCCATTAGAGTATTTCACTTTAATTTCTACTTATAACTATTTTCACATAATAAATCAATTAGTGTAGGTGATAAATACTTAAGGATCAATCTAGGGAGCTAAACCTTAAACCTAGAGGTCTACCTCTATCATAGGTAACCCATAGGCCTAGAGGTATTCCAATGTTTTCCAAATATTATATTAGTCTTGAATAACCTCTTATAGGGTGAAATATTTGGTGACAATAGTTACAACATTCCCAATGGGATCATTATCCTAAAGACAACTTATCAAGGTCAATGTTTGTCTTGATAACATCACAGTTGCATATGGTGTTCTACTCAACATTTGGTGACTCCATTCAAGGTAATATCTTGTTTTAGACCAATGTTTTGTCATATTATTATGTTCATACTTCATGGTACTTACTAGGTCATCTTCTAGTAGTTTTTTCAATCCCATAAACCGACCTCTCCAACTTGAACTTCCTCTTTAAGTTCAACATCCTTAGCCTATTCTAAACTTTAAAGAGCAAGAGGAATTTGTTAGCCAAGAATATCAAGAGAGAAAAGAAGAACTTAAAGAAAACATGGATAGGAAACATGACTTACCATACTTTAACACTAAAAATCCTATCCATCTTGATGCATATGATGACATACCCCTTAATGTTATAAAGAGTGTTCCCATATTCAATGGTGATGGTCATGTCACTCTTAGTGAGCATATTAGGGATTTTTAAAAATTATATTATTTTCACAATGTCATTGAGGTAAATATTGTTATTATACTCCTTTACATGTACCTTAGATGTAAAACACTTAACTGGTATAGAAATTTTCTTGGTGGATGTATCACTACTTGGGATGATTTTAGAGAGCTACTAACATTAAGGTTTGAAGACAAACATGATCACACATCACTTATCCACCAGCTTAATGTGATTTAAATATCCCCTAAGGAGATAATTTATGATTCAAATGAGAGATTAAAAATGACTTGGCAGATTTTTCATCTTCCCATGAGACCACTTGCTAACTTTGTGTCTCCCACATGTTTGAGGGATATTTTTACTGACATATCCATAATCTTTCAATCCATGGGTGGCTATACCTTACCCAAAGCATATGACCTTGCCATTAGAGATGAGAATGACCTCATACAATTTGGAAAATTATCTCCAAAAGTGTCCATGCATTTTTTACAAAATAATTCTATTGTTATTATAAGTGTTGCCCAAATTCCAAATGCCAACACCAAGCCTATAGATGCCCCTAAGAGGGAAAAAGATGCCATGGATAAAGATGCAAGGTTTCAATTATTATAAGATTATGTTTGAAAAAAAGGTATACGAAAAGGTGTTTATCAAAACCCCTACCCCTATCCTCAATAAGGAAATAGGTTCCCACCTCTGCAATATGATTAGGGGAGAGGTCAAGGGTAGCCTAACTTCAATAGGCTTACAAATGTATTCAATCCCACTTCCACCTCTAACATAATATCAATGGTACCTATTCATAGCAACTTGGTGTAAGGAAAAGAATAGAAATAAGGTCAATTCATAGATGCCAATGAAGGTGGAGATGAATATTTGTTTTGTCAAGGAGGATTCACTCCTAAGCTATCAGTAGAAGATGAAGTTCTCATGCAAAAAAATGAAGGATGGTAGCCTTAAGGAGTGAGTTTCACTAACTTCCTAGATGAGGATACATATGTTATAAACCAAGGTAATTCAGTTATAGATAATACCATATATAAAATAAGGGATCTATGGGCTGCTAATGGTGTTGATACAACTACAAATAGTCCTCCTACAAGGTAACAAAGTGTGAATGTAGGTATTTCACCTTCTCTAAATCAAAATGTTGGGAGGCTAACTTCAAGTGCTTCAATAACCCAAAATTAAAAAACTTTGTTACCATTGAGGAATCAATAAAATTTTATTACTCATGCTTTGAACATTTTGGATTCTTTGAAAAGTTCTAAGGCATCTTTCTCTTTGGAAAATGCTTCACTTGCCTAGACAAAAAGAGCTCCTTCAAAAATAGTTGTCCACAATTCATGAATTCATGTTATCCCTCCATCATCAAGTCATGGTCATGGTGATTTTTCCCTCACTAATTATCCTAATAAAATTGTGGAACCCTCTTCCAAATATGAAAATCATCCACCCTTTTACCTCACTCTCATTATTGTGGACAAGCTAGTAAACAACTACATAGTGGATAGTGGAGATAGAGCTTTTGTGATGCCCAAGGTTGTAGATAATAAATTGGGACTAAAATATGAGCCATATAGTAAAGGGGTAATTTAAATTTATGGGATACCTACTAATTTATAAGGATTATTTAAAGGATTGAGATTTTTTCTTCATGATTGTCCTAGCTTCCCTATTCTCTAAGACATTGCAGTGGTTGACTTGCCTACTCACTTTGGTATCTACCTCTCAAGGGACTTCACAACTAAGATATGAGGTTACCTCTCAATTTATAGGTCCTTCTTGGCCTTCAATATAATGTATGGAATAAAGGTTACCATTATAACTCAACAACTATATAAATTTCACATTGAGACCTATATAGAAGCAAGCTCTAATTTTAATTGTGTAATCAAATATCATGAGGAGTATGATGTAGATTATGGAAATTATTATAAGCTTTAAGGTATATATTATCTATTTTTGGATGAGTATGGTGTAGACACCTATGGACATGATCCATATATGTACTTTTATTAAATTGACCTTGGTACGTACATCATCCATGAGAGATCATATGAGCAATCTGAGATAAGCATTAAACATTATTTTCACAAGCTATTGAGGGAAATTACCTTATCCATATGTATGATGTTGATAGTTTACAAATAATGATAGTACAATATGGTAAGAATAAAAATGTCTTTCTACCTATAATTGATGAAGGAGTTATTGAACATGATATCCATGAGGAGGAAGATGACCTATGGCAAAGGTTCAATCATATAGGCTAAGAGTTTGAGGAGTTGGGTAAGTCTACTTCTCCTCATAGGAAGTGTATATCTGATGGTAAGTTTTTTTATGAGCCTAACAAGTAGGTTTTTGAGTGTCTTATCAAGTATGAAGGAGAAGGTATTCTTAAGAATGAAGATAAGAATCAATTGACTATCATGACTGATGTAATCATAGAGAAGTTTAATGAACACAAGTTAGAACATTTTACGTTTGAGGAGAAATCAACACCTCAACCTAAGATTAAATCACTACCATATGTGATAGATCAACAAGAGAGCAAGATTGATGGTCCTATACATCAAGTGCATCATGATAGTGAGGAGAGTAAAGTTTAGGTAGTCTTGATCAATACCAATCTACAATTTTAAGAGTACCAATTAGATATGAATAGAGTTGAGACAAGATGCAAGTTAAAATAAGATCCTTAAAAGGTATAATGGAACATCTTTTAAATCTCCAAGTAGTAGATTTGCAAGAAGAACAAGATCCAAAGATGGTAAGTCTTTTGACCATTAACATGAGAAAGTGTTCATTGACAAGCATGTTCCACATGATATATTGCTCTCATGGAGTAGAAAAGATGAAAGAGGAACCATTTTTTACCCTGGTTGAAGCACGGTGAGTTTTTCTTCACCTCAAGTTTAAGGTATTTTAAATATTAGGATAGGTGTGTCTTTGCTTTTGTTGTGTGTGTGTTCGAGAAGTGTTCTTGAGAACACATGTGTGATGTATTATCTTGTGTGTGTTTGGTGTGGTTTCAAATGTAATTGAGTATTAAATCAATGTATAGGTGACTCCATAGCCCAATGGATAGGAGTAGGCTATTTCTCTTTGGGATAGTTGGCTTGCCACCCCTAGGAAATCACCAAGATTATTGGTTATTTTGACCACAAGTTAAAATAGGTAAAAAATTATTTTTGAAAACTTAGATAGGGGTATATTAGTGTCAAGATGTGTTCCATGGTCCTAAAGAGGGGTCTTATAATGTGTCTCTAACCTTGGTCATAGTCATTTTTAGTCCTTAGTTGGTTATATGTCATATAAGTTCATTTTTGGGTCATTTATGAAGCTTGTACTATTTTATTAGAAGGAAAAGTGTTCTAAAGTGTATTTTAATGTTTTATGTGTTGGTGGAAGTCAGAGATATTATTTCATAACTAGTAAAATGTAGGAGTAAGATTAGAATAAGATGATCAATGACAATTTAGGTAGTTTTCATTTATAGTATGGACTATTTAGTAGATTTGGCACATGTGGTATGATTAATAGTGTCTATTTAGCTCCCTTGAACTCACTTCCACACTTGGGTAGCCTTGTAAATCTCAAAAATGGCAAAAAATGTTCTATTTCTCCATCTCTCTCCTTTGCATGTAAAAATGGTCAACTGATTTTGGTTTAATACAAAAAAAGGAAATGAATTGGGTAAAATTATTATAAGGTATGATAGTATTATTTTTAAACTAAAATTTCATGGAAATATTTCCATGTTTGGTGTACCAAGATTTATAAAACAATGCTAAGAATTATGCTATTTTTAGCCTACTCATCCCCATCACCTTCAAGTTTATCTCTTGTTAGGGTTGGTGCATACAAAAAAAGTTTAGAACATAATTATTAGAAGAATTAAAATTATTTTCACATGACTCTCAAACTAGTTTTCACATGTGGAAGCTAAAAGATAATTAGAACCTCTCATGTTGCTAGTGAGGGACACCATCATAGTTTGTAGATAAGTTTCATCAGTTGTAGGGGGTTTTATCTCCTATAGTGGTTTTAAATCAAAGTTTAATTCATGTTACATCCTTATCATGGTCATGGTGATCATATTTATTTTCAAATCTTAGTCACAAGATAAGCACTTGGTGAAACACATTCGATAAACATGTACATAGTCAGCCTTCTGATGACATAATGAGGTTTTCAACATGATGACAATTTTCCCAAGGTGAAATAAAAATGTTTAACTATCCAAACAATTTAAATGTTAGTTGTGACAACCAATTATTAACACACTGCCTTGTATCTAGTATGTGCACCTAGAGTGGTCTGACTGTGACTCAAACAAATGTATAAGTAGAGTTAAATGAAGGTTTTTGGACTTATTTTTAACCTCTTTAAGGTATAATAACATGCAGAGTGTCATAGAAACAATGGTGGAATATTAAGGTGGTAGGCATACTTTAGAGCCATGTACATAGTCAAGAAAGTTTCTAAAGGGAAACTTTACCTTAGACTTTCTAAAATAGGGATTTTGCCTTACTTTTGATCCTTCCATAGTAAAGTATTTGAGGTCTTGACAAATTTGGTTATTTTCATAATGTAGCCTAGGTATAAGGGAAATTATTTGACATGATAGGTTTGGTTTTTAATCAAAATAAGGTAATATAGAAAGGCCTCCATCTCAATAAATCTCACACTCTATAATGTCAATATGCTCTATAGTATTTTGATTTCAAATGGCCTTACAACACCATGTCACATAATGGAAGTATAACCTATAAAAAAGTGATTCCATTTGGATAGAAATGACTCCATGATATCTATAGTATCCAAAGATAGATTTATGGGTTGATGTTCATGTTTTAATATATATGACCACCTATAATATTTCCAATTCCATAACATAACCTATAGTTGTGTTTGGTACTTTAAAAGACTAGCCATGATGCTTGAAGGATAAACTGCATATGCATCAATGAAGATGGGTTTGTAATAAACAATAATGTATTATTGACCATAAGAAAATTCAAAAAGAGTGAGAAAATTTTCTTAAGGCACATTATCACCTACAAGATATTCAATACTCAAGACATCACCTACACTAGTGTTCTAGTGTTCTAACGAGAGTTGTTGGTGTAAGGTGTCCTAAAATGGACAAGTGACCTAGTCATTATAATGTGAAAGGCCTATAATAAATTTTAGTGCTTTAAAATTTAAAATAGTGTTAGGTCACTCTCACATGGAGTCCAAGACTAGAAGTTATAGTTTGTGCACCCTTCAGTCTAGTATACTAACTTGTACAAACATGGAAACCATGATACTAAGAGATGAATGGAAGTATGATTAGAAATTATAGAACTATTTAAAGATTTAGTTTAAGGTGAGAATATTATCAATGAGATTTTGAGGCTAATATTATCATCTCTCTAGTGGCTACATACATAGAACAGTATTAATAATTCCACTGACCTAGTGTGCTCTCACAAGTATTATGTGGAAATATTCTTCTTAGGGAAGTTGCAAAGTTGTAATATTGAGTGACTATGATGAAGTCACTTTTAATATAAATATATCACACTCCCCATAAAATTTAGAGGTAGACAAATATAGTTAAAGTTGAGAAAATGGTTTCAAATAATACACACAGTTAGTCCTGAGTATTCGTTTGGAGAGATTAGAGGAGTTGAGGATGCTAGAGAGATGATCTAGTTTAGGTACTTGGTATAAAAGGTATATATGAACTATTTGAGCCTCCCATATTCACATTTTCCATAAAAAAGGGATATTCCCTCAATTTTGTCTCAGATAGAGGGAACTCCTAGACACTCAAGTCTACAGGCTTGGGAAGTAAGTGATAATGGCATGAAATGTAAAGTGTTAAAACATTATAGAAGTGTGTGGAGAGTTTTTTTAAGATTGAAAAAATAGATAAAATACCTCACAATCACAAAAAATCACTCAGATGTGGTTATGAGCAACTAAATAACAATCAAGCTTATTGGGTCTAGAATAGGCCTAATCCCTATAAGGGTCTGAGTTCACTTATAAGTAAAGAGGAAAATTAAGATGAATTTGATAAAATTTTGGGGAAAGAATGAGATTTTTTGGATCTATTATTTTATGGAATAAATCACAAGAAAGTATTTTTTGGCTTAAAACACCTCATGGTATGTAGAATACACTCTCAAGCTCAATGAGCCATCTTTGAAAGCTCAGACGTATAAGGACATGTTTCATGGTGACCCAAGGAGTTGGGAATATTTGAGTAAGTTTTTGAGATTGATTTTAGTATAAATTGTTCATAGGTTTAATGTCTATTTTTTTAATGAAAAAATGCTAACAGTATAAATATGCTAAAACCCTCCTAAACCCTTATCAAAGGCTGAATTAGAAATATATGGATGAGAATGCATCAATATGAGGTATTTTTGTCTTAAAATGGTTTTGAAATTGTATTATACTCTCTCAGTCTCTCTCCCATCCTATTGGTCTATACCCAACTTGTACAAATAGGGAGAAAACAAGCTTTCTTATAGGTTTTTATGTGTTTGTAGGTACAAAGGAAAGTTAAATAATGAGATCCATTTGGGGAGGTCAATTGGGACCTATCCCAACCCCTTATGTCTATTTATCACCTTATCTAATAACATAAACACTTTTTTAAACTCATTCACTTCAGGTAGTCTATGGTAGACAATGGAAATGGAGAGTGACTACCAAGTGAGAAGGTAATAGTTCAATTGGGGGTCATTTTAAGGTATAATTCATGGAATGGAAGAAAGAGGACACTATACAGGTGTCATATCACTTGTTACATATATTTTATAGAGAAACTAAAAGACCTTTGGGTGACAAATGTGAAGATAGACCTATAAGGCTAGTGATGGTGACTGTAGATGGTGAGAATAAGTGTCCAAAAGTAGACCATAAGTTAGGGACACATATGATTACTATTGAAGATTTTTTATAAACCCTTATTAATAGTGCATATGTGTCAAATCTCCCTAGTCTATTTTTGATTAGTCAAAAGATGATTCATGATGAGGGTAGTTTTAAGAAGGCATTTAAAAGGTCATATGCCAAGTTTGGAGAGTTATCATGCTTCAGGTGGAAATTTATCCAAGTAAACCTTATATAACTCTATTATCCACTACATTCATCTATATTTTAATTGGTTTTCATGCCTTTACATGTGTCATTATGACCCTTGAGCTTCACTTTCTCCTATTCTAAAAATGGAAGCCATTTTGGCTATTGTATTTAAATTCCACACTTGGTATGGTGAAGCCCTATTGGTTTGATATTATAATTTACCTTTGAAATAATATATGTAATATGGTTTTGAGTTCATAAACTATCTTTTCAAAATGTGTGAAGAGATGTATAGTGAATAGTCAAGCGATTGATATCCATCCTTACTTTCTCTCAATCCTTTAATGTTTGATATAAGTTATTCCAATCTAGTAGGTAACATGAAGTGTTGTCAAGTGTATGGGTGTATTTTGAAGTGTAAGAGTAACCATAGTGTCTAAAAATGATCTTTGGTCTACTTACCTTGAGTAATTTTCATGTATATACCCTCCATGTTTGAAATAACAATGTTAGAGTATTCTAGGACTTTAAAACTAGTGTTGTAAGTCATGTATCTTAGTGAAAGAGTATGGTATTAAATTGGAGACATTTTAGTGTATCACCCTATAATATTATTTCAATTTCATGTCTAATTATACATTTTTCACATATTCAATCAGTTAGTGTAGGTGATAAGCATTTAAGGATTAATCTAGGGAGCTAGCCCTTAAACCTAAAGGTCTACCTCTATCATAGGCAACCCACAGGCTTAGAGGTATTCCAATATTTCCAAAATCTTAGAGTAGGATTTAAAAACCTATTATAGGGTGAAATATTTAGTGCAAGTAGTTTTGGCATGTCTAGTGGGATCATTGTCCTAAAGAGAACTTGTCAAGGTGAATGTTAGTCTTGATAACATCACATCTACATAAGGTGTTATAATAAACATTTAGTGACTCCTTTAAGGTAATATCTTGTTTTGGACAATTTTTTTGTCATATTATTGTGTTCATACTTCATGGTACTTATTAGGTCATCTTCTAGTAGGGTTTTCAATCCCATAAACCCACCCCTCCAACCTAGACTTCCTCTTGATGTTAAACATCCTCACCCTATTCTAACCTTTGAATAGCAAAATGGCTTTTCTAGCTAAGAATATCAAGAGATTTAAGAATAACTTGAAGAAAACATGGCTAAAAAGCATGCCTTCCTAGTCTTTAACATTAAAAATCCTATCCATCTTGATGCATATGATGGCATACTCCCTAATGCTACAAAGAATGTTACCACATATAATGGTGAAGGTCATGTCACTCCTAGTGAACATATTAAGTATATTTCAAACTTAGGTATTTTTCACAATATCACTGAGTTCAATATTTCTATTAGACTCCTTGCCATGTCCTTAGAGGGAAAGCACTTGACTGGTATAAAACTTTTCCTGGTGTATGTATCACTACTTGGGATGATTTTGGAGAGTTGATAACATCAAGGTTTGAAGAAAAAAGTGATCACACATTAATTATCCACTAGATTAATGTGATGCAAAGAGACCCTAAGGAAATAATGCATGATTTTAAAAAGGGATTCTAAAGGACTTGGCATAGGCTGACTCTTTCCATGAGACCACCTATTAGCTTTGTGTTTCCTACATATTTGAGGGTTATTGGTACTGACATAGCCATAATTTTGCATTAAATGGGTGTTTATATCTTAATTTAATCATATGACCTTATCATTAGAGATGAAAATGGCCTCATAAATTATGGGAAATTGCTTCCAAAAGTGTCTATGCCTCTTCTACCAAATACTATTTTTTCTACTCTAAGTGTTACCTAAATTCCAAATGCCAACACCAATCCTAGAGCTTCCCCTAAGAGGTAAGAAGATTACATGGATAAATATGTAATTTTTTAGTTATTATAAGCTCAACTGATGCAGAACATCACACAACTTTCACTTCTCCTTGACTTTTCCTTTAATCTTTCCAATCCTGCTTAACCAACACTAGGCCTACCTTGTATAAATGGACTAGAAATAAAATACCTATTTATCAAAATTAAAAAACACATAAGACATGCAATTTATTTATTAAAAACCATCTCAATCCACTTCTATCACTTATCAACCTGCATTTCACTCAATATTCCACATCTTGTCTTCTAGGCCTACTAGCCCTATTTTTCTATAAATATCATACTGGGAGCTAATGAAAAACCTTCTCAATAAAATTATTACACTTTAAAGGACCATTTTGGGCCATAACACTCATACATCTTCTTCTTGACATAGATCCTTAGGCTTCACCTACTTCCTTCACAACACCCCTTCTTAATTGTCCCTCCTAAGCTAGAAAGTTTCTTGGTTTGGGCAAACTATAGACCTTTAATACAAACCCTATAAATTTTTTGATACCCATTTTGATTAACTAAATGAATTAACTCATTCTTACCCTTATTTTTTTGGATAAATTTGTCTTTCCTTCACCAAACTATCACCAATTAGGTCTTTTTGGTTACATATCTATGAACAGTCTTCATAGAGTTCTGTACAAAGTTTGTACAATGATAATACATTCAAAAACTTCAAGAAAACACTTATGAATATTATAATACCAACTTTTATATTTTTCCTAGGGTTCAGTCTTTCATAATCCTTAAAATCCTAATTTCTAGGTTTTTCTACTCTATCAGTGATCAAGAGGCTTAAATATTACTTATTTGGTATTGAATTCATTGTAAAATATATAAAATGATTTATTATGGTCTTCAAGACCTATCTAAAACCTATCAGTACTTGTATTATGCTTGATTCCCTTTTAAACATGTTCCACATATTAATTCTACAAGTGTTGAAACACAATCTACTTGTATATCTCTAAACAAGGGTTTACAATGCATATGAATGGATTGTTTTAGGGTTTAAAATGTGAAAATGACCTTATAAATGTATTACCAATATTAATATATCTTTTCAAACCTTAAAATCTCTCAAACTATCCTTCAATACTTCCACAACACCAATTTCATAGTGATTGTTAGAACATAGTCAACTTGTATTCAATTTTCAACAGGGTTTAAGCACTCACCAGAGGTTCTTAGTTATTAATTTGAATATTATCCTCACCAAAATAAAATTTCAAAATATCTCCTTTCACCCACGTTCCTTATTATTTTCTCTAACTTTATCAACACAAGCACACACAGATTATTTGATTGTGTTATAGAAACAAGGTATATACATAGTTTGTTTCCTTTGTTATGATCAAACACACACCCATATGTATGATATAAAAGTATTAAAATGACACAATTGAATATATCATAGACACTCATGATATATATCCTTTATAATATTCTTTCCTCTTACACAACATAGGACTTTAACTTCAAGCCTACAGAATACTTTTCCCTATAACTTCCATTACCTACTGATGCTTCCAACAATGTGAGGATTATCAAAATAGGTCATGTTAGTTAAAAAAATTCACCATACATATATATATACATATACATATATATATATATATATATATATATATATATATATATATATGTATGTATGTATGTATGTATGTATGTATGTATGTATGTATATATATACATACATACATATATATATATGTATGTATGTATGTCTATATATATATATATATATATATGTATGTATGTATATATATATATGTATGTATGTATATATATATATGTATGTATGTATGTATATATATATATATATATATATATATATATATATATATATATATATCTAGATATATATATATATGTATGTATGTATATCTATATATATATATTATATATATATATATATAATGATATCATTCTTATTTATCAACTTTTATTTATTATGGGCATAGAAACATTAACTTCCTTGCCTAAAAATATAGAGTACAGAGTTCCATTGTTCTTATTTTTCCAACTGCTACTCCATATCTCTACTTCCATAACTTGTTACCAACCTTATATCTATGAAATAATAACCCTATTACCTTCCTACATAAAATATATACTCTAAAACAAGACATATATAGCTATTTCTTGGTTAAATAAATCTCCACAATCCTTTCACTCATGTAGGGTGGTGAAATTCCTAACTACCACCTCACACCTTAACCTAACATATTGACTCATAACCACCTAGGACCTTTCATGAGACCTTAAATATATATTAAAACATTAATTAATCAATTAAATATCATCATTACTCACTTATATCACCTAAAACATCCGGACAACAATTTAGATGACAATTCGGGTCATGGGTCTACCCTAATTGATGGTGGAACTTTCGGGAGCCATAACTTTTGCACCATAGCTCCAATTGACTCACCATTTGAACCATTGGAAAGCTAATAATGAGGGGAAAATTTTGAGATTTAATGAGCTCCACTAAATGAAGTTTTACCCCCTAAAATCCAATGGAAGTGTCCCAAATTTCAATTTTAGTAGTGTAGTCTAAAAATAGTAAGTTTCTAAAAATAGTAATTCCTTGAATTCTGTATTGTTGTAAATCATGGAAGTCAAACCAATTCATCTCCCTCAATATTGGTGACCTTCCAAATCCTCCCCACACCTTCAAAACATGTATAAATGAAGATGTAACTAAAATGGAAATCAAACATCTCTTCTCAGAGATAAGCATATGTTTGGGTCTGTAATTTTGATAAATAAAACATCTCTTTTCAGAGATAGCATTATTTGAATTGTGTTGTTCTTATTTTTAAATTATCTTTCAACCAAATCTTTCAAGTTTTGGATCACCTTTTGATATGAAAATTGGTTTTTTGCTCTAATTCAAATTTCACTCACTATCATGACTCTTAGACACATCCTAAGCCAACCTTGAGAATGTATAAGATGCCCCTACATCATACTCTCAAGGGAATAAAATACACTGGCATCCATATTCTTCTTCATTAAAATGTTCATATAAATGTGTATGCTCTTTTCTTCCACACCTATGCCTCTACTTCCTTATCCATGTTATCCTTTTCTATTTCACCTAATGCTTCTCATACTATTGCTTGTACCTAAAATTATCCTTTTTTATTTGTTTTATTTCATAATCCTCTTCCATCTTCATGGCATGTAGGATGAATTGACATTGTCTATCTATTGCTTCCTCTAATAGTGTTATTTTTTCCTCTTCATCAACATACATGTTCCATATTATATTATTTTCTTTCTATGGTGACCATTCCAAGGATTCATGATTTCTCATAATATTTTTGGTATCCTCCTCTATCATACTATCATTGAATATATCTACTCCTTTTTTGACTATTAAATTAGTCAACCTATCACTTTGCATCTTCTCTCCATGGATTCGCAAATCAATCACCTTTTACTTCACCTATTCATTACTTTTCTCAAGCACTTCATGTGCTTCTTACTTCTTAACTATTCCAATGAAGTCATAAAACAAAAATTATTCTATATTTATATAAAATATCATCTTTATCTTCAAAATATTCGTCAAAAATTAAATTCTCTTTATCACCTATTAGTCCTTTACCTTCTTGGTCCAACTCTGCTACTTGTATGTGGTATGTTATGTCTTCTTTATCACCTACTCTTTGATTTTCATCTCTCCACTCTTCTTCATCAAGTATTTCACCCTCTTCATGGTAGAAAATAACTTCATCTTCAAATTTACCTTTTCTCATGCAATCATCAACTTATTCTTCCTTATAGTCTGTTGTCCAATCAATTTCTTCATCCCCATCATGTTCTTCACTTTCAATTTATTGATAGGAATTTAACCATGAAAAATAAATGTTAGAATAAAACTTTTTAGGACCAATTACCTCTCTTTTCTCTTCCATTTCAAGTTGTGTTGCCATATTCTTTAATTGTCTCTCCATATGTTCCATTACTTACAAGTTTTCCCTCTCTTGTATTCTTTTTACAAAGTTGCACTTGACTCATTTTCTAAGTTTGATTCCTCATCTCAAAATATATACACTCCACATCTATAGTAATTATATTTTCATCCTTTTCAATTCATCCTTAATTTCTTTTATCTCTATCTTTATCATTCTCTCACTATGGCACTCAAATCCAACCCTATTTCTTATTTTCCTTTTTACCTCTCCTTTCATTTTCATCTTGAGTACCTCACTCAAGTACATACTCATCTTTTTTAGGCCTCACTTGGACCACTTTATTTTGGTTCACACTTGGAACCACTCTCACTCTCTATTTTAGACCTCACTAGGGCCTTTCCATCTCTTATCCTTCATACTAAGACTGTCTTCTTTTTCCTAAGCTCTATTTATGAGCTTATCTCTTTTAAGCTTGTTAATATCTCTCTTAATTTAGGGATTGCCACCACACTACTTATTATTTTCTTTCCTCACCTATCACATATCATAATAAATGAGATTAAACTAATAAATATACCATAAATAACTAATACCTTTCTTAATTTACCTTCTTACTCTATCTTTCAATAATACTCCTTGTAAACTACTTTCTTGCTTACCTACAAATTCATGAAATATGTACTATAAAAATTTAATTACCAAGTTCATACATGTATGTGTGTGTGTGTGTGTATATATATATATATATATATATATATATATATATATATATATATATATATATATATATATATATTCCTAGAGCATATATATGGATCTTATACCATTATGATGCAGAGAATAATATAATTTTGAATTCTCCTTCACTTTTCCTTTAATCTTTCCAATCCTTCTTGACCAACACTAGGCCTATCTTGTATGAATGCACCAAAACTCAAATTACTATTTTAAAAAAAATTAAAATTCATAAAACATGCAATATCCTTATTACAAACCATCTCAATCCACTTCTATCACTCATCACCTTGAATTTCACTTAATATTCCACATCTTGTCTTCTAGGCCTACTATCCCTATTTTTGGGTAAGTCTCCTTATTGGGAAATACTGAAAAACCTTCTCAAGAAAATGATTACTCTTTCCAGGAATGTTTTGGGTCATACAACTCATACATCTTCCTCTTGACATAGATCCCTAGGTTTCACCTACTTCCTTCACAATACCCCTTCTTAATTAGCCCTCCTAAGATATAAAGTTTCTTGGTTTTTGAAAACTATATACCTTTAATACAAACCATAGACATTTTTGGATACCAATTTGGATTCCTAAAATGAATTAACTTGTTCTTACCCTTCTTTTTTGGAAAAAATTTGTCCTTATTTCACCAACGTATCACCAATTAGGTCTTATTAGTCATACATCTATGAATAGTCTTATTACAATTATGTACAGAGTTCTTACAATGCCAATACCTTTAAAATATTAAAGAACACACTCAATACTATCAAACTACCAAATTTTAGATTTTTCCTAGTTTTCAAGCTTTCATAATCCTTAAAACCCTAATTTTTAGATTTTTCTACTCTTCTAGTGGCTGAGAGGCTGAAATATTGCTTATTTGGTATTGAATTCATTGTAAAATATCATAAATTATTTATTTGGGTATTAAAGACCTATATACAACCTCTAAACACTTTTGGTATGATTTATTCCCTTTAAAATGTGTTCCACACATTGATTCTATAGGTGTTGACAACTTAATATGCTTGTATATCTATGAACATAGGTTAATAATGCATATAAATGGCTTGTTTTAGGGTTTCAAACATGAAAATTACCTTGTCAGGGTCTAATAAACATTAATATACCTTTCCAAACCTTAAAATCTCTCAAATTATCCTTCAATACTTTTACAACACCAATTTCATAGTGATTGTTAGAACATAGTCAACTTGTATGCAATTTACAATAGGGTTTAAGCACTCACTAGAGTTTCTTAGTTATTAATTCATAGATTATAATCACCAAAATAAAATTTCAAAATATATATTTTCACCCACATTCATTATTAATTTCTCTAACTTGATCAACATAGGCACACACACAGATTATTTAACTATGCTATAAAAACATGGTATAGACATAATTTGTTTTCTTTATTTTGACTAGGCACACACCCATATGTATTATAGATAATTATTCAAATGGAACACTTGAATATATTAGAGACACTCATGATATATAACCTTGATAATATTCTTTCCTTTTAGACTGTAGTTCTCAATGAACCAACATAGGACCTTAACTTCAAACCTATAAAATACTTTTCCCTATAACTTCCATTACCCACTGATGCTTCCAATAACATAAGAATTATAAAAATAGGGCATGTTAGTTACAAAACATTCACCATACCAAGACATAATTATATCATTTTGATTTATCAACTTTTATTGGTTGTGGGCATAGAAACATTAACTACCCTACCTGGAAATATAGAGTACAAAATTCTACTATTCTTCTTTCTTGACTACTAATCCATATCTTTACTTATTTAACTTGTTACAAAAATTATATATATGAATAAAATAACCCTCTCACCTTCATACATATAATATAAAATCTAAAATAATATATATATATCCATTTCAAGGTTCAACAAACCTCCACAATCCTTTCACCCATGTAGGGTAGTGAACTTCCTACTTGCCACCTCACACCTTAACCTAACATATTGACTCATAACCACCACATGAATTTTCATGAGACCTTAAATGTATATTATAATAATAATTAATCAATTACATATAATAATCACTCACTTAGATCACCTAAAACATCTTGAAATTTTGAAAATCCCTTTTGGTAGGAAAACTAATTTTGTGCTCTAATTCAAATTTCACTCATTAATATGACTCTTGGACACATCCTATGCCAAACTTGAGAATTTATAATATTCCCCTACATAATTAGCTTAGAAAATAAAGTCTACAATAAGTTTTTCATCAAAACCCTACCCCTATCCTCAATAATGAAATAGGTTCCCACCTTTTAAATATGGGTAAGGGAGAGTTCAAGGGTAGCCTAACTTCAATAGGCCTACAATTGCATACAATCCCACTTCCACATCCAACACAAGAGTAATGGTACCCATTCATATAAAATTTATGCAAGGAGAATAATGATAAAAAGGTTAGTTCATGGATGCAAATGAAGGTGGAAAACAAGCTTTGGTTGTTCAAGGAGGAGTCACTACTGAACTATCAGTAGAAGATAAAGTTCTTATGCAATCAAATGAAGGACGGTAGCCTCAATGAGTGAGTTTCAATAACTTCCTAATTAAGGATACATATGTTCTCAACTAAGGTAATTTAGTTATAGATAATACCATATCTAAGATAAGGGATCTAGGGGATGATAATGGTGTTGATACAACTACAAATAGTCCTCCTACAAGGCAATAAAGTGTAACTGTAGGCATGGTAGTCCCTGTGATCAAGGAATTTAACTTAAGAGAGGAGGTTAATGTGGCTATAGTTATAAAAAAAATGAAATCAACACACTAAATAAGCTAATATCTCTAGGCCTAGATCATGGGGGGGGAGCTTAGTGAACAAACCAAATGAATACACAACTAAAATGCAAATAAATGACAACTTTCCTTACCTTCCTTGATTTCTCTAAGATGATGTGTTCATTGGTTTGATTGAATTGTACTCAAAATATATTCATCACTAGGGTTTGGTTATCTCCATCTCCTCTTAGCACCATGGTTGGATTGGCTTGATTGATGGTTTGGATTGATTTTGACATTATAACACTATGCATTTGCTTCATGAAACACAACTCAACATTATAACTCTACTATGTTCTAAGTTATCTAAATTAATAGATATAAGCTTGAATTTATAGGCTTTGAAATGACTTAGAATGGGTTAAATCTTAATCTTGGTTGGTTTAGTTAACCCCAGTATGGCTAAAAGGTGTCCAAAATATCATAATTAGTATGAATAGGTGTGCCTTGAGATATTTTACATTTGGAAAACTCATAAAAGGTAATGATTGGCTTCTAAAATGTTCTTTAGGATATTTATTAAATTTTCCTTTTTGATAATTGATTTATTTTCTCATGGATAAGTTCAAGTAGAATTAGGATTAAGATTTGCAAGTTAATTAATCTTTGTTATGAATTTGAACATTTGTGCAAGATTTTGATTTTATTCAATGTGCATTTACCCATTTTAATTATTTTATGAACCAACTCGATTTATTTGCATGGTTGTGAAGCCAAATTTGAGACTCTTAGAGAAATTCTTAGGCTCGATGTTTGATGGTTGGTAAGGATTGATCTAAGTTGGGTATGGAGACATTAATGGCCAATTTTAGATGTCTATAGTTTGCCCTTATTTGGGAATGTGTTTCAAGTTGTAAGCATAGTAACATATTTTCAAAGAATAAAATGGTCCTATTATGCTTATGACTTAAATGATGATGAATTAACTATAGCTTCCCCCTCAAGGGAATGGTTGGTAAAAGTGTTAGCAAATGGTCACTTGAAAGAAAGAAGTGAGATGAGGGGACCAAAAAATGAAGATGATGGGGTGAGAACATAATGGTTTACCCAAAGTTATGTAGAATAATTAGGAATGTAGGTGGGATGGTGTATAATGGTTTGTCCAAAGGTAGTTATAAGCAGTATACCCTGATAGTGGTAAGATGGTATGATAACACAATGGTTTTCTCAAAGGTAGTTATAATCATTGAGTAGATGGAGCTGCCCTAGTTAGGATAGACAAATAGGATAACAACATGCCCCAAGTGGGTATAAGAAAGTAAATGATTAGAATTTATGAAAACATAATGGTTTTCCCAAATTATGTTATAATCATTGATAATGCAGGTGGGATGGTGTATAATGATTTGCCCATAGGTAGTTATAATCATTTGAACACAATTATGAAAAATATGATTAATAGATAATGATTAAAAACATGTTGATGATAACTTGATACATAGTATAAAGATGAATTGGGATAACCTGCTAGTAGGTAGATGCTCATCCAAACTAATAAAGTTTGAAATTCTTTCATTATTTAATTACTCTAATTAAGATATGATTAGGATTGGATCAGGATTGCTACTAGTGTTGGTGATAAGGAGATGTTAATACTATCATTGTTATGTATGGCTCTTGAAGCTAATTTTTACTATAGAATGTAATGATAGGAATCATGATAGAACACCATGAGGACTTGACCAAAATATGCATATGGATTGAATCTCATGATATAATACTTGAGGGAAAATAATGTACCAATGATAAAAACCATGATGATAATGTTGACACATGAATATGGATGGATTCAATAATAAGTGCACAAGGAATCACCCAATGAACACCCATAGACTGAATCAGAGCAACAATATTGAAAGAAAACAAATAGGCACACAAGTAAATAATAACAAAGAAATAAACAATAGTTAGTCCAAAGGTTAGTACAAATAATGTGATAAAAATTACCCCTAGAAAATAAGAGACAACTTAACATACAAACATGATGGGAAAATAGAAGAAAAAGAAGGGGTGACTGAATTATCTCCATACGCACTAGAAAAGTGGAAGCTACTTAAATAGTTCTGTTAGTGCCCAAATTTCCACTAAAGCAATTAGGCCCTTGTCAAGTTTAAATGTCTAAGTCTTCAACCATAGTCCTATTTTTGAATGTTTATGTCAAAGGTCAAGTTTTGTGTTAAATGGATAAGTCTTAGTTTGGTATTTACTTATTTTGAAATAGACCTTAGACTTTTTTGATCTTTTTGTGTGAATACTTTACCTGATAGAAATAAGTATTTGGACTTTTTGTCTTGAAATAAATTTTTGAAGACTTATTTCCATCAGGCAAGTGTTCACACAAATTTTAAATAAATTATATGTTTTAGGCCAAAATCTTATTTGTCTTAGACATTTTGTCTGTGGTAAAATTTTTGTAGGTCCATTTATTTCAAACTTTTTATCTGTGGTAAAAAGTCTGATGGGTACTTTTCCTTCAAGCATTTTTCCCATGACAAAAATCTTAATAAAAGTCATTTTCTTTGGTAAAAATGTCAAGTTCAAATATTTCATCAAAATGTAAGTCCAATTTCTTCAGGGAAATTATTTTGGATAAAATGTTTGAAACAATTATCTTGACAAAGACACAAATGTTGAAGACTTAATTCTTTTGACAAAAGTGCTCAGTCCAATTCCTTCAAGAAAAATGCAAAGATAAATTTCTTCAAGGAAATTGTTTCACACAAAATATCCAAAATAATTGTCCTAATAAATAAAAGAATGTCAAAGAAAAAATTATTTCAAGAGAAGTGTCTGAGAGAGTTCAATTTCTTTGATAAAATTATCTTGGATAAAATGTATGAAATAATTATCATGATAAACAAAGTGCCTGGGAGTAGAAGTGCCAAGAACAAAAATCCCAGAAAAATTGCTACTAAGACAAATATGCCAAAAATATGAATGTTGAGGACCAAGGGCTAAATGTAACTAGGAACACTAAAGACAAAATACCTAGAATAAAAGTCCCAAAGGCCAACAGGGAATTCTTATGGGGAAATTATTATATTGAAATTGTTGCCAAGCCAAAAATGTCATAAAGGACTAGGACCTATGCATTATGATCGATGGTTTGCATTCCATTGGGAACCAAGATCAATGATGCAAATTAAAGATGACTTATCAAATTACTTGAGATGAATAAGGAGTTGCCATGTGGTGGAAGGATGTTATCCTAGAAAAGATTGACTAGGAAAATTACATATGAGTCATGGTAGATGTGCATGAAGTCTATGATTTTAAAATCAATTTAAATTTTTTTAAAGAGCCATAGGTCCCTCTCTCTATAATATCATGATTTAGCTCCCAAAGATGCTATAAAGGGCACAGAGGTCAAACATTTGTATGCCACTAGTTTTTTGTAGGTACATTTAAAGTTTGGGACTTGTGGATGGAATGTGTATTTTGATAAGTCAATAGTACAGATGGGCACTTTTCAAGAAAATGGAATAATGACGAAGCACTTACAACCCTTTAACATTATTTCTATGCTTTTAGCATACTAATATAAAGGAGCTTATGTTCATAAAATTAATGATCTCATTAAAAATCTTGGGTAAAGCCTATATGAGAAGGGAATTTATAGGATTGCAAAGTCTATGTTCAATGCATTATAATTCAAAATGGATTTACTAACCCCTTATGTGATTATTTGATAATTCTCTAGGGGAACTTCCCAGGGGGACTATAAGTGCCAGTTGCCTAAATTTTAAGTTGCCAAGTGGGGCAAAAATGTCCTCAATAAGTTAAAATTAGAATAATGCATTTATGAATTAAAAAATGAAATAAGGAAGGAACCCTAAAAAGGAAAATTTGCAAACAGTAAAGATACAAGATGAAAAATGTGAAAATACAAGTTGGAGTCAAAAAGTGAAAAGTTGGAAATAACCTAAGTTGTATTTTAATTTTTCTTTATTTTCTTGAGCTCCTCCATGGAAATATATTCTAGGTTTTTCAGTCCAAGGTGGGCCAATCCAAATAAGATCATTAGAATAACTATGGATCTATAATATTCCCAAGAAATCATTACACGAGAAGGTTGTTACATGGAATGCATAAAGGGAAGGGCAGTTATCCAAGAGGTTTTATCTATGTAAGCAAGTAATCAATTAGTAGGAGAGCATATCTAGATGGTTACACATGAGGAAAAATTCTATTTTTCTCCTCAAATGATTTTTTCCCTTTAGCTCATGGTTAAGAGTATCTTTAGGCAATTTAATATGATGATAAATGATCTATTCAACCTCAATCATAAA